>AP027115.1:9794056-10394056 GCA_028142955.1 Pinctada fucata
AATTGAGCGCTATTTTGCCATATGTTGGGAAGAATGACTCGATTGCCCGGCACAAACTCTTATACAAACTCTGATACTCTGATACGTGTACATGTACCAACATTTAGACTAATGGCCTTTATATTGTTTATTGAGTCTCACGTATAAAAGCATTGATGTGACGTCATGCCTTTGTTCGAAATTTTACTTTGACTGTCCAACCATATCAAATCTAGGTCGCGTTTATTAGAAAAAGTATACGCGAACGAGATTTACAATGTGATAGTGAATTTATGTACTTTTACATCTACAGTTACCAGTCACAATCCCTATTTAAAATAAAAACAAAAACATTGATGTGACGTCATGCCTTTGACATCTAGGTCGCGTATATTAGAAAAAAATATACGCGACCTAGATTTAATATTGGACAGTCATAGGTAAATGTACTTTGACATCTACAGGTTACCTGTTACAATCAGGTGACAAGAATTCCATGTATTGGATGAAAGATATTGTAGTACTGTATATTCCAATTTTTGCGATGACTTTCATTTTTACGTCAATTATTTTTCCGGAGTTTACAAAATTCAGCACAATCTGTCAGTACTAATGATGTATCTAGTATAGACACGATGAAGTATTCGCACGATATTTTAGTCCCGTTAACCTTTTTTTTTTCGTCTTAATTTTTGTGACAAATATTCTTATTAATGATTTAGATTTTCGCTCGACGTCTTCAAAATATCTTCCTGATTTTTCCTTTCATTTAACCATGCGGGTAATAAGTTTCAATCGTCTCCGCTGATTTCTTTTCGGTATTTTTCGGCACTGCATCATTCGGATCTAAAATAATTTATTGTTTTTTTTTTCGGAAAACAACGATTTTTTGAGACACACCCTTTTATTCTATATCATCAAAGTAGGTTGAACTAAATCGTCACCATTACAAGTATTCTCGTCAATTTGTTTTGCTGCATGTGCCCCCTCACTCTCCGGCACAGGATGTAACCCCCCAACCAATTTGGAAAAAAATCATCTGTATAATAATGTTAGGGTCCGCATCCCAAGTTGTACCTCAGAGTATCATGAAATATTCTAGGCGATTTGAATGCGGGATTCACGGACAATTAAATTCACTGAATTGAAAAACATCGCAGATGGGCTTTCTTCTACCCAACAATAAAATGGCATATATTTTTATTGACACTTATTTCGAAACAAAGAGAGATATGAACTGTCCGTAGGTTTTGTTTCGAGAGGTTTGCAATTTCATCCTTGACACTCATGCGCGGATCCAGCATTTTTGGTCAGAGGGGGTCCAAAATTTTAGGAAGTCTACCTAGATATTGACAATATCATCTACATGATGTAGGTACATATATATATGTTACAGGGAATAAGTGTAATCAGGAATTTCACGTAATTCCCGAAATTTAGGGATTTCGTGTAATACCTGTTTCCATTAGTCATTACATGTTATTCCTGAAATTGGCCAGGTATTTCATGTAATTCCTGATTTTTTCTTGAATTTTTACACTTATTTCCTAACTAAGATTTTGTCTTATATTTGACATTTAAAATCAACGTTTACCGCCCTTGTGATGCTGAATCTCCTCTCTGTCAAGTAACAATGAATGTTTATGCAAAATAAGTGAAAACATTTGAACAGGTAATGTCTACAAAAATGTTGCTCAAATTTCGAAGTCCATTTCGCATTATCTTTGCAGAGAGGACAGAGAACCAAGCATCTTACAAACAATAGTATTTAACCTTCATCAACTTTTCTTGACTTTTTAAAATTTATTCTCTACTATCTTTTATCTGATATCATGAAAGGATTTAAGATACACAAAAATGACGTATATTATTTGGTAGGTAACGCATGTCCCCATTAGACAGAAAGCGTAAGTTGTATACGTATGAAAGTTCATGCAACAAATCTAACTCAATAAGTCCTGTCTCCATGGTCTTCCAGTAAAAACGTTGGGAAATTTCCATTTCTTCGAGTTTATCTAAATATTTTATTGCAGCAAGTTTCATAATGAAATCCGTTAATAAGAACAAGACAGTCAGTATATCATCATTGCACTTTGTTACGATAGCTATTTTAAAAATATCATGCATATCGACTTACATGATCCTATCAAGATTCCATACATACAACTGTGTCGAATGCATTTACATAGTGGGCAAAAATTATATGGAAGAGACACCCCATACAAAGAGCGGGTTGAAGACCAAATCATGCTTCGCATATTTTTTTTTTAACATAGCATTTTCCTTTATCTATCTTAAAAGCTATTTCTCTCGCTCAGTAATGGTATTATATATTTGATTAATATGAACACGAAAAATGATTATCACATTCCAATTTAATAATTTTTATAAGGTTTTTGATAGTCAGGAAATAAGTGTAAAAATGCTTAAATATTTTAGGAATTACACGTTATCCCTAATATTTTTGAGATTTCGTGTAATCCCTAAAATAACCAGGAATTGCACGTAATTACTGAACCTTTCAGGAATTACATGAAATCCCTGATTACACTTATTCCCTGTAACATATATATCGGTGCACATGATGAGGAGGGGGGCAATTCTGAGGGGGTATTAGCTTTCCTTTCACGTTGAATTTTATGAAGAATTGGCGAGCGTAGCGAGCCTGAATTTTTTTAGATATGAAATATTAATTTGTCTTGATTCGATCGAGATGATTATTTATAACATTGAACATTTTACTTCTTATATCGGCGAGCGGATCGAACGAGCCGCAATTTTTTTTTATCAATTCACATTTTGTCTATATTTCATGAGAATAAATAGATAAGAGATGTGTCATTTTCCCAAATAATCAGACATCTTAAAATGACAAAACCTTGATAAAGATGAAGGAGGTTACATCCTATGAAGTAAGGGACTGTTGAAAATATGAGTTCTTGAGATCCAAGACAATTGTATTAAATTACTTAGTATGAAGAATTGAAAATAATAAAGGAATTTTGCAGAAAAATAGTTGTGTATGTGTAAATTGCGAGCGAAGCAAGCCGAAATTTTAGGTTTTAAAGCCCTTTCATGCATTTTTGACTCATTTCAATTAGCTGGACCCCACCTCCGAAAATCTCAGGGGGGGGGGGGGGGGGGGGGTCCAGACCCCCGGTACCCCCCTCTGGATCCGCGCATGACACTATTCCAAGACATACTGGTATTTGAATAATTATTTCACTTTTGTTGTGTAGGGACATAAAGTAAGGTTTAACCAGTTGGCGGATCAAGAAAGAGGGGATTCAATCCATTGGAGGGGGGGGGGGTGTGTCAAGCCTTTAAAAAAAAAAAGAATAAATAAAAATCAGCGTTTATAGCAAGGTCATGACCCTTAATCCCCTCTAGATCCTTGGTAAGTTTGAAACATGCAACAGAATACATTAATCTAACATACATTATGTGTGAGTTCACGTAGAAAATGTTTAGAATATTATACCGTTAAAGTATACCATTGAAGGAGTTAGCATGATTCTGGTTTCCCGAGACTAGACCTATTTCCCGAGGCGAAGCCGAGAATCATGCTACATGTAACTTCCTCAATGGTTTTATTATACCGTCACGCGCTGTACATGTAGCTCCACCCAATTTCGACGCTATTTCCCTAGGGAAATAGTCTTCTCAACTAACGCACCCTTTTCAGGGAAATAGTCTCATCAGGCGAGTTACAGCTAGTTTTAATAAGTAACTTTTTACATAGGAAAAAAGCAAGTAGAGGTATAATGAATATAATTTTAAATAATATAATTTGTTTAGCTCATCTGAGTGAAGCTAAAGCGAGCTATTGTCAAAGTGCGCCGTCTGTCGTTAACTTTTAACATTTTCGACATCTCCTCTGCAACAGCTTCACAGAATTTAACAAAACTTTACGGGAAGCAAGTACTCAAGTTCCTAGACCAAGTTAGGGAGCAACCATTTGATTTTTAGGGGGAGAGAGGGGGCAGGAAGACTTTTGCCAGCCGGATTTTTTTGGCCATTTTGATAACTTAAAAAAAATTTTCGCCGGCCATTCGGGCCGGATCATTATTGTTATTTAAAAAAAATTTCCATTGTTGAAAATTACTCTGAAAGTTAAAATCATTCAGCAGGTATTTTTCGGCCATATTAAAGATCATACACAGAATCATTAGATCAGGTACCCAGGACGAGTATATTAAGGCATCTCTTGCTAGCAGATCACTTCTTTTTAATTTCTGGAATAACATATGAAACCTATAATCTTATCACATAATGATGCTCAACGCAGACAGGCTATATGACGCTAATGACTTTTTAATTTAATTTTGTTCCTTTTTGAATAAAGTTTGTTTCAATTTTATTTGTACTTAGTTTATGATACACAAAAAGTGTTTATAGGGCATGTAGTGGAAAGATTCACGATCCGGAAATTTTTTCCCTTAAATCTCGATCCGGAATTCTTTTTGCAAAGTCTCCCTCCCCCCTATAAAAATCAAATGGTAACGTTGCTCCCTAAGTGTTTTTCATGCTGATCAGTCAACATATTTTGCCGCCAAGGGTAATTTTTTGACACATTTTCGAGATATTGGTGATCTCTACAACCACTTTCTGACAACTTTTAGACATCTCTACAACCGCTATCTGACAAACTTTAGACATCTCTACAACCACTGGCTGACAAATTTTAGACATCTCTACAACCGCTGTATGACAAATTTTAGACATCTCTGCAACCACTGGCTGACAAATTTTAGACATCTCTGCAACCGCTGGCTGACAAATTTTAGACATCTCTGCAACCGCTGGCTGACAAATTTTAGACATCTCTGCAACCGCTGGCTGACAAATGTTAGACATCTCTGCAACGGTTGCACAGAATTTCACGACACCTTACTGGAAGCAAGTACTCAAGGTCCTCATCAAAGTTTGTGTTTTTGAGCCGATCGGTCAACAATAAAGGGTTCTGATTGCATGGCTGATACATTTTCGAGATCTTCCCATAAGTGATGCAAAAAATATATGAGACCTTACCATGCTTACCGGTAGCAAGTGTTCAAGGGCCGTTACGATAGAAAAAAAACTGGCCATTATCAGCCCTTCCATTGCAACTCAGGTGAGCGATGTGGGATACCTGGGCCTCTTGTTTATTCTTAATTCGTTATAGAGCATATGAACATGTTCAAAATTAAAATGTGCCTTATTCTGTATTTCCCATCCTATTTTTTGAAATTTGGCCCTATTCGCAATGGAAAAATACACCCTTTTCCCAATATCTAGCTAGAAATTTCCAATCATAATCATGAAAAATAATTTGCAAGGAAAGCTGTAAAATCATGAATTTTACACGAATTTTATCATTAGAAATTTTTACAAAAATGATAACAAAACATAAATTCGTAGTAAAATAAGTACCAAAAAAAATGTATGAAAACTTTCAAAACTGGTTACTTGTAGAATACTGTTTTTTTTATTTTGCTTTACAAACTTTAATATCCTCTTCAGTTAAACTTCCCAATTCTGAGCAAAACGCTGCAAAATTCTCAATTTGAGCGCCCTGGATTTTACCCGTGTCTACAACACGTGATTTTTAATGGCGTCATATAAGTAAAAATTAGATCATGTTAACTTCGCGTTGGCTGTCTTCTTTCATTAAGATCAATTGAAGAGAAGTACATAAAATATTTGCAATTAAGAAAACGTATCGATATTAAATTGTTGCTTAATGAAAATTTACAATGCGCATTTAGTAAAAGGTTATAGAGGGTCATTATGTCTCCCCCCCAACGGGGAGGAGACATATTGGTTTTGCCTTCGTCGTCCGTCTGTCCGTCTGTCCGTCTGTCACACATCGTGTCCGGGCTATATCTCCTGAACCGTTTGCCCGATCACTTTCATATTTTAGTATGTTGTTGCTTATGACCCGAAGGTTTCACATCACCTTGACCCAAGGTCATGTGACCAAGGTCAAGGTCACTTAGTGCATTTTTAATGAAATTATGCATACATTCCTGTCCGGGCTATATCTCTTGAACCCTTTGCTGGATCACTTTCATATTTTAGTATGTTGTTGCTTATGACCCGAAGGTTTCACATCACCTTGACCCAAGGTCATGTGACCAAGGTCAAGGTCACTTAGTGCATTTTTAATGAAATTATGCATACATTCCTGTCCGGGCTATATCTCTTGAACCGTTTGTCGGATCACTTTCATATTTTAGTATGTTGTTGCTTATGACCCGAAGGTTTCACATCACCTTGACCCAAGGTCATGTGACCAAGGTCAAGGTCACTTAGTGCATTTTTAATGAAATTATGCATACATTCCTGTCCGGGCTATATCTCTTGAACCGTTTGCTGGATCACTTTCATATTTTAGTATGTTGTTGCTTATGACCCGAAGGTTTCACATCACCTTGACCCAAGGTCATGTGACCAAGGTCAAGGTCACTTAGTGCATTTTTAATGAAATTATGCATACATTCCTGTCCGGGCTATATCTCTTGAACCCTTTGCCAGATCACTTTCATATTTTAGTATGTTGTTGCTTATGACCCGTAGGTTTCACATCACCTTGACCCAAGGCCATGTGACCAAGGTCAAGGTCACTTAGTGCATTTTTAATGAAACTGTACATACATTCCAGTCCGTGCTATATCCCTTGAACCGTTTGCCGGATGACTTTCATTATTTAGTATGTTGTTGCTTATGACCCGAAGGTTTCACATCACCTTAACCCAAGGTCATGTGACCAAGGTCAAGGTCACTTAGTGCATTTTTAATGAAATTATGCATACATTCCTGTACGAGCTATACCTCTTGAACCATTTGCTGGATCACTTTCATATCTAAGTATGTTGTTGCTTATGACCCGTAGGTTTCACATCACCTTGACCCAAGGTCATGTGACCAAGGTCAAGGTCACTTAGTGCATTTTTAATGATATTGTGCATACATTCTTGTCTGGGCTATATCTCTTGAACCGTTTGCCGGATCACTTTCATATTTTAGTATGTTGTTGCTTATCACGTAAAGGTTTCACATTACGTTGACTCAAGGTCATGTGACAAAAGTCAAGGTCAATCAGTATATTTTAAATTAAATTGTATTTGTTACATGTATTATGTCCAGGCTTAATCTTTTGAACCGTGATCGGATCACGTCATATTTTAGTATGATGGTGCTGATGACCCAAAGGATTCACACCTCCTTGATCAAAGGTCATATGACTAAGGTCAAGTATTACATTTTTTAATGAAATTGTAAATGCTATTGAGTCTGTGCTATATCTGTGGAATCGTATACTGGATCACTCTTATACTATAGTATGCTGTTGCTCAGGATTGGAGGGTTTCTTATCATCTTGACCCAAGGTCATGTGCCCAAGGTCAAGATCATTTAGTTCTTTTTAATGAAATTGTACATACTAATATTGTCTGGGCTATATCTCCTGAACCCTTCTTACAATTGTTTTCATATTTTAGTATGTTGTTTCTGAGGACTAAATGTTTCTTATCACATTGTCCCAACGTCACATGGTTAAGGTAGCTTCTTACTTTGGTAATGAAATTGTATATGCTAAGCATGTCCAGGCTGAAATTGTCTATGCTAATAATGTTTAGGCTTTATATTTTGAACCGTGTATCCAATCACTAATTCAGTTTTTTGATGCTCATGATCCATACAATGTTAAACGTCTTCAAATTCAATAGCATCATTTAAAAGCAGATAAGTTTGCGGCATGGACCAGACATGCATGTTTCGGGTACTTAACCCTCGTCAGTGAGTGTAGGTTTCAGATCACCTATATCCAAGGTCATGTGACCAAAGTCAATTTCTTTAAATATGCTTATAATGAAATTGTATATGCCAATCATGTTTGGCCTTTACCTCAAACAATGTAATGAATCACTTTCGTGTTTTAGTATGATGTTGCCCATGACTCAAAGGTTTCACATCATTTTGCATTTTGGCCTAAGGTCAAAGTAACTTAGAGGGAGGGGGAGACATCTGTTTTTTTTTATGAAAAACATTTTGTTTAATTTAACATTCGGTTTTATGAGAACTATAATAAGGAAAAAAAATGAAAAAATAAAAAGTACAGAAGACCAGACTGCTTAAAAGTAGATATGAACAACAACAACAACAATAACAACAACAACAACAACAACAACAACAACAACAACAACAACAACAACAACAACAACAACAACAACAACAAACAAGAATTGAAATTGACATGTTTTCTAACCCTATAGTAGCTATGTGGAAACATTAATTTTCTAGAAACACAGAGAAAAGGGAATTGTACATAAGTTCAAGTCAGTACACTGTACATACAAAGAGTATAAGTGTCTTAATTTGTGTTTTGTTACGGGTATGCTGTAATGGCTCCGGAATGCGGAGACCGTTTTCGATTAGAATTTTCGCGAAGACGCCATATGTCTCCAGTTATTCTCACATTAATTGTTTATGCCCTCTAAACGAGTGAGTACATTTTACCAATAAATTTCATGCTCAATAAACTTGTACTCAATTGAGTACAAAGGTAATTTCTGATGCAAGTAAGGGTTATTCTACTTTCTCTCATACCCGCGTATGTGTTACAGAGTAGGCCCATGAAATACAGCTATGTGAGCTACTTCTGTATCACATATCACGTGACAGCTGTATCACATATCACGTGACGCTATTGTTTCGATTGTTTACGCTATTGTGACGTCATGATTTCAGCCCGCAAAACAAACAAGCTAGCGGCGACGTCGCCATAAAACTTCGATTTTAAGGTCGTTCGGTACAGGCGTTATATCGACGTTACGTTTTCCGTAAAACGAGTACATTTTGATATGATTTATACATACTCTAAAAGCTTACTTTAAATACATTATGTTGTGCTAATTAAACCCATTTATGAAGTTGGTTTTCCTTAGTAATAACGTCACAAAGTAGGTATAGAACGCTATCTACATGGCATATATTTGCGCCGTTCGTATGCGCTTAACTGCATAATAACAACGTCATATTAGACAAAATATACAACGGATGTTGACAAAGTGCCCTAAAATGGATTTCTGAGTGCTTAATCTTTTTAATAGTGAGTTTAAAATAACATTTACTTGTAATGTGTAAAATAAACGTTGCAATTCATATTTTAACGGCTTTTTTCGACTTTTGATTTTTTATTTTCATATACTTTTAACAAACATTCAAAATCTAGTCGACAAATCTCCTTATGAAAATTAAAATCCTATGTACTCGATATACTCTTCATGTTGATATAATAAAATCATCCAAAAGATCTCCTAGTTTTTCCGCTATTCTCACTCATATTTGCGTCAATGATTCTATAAACGTTAACGAAAATGGGACTTTCATCTTGCCGTTGTAGTAATAAAGATACACTATGCACTTGTACATTTTGCAAGCTCATGTCATTCAAAGTAAATAATACATTGATAAGGAAAATATATAAATTCTGTGCATAAATCCACAAAATATTGTCAATTACATGGATAATCTGCATGTTTTTGCATATTATTCTCTTTCATTTTGTCACATTAAGGTTAGAAAAAAAAAAAATCCTTTTTTATCCTTTATCGTTATTATGAAAAAACGAGTCCAGAAAGATTCATAATGTTCGAGTACATTTTTCTTGAAATCGTTTTGAAAATACTGATATCAAAAAAATAATCAAAACATGGACCCAATTTTTTGTTACAGGCGATAGAACTTTTGTTTTTGACACGTTTTTCAGTCAATTTTGGCGAACGTCATGCGGCGACGTCATACATACTGTAACGACGCCTGGACAGTTTTCACGCCGGCATCGGTGGATTTCTTGCTATATTCAAATTACATTCCTCATGCAATTTTCATTCTAATGATTTCTTAATTTTTGAAGCGATGTGCTTTATAAGTGCGCTGGAATATGACCCATCAAAACGTGAACATGAAAATTTTTTTAAAGTAGGGAAGTTTTCACAAAATCTGAATAAAATGTGATGATGTATTGAAGTCGTCAGAGGGGCTGGCGATATGGGGGGGGGGGAGGGGGGCACTCCCACCCAAGCAACGGCCAGTGAAGTGCAGGGGTGGTGCGCTTGCCCCTAACCTCTGAGGCCACGATTCTTAAAGGATGTAATGCGGGCGGTAATGGGAGTAGCCCATCCGGTCTCAAAATGTTTTTATCCGGGTACTTCGGTTTCCTTCTACTCTAAGGGACTTCCGAAGACCAAAAAAAAAAAAAAAAAAAAAAAAAAAAAAAAAAAAAAAACGAAGCCACTGAGCCAACGTCCTACTTTATTATAAATGGTTGTGTAACTTTTGTTATAATGTAACAAATAATTGAAATTCATTTTTAATAATCCTTTTTTCTGCGCTGTAGTTAATCTTTTCACTGGTGTAATAAATCGGTTTGGAGTATTAAAATATTCTTCCAAATGTTCTGTCCAAATCACATTTTGTTTTGTTTTGATGTTGTTTGGGTTTTTGTTAGTTTGTTTGTTTGTTTTTTGTATTTTGTTTTTTTTTTGTTCTTGCAAAAACAACTTTCTTATTTTGATGTGAATTTTTAGGAAAGTAAAGTGACATGTTTCATAGAAATATGTTATACCTGTATATACAATGTAAGTGTACAAATGAACAAACATTTCACTTTTCTGTCAGAGCGTCGATTCTAATTTTTTACGTTACGGAAAAGTAAACTATCTCAAACTATTGAATTTCACATGTAAACAAAAGAAGATCGAGGGGTTTATAATATGCAAGAACGGCGAAGGCATTTCCTAAGAAGGATTTGGGACTGACGAGGAGACAACGTGCATCCATAATTTCAGATTTTTAGCTCTATTGATAAAAGATGTCCGAAAATTCGAGTATATTTCTTTTCTTTTCTTGTCAGTCCTCTCATACAAACAAATAAATATTTTTCCTGTTTTCATAGCATTCAGTGTACACTTTTTTTTGCAAGCTATACATGTACTAAACATTACTATTGTTTGCTTTTATCAAAGGGACTCACGTCAGAATCCAAGTCCATATGTTGGATCTCTCTACTAGTGATGTGTTATTTTGAGATTGCGTAAACTCGCTCCGCTTTTACACAGAGATGCCGCCGTATGTCCTAGTAGACTAAATAATCCAGTCTCTCCGCTGCCGCTAACAGAGATTGAACCCCAGTATGGTTGTTACAGAACGAAGTCGGACGAAACTGTTGCCCAACGATTTTTCCATGTGCAGACCTTTAATATTTATTTCCTTGCAGGTGACATTTAAGTAAACATTAAACTAACTATCTCTATGATCTCTACCCACCTCGCGTTTTTTCTCGCTTCGTTGAACATTGCATCTTTGCCCATTTTGCCTTGCCTATTTAGTTTGGTAGGGAGTTAAAATTGGCAAAAATGTAACAACGAAGTGAGAAAAAAACGCGAGGTTGGTATAGATAGTTAGTTTAATGTTTACTTTAAAAGTGTCACCTGCAAGAAAATCAATATCAAAGGTCTGTAATTTGGAAACATCGTTGGGCAACAGTTTCGTCCGACTTCGTTCTGCAACAACCATAGTGGGGTTCAGTCTCTGTTAGCGGCAGCGGAGAGACTGGATTATTTAGTCTAATGTCCTAGCAGCTTTTTTTTTGTAATTTTTGTATTCTTTTAATATGCAAGAAAAAACCTGTCGTATGTCATTATCTTGTAATTCAACCTTTTTTTTTATATTTATTTTCGTAATGAGTCTTGAAGCAAATGAGATTGACGTTGTCAAAATACATTCGTTTTCTTAGTGAACGTAAAGCTGACGTTGCGAAATGTTATAGCTATTTTTTTTTTAACTCACTCGATTTCAGAAACAAATAAAGCTACTTTTGATATAGAAACATTTTTAGATTAAGGAGAGCTTGCTCTCTAACTCATTCGCTCATATATTTTCCTCCGACTAACTTTTCTCGATAACATTCACCGTTAAATTGAGATGTATCATAAATTTTCGATATGATTTGCGCTTTTCTTGACACGAAACTACAGATAAAGTGTTGTAACTTGAAAATAATATCATTATAATCATAGAGAAATTTACACTTTCAATACAAAAGCAAAGTACTAGTGCTTATTGAACTTTTTGTGGGATGCCCAATGAAATGCATCTTAGTAACGCCGCCTAGTAGACAATTTACGCATCGCGCAAAAAACATTCCGTTTTACAAATCCGACTGCTTTTTAAAATTATTATGTATATTATCAAATGTAATTTTTGGCATAAACATTCAGAAAAGATCATTCTGGTTCCACAGATACCAATTTCGTTTCAATCTGTTCATAAATAAGCGAATTATGCGACGTTGAGTTTTGGAAACCTCTGTGGGATATATATGCTGGCTAGAGTTACGTTCCTTAGGTATACCGAACTTCTTTAAGATCGTTTTTCAATTTACTCTTGTGTTTTATTTTGAAAAGCCTAATATTCGTAGTTTATTCTTATAGAATAAATCATTTTCGGGGGCGCTGAATTCGAATATTGCAAAATTTTGGCGATTAGATCAACTTGACATTTTTTCAAATTTTGTCCCCTTTCTTTCAGTTTTGTTTTGACCCTTAGATATGAGAGAAAAATACTCTTTCATGTTCTTCTATGAAAGATACATCGTTTCCACCCTCGGGGTCTCATAATTTTGCAAAACCCTCGGCAAGCCTGGGGTTTTACATGATTTTGAGACACCTCGGGTGGAACCGATGTATCTTTCATAGAAGACCATGAAAGAGTCTTATAGTAACTATTCTACTATTCTAGTTGAATAACCTACTTGTTGCATCACCAATGACTGGATAATTCTTCATTGCTAGCTAAAGAAAAGTACTCATGGTAGTCAATCAATGACACAGTCAATCATTCAATCATTACTTAAATCATTAATCGAATCATTGCTACACAACGATTCTCTTTGTTCAAAGTGGTTACATGGGCCTGTCTGTACTTGTTAACCCATAACTCACCTTTCAAAATTTTCTTGAATAGATTTTGTATTAATATATATTTGATTTTGTGTTATTATTGAAAAGAAATTATTGTTTTATTAAATTTGATTGATTCTATTATACTTCTGTGTATTAATTCACATGAAGAGATTGATCGTGTAATTTCCTGTGAGTCTTTTTTGAATCATTACAATCGAAGCCCGCTCTGCGTGCTCACACTTCTGTAATACTTCGCGCTCGCGTATATAAGCGTATATAGGCGTATGTAGGCGTATATAGAGAAAACGTAACATATTAACCCATAACTAAAATACCTTTTATTTCTCAACATTTTCCCGTCTCATTCCTGATAGACATTTTTGTCCTCTTTCTAATGGTACATGTATAAGTTAACTTTGAATATCTTTTATGCAAATGAATATTTAAATGTTGCCTGTCTGTACATTTTTAATGTTTTGTAATTTTGCTTTAGCTTTTGTGTTGTAATTTCTTATTTGCATGTTTGCTTTTATGTAGTTTATTTGTGTTTTAGTTAGTTTATTTGTGCTTATGGTCTCACTCCTATATCGGGAGTTCGCTTCTTTTCATATGGTGGAGGTTTTTGTTTGTTTGTTTTGGGTCCTATTTTTTTTTTAAATTTTGTATGCCTTCGGTTTATGATTTTCTGAATTTTGTGCTGTATATAGGGGTATGGTCTTTATCCATATTTGTCATTTATTTGCTTTAATTTATTGCCATAGTCGGTTGTAAAAGCTCTACAGAGCTTATGTTATTGTTTGCCTTGTACACGATGCCGACTTTAAGTAAATATAACTATTTACTATTACTATTACAGTACTTACTAAGAATTTTCTGAGAAAAATACTTTTTGCTTCCATTTTGAGTTTTATTGTCCCCCGCTTTCGCGAAAGCGCGGGGACATTAAAACCGGTTCGTCCGTCCGTCCGTCCGTCTGTCCGTCTGTCCGTCAGTCACAAAAACTTTAACCTTGATACCAAAATTTTTGACCTTGTGACCTTAACCTTGGACTTTGACCTACTTATTAAAAACTTTAACCTTGACCATAACTTTTGAATGGAAAGTGATAGGGCTTTGATATTTCACATGTGTATTCCTTGTGACAAGACCTTTCCATGAATACCAAAATTTTTGACCTTGTGACCTTGACCTTAGACTTTGACCTACTTATTAAAAACTTTAACATTGACCATTACTTTTGAATGGAAAGTGATAGGGCTTTGATATTTCACATGTGTATTCCTTGTGACAAGACCTTTGCATGGATACAAAAATTTTTGACCTTGACCTTTGAGTTCGACCTACTTTTCAAAAAACTATTACCTTGTCCATAACTTTTTAATGGAAAATGATAGGGCTTTCACATTTCACATGTGTATTCCTTGTGATGAGACCTTTCTGTTGGTAATAACATTCTGATCTTGTGACCTCGTCCATGGAGGTTGACCCACATTTAAAAACTTCAACCTCGACCATAAGTTTTTGATGGTAATTTAAATCATAGGTCTTAAATATTTCACATGTGCATACCTTTTCATAAGCCCTGTCCCTTGGAAACAAAACACAAGTTTGGACCTTTTGACCTTTTCTTGGAGTTAATCTTTCATATTTAGAATGTTGATAATATATGAGATATATTATTAAAACTTAAGAATGGGGGGATGTCTGTAAGCATTCCTTTAAAGACAAACACCCAAAAGCGGGGGACCACAATTCCTTGAATTTGATTTTTTAGGTCACTTTTCTATGTACTTTCTTTTATAGAAACTGCAAAAAAGACCTTTATGGTCATCTTTAAAGTAAAATTACCAATTAAAGAATTTTTTCCCCAATATTGTCCTGCCTCAACTTATATAGAGTACAGTTTGCAGAATCTCATGGTATTTTCTATACATTTTGTTTCCATTTTTGTTTGAAAATCGCTAATTTTCAGCTGAGCACCCTCGCTTGCGCACTTTAATAATGGCAAGTTGAGATTAGTAACTAAAATAATATAACAACATAGTATATATATTTAAATTATTTCTATCTATTTCTATGGAATGAGGAACTAACATATTATTTTGGTTTGAATGTAAACGTCTTCAAATTGAATAGCATCATTTAAGAACAGATAAATTGGCTACATGGACAAGACATGCACGTTTCGGGTACTCAACCCTCGTCAGTGATCCTCAAATCTAAACAATGTAATATGCCAAAAAAGTATGAAAGTTACTATGTCGAAAAAGCGTACCGAAAGACGTAGCAGGATGGGTGGGATATGATGCTACAGGACCCACGTTTTAGAAATTTCAGGAAATTTGATAACCGAAATTTTGGAATGCGTTGAAGTAACGATCAACCGAAATTGATCGAACTTGGCTACATGTGCCCTCGGGGACTCCTGGTCCACCAGCAGTGACACTTACCAAGTGGTATAAATGTAAACGTCTTCAAATTGAATAGCATCATTTAAGAACAGATAAATTGGCTACATGGACCAGACATGCACGTTTCGGGTACTCAACCCTCGTCAGTGATTCTCAAATCTAAACAATGTAATATGCCAAAAAAAGTATGAAAGTTACTATGTCGAAAAAGCGTAAAAAACGAAATTTCATGTTTCTGTGATTCGAACGCTACTTCGTATATTCATGCAATTTTGTTATCTTCGGGTTTCTTCGTTTTTCTAAGTCTATTGTGCTAATCCAATTTTTAAAAGCAACATACTAAGTGACAAATCGTTGTTTTGACAAGTACACACGTGCCAGTCTACCATGCAGGGTATGTTAGTATCGTTGTACACAACAGACCCGCTTATAGCGATGAGCCACAAAGCGCGATAACTCTTACTGGCTTAAATTCAAACAATTGTTGAGACAACATACTGCGAGACAACATATTGAAATGAATGAATCAGGTGTTGATTCTAAAGAATTATAAGGAACTTTTGGAAAAATTTACATATACCAGCATAAAGTCTTTCGACTTCTCCACGCTCTACATTACCATTCAACACTAAAAGCTCAAAAAGAGACTGGCCAATATCATTCGCAACACCCTTTAAATTGAAGACGTTTACCTTCCTTTCAAAAATGGGAACAGGACATACAAATACTTTGTCATAGGGCAGGAGGATACTTATTTCATGAAGGAGCACTTTGATTCAAACAAAGAATATACCGAAGACGATATCATCCGGATGCTTGAGTTTTTGATTAACATTTTTGTGGTGTTTGGAAGATCCGTATTCCAGCAAGTAGTTGGTATCCCCATGGGTACCAATTGCACCCCACTGCTTGCGGACTTATTTTTATATTTATATCCAGACCTTGCGTTCGACTGGGCGAATTTCAATTTTACCTTCAGGTACATAAATGACGTGTTTTCCATAAATATTCCTAACTTTAAAGATCATCTACATGAAACATATCCTCATTAACTAGAGATCAAGGACACAACTGAGAGCAACAGATCTGCTTCGTACTAGGAAATACTTCTATCTTTTGACGCAAACGGCCGTTTGAACACCTCACTGTATGACAAGCGCGATGATTTCAGCTTCCATACAACTAACTTCCCTTTCATGAGTAGCAACATTCCGTCTTCTCCTGCTTGTGGCGTTTTTGTTCTCAGCTGATACGGTACGCCAGGACATGTTCCAAGTAAGAAAATTTCATCCTTAGAGCCAGACGACTTAGTAATGACAAATATGGATAATAACCATATCCCTGTATATAACACAAAATTGATAATTCAGAAAATCAAAAATCGAAGGCATACGAAATCAGGACAAAACAGGAACCAAAGCAAACAAACAAATACCTCCACCACATGAAAAGAAGCGAACTCCCGTTATGGGAGTGAGACCAGGTGCCATAGAAGAGTTAGCATCTCCTGCTTGTATGCAACACCTGCCGCTTCAATTCGGTAGAACTGTCACATCCGGCTACTACCATTCGGAAGACAGAGTACAATGTTTGGTTGGGTGGTTCAAATGGTCTATGATAGAATATGATCTACAATTTTGGAATGAGGGACATCATAGTGTATGACGAGTTCCCCATTTCGACCGTAGAACTTTCTCAGTGACGATGTTAGTCGGTCACAAACATATCCCTGACTGAGAAGCTTATCTGAAAGACGCCTAGCTCTCAGAACAAAGTCCGTATATTTCGTACTTGCTCTGGCATAGCGTATCAACTGAGGTATGAACACGCCATAAGCAGGCGATGAAGGGATGTTGCTACTCAGAAAAGGAAAATTTGTAGTGCTGAAATTGTCATAGAGTTAGGTTTTCATGTGACCATCAGTGTCGTAGGACACATTATGTCCAAATAGGATGCTGAATTTTTTGTCTCTGTAGTTTCTTTGACTTCAAGCTGCGAGGGATAGATACTGCTCAGGTAATCCGCGAATTTTGGATTATTGAAGGACTACACATCGTCTATGTATCTGTAAGTGAAGTAGAAGTCAGAAGGTAAGTATCTTTTCCCTTCAGAGAGCAATGTTTGAAGGAATTCAGCTTCGTACGAGTAAAGGAAAATGTTGGTAAGGATTGGGGCACAATTGGTCCTCATTGGAATTCCGACAATTTACTGGACGACCTTTTCTCCAAACACCACAAAAATGTTGTCGATCAGATAGTTTAACATCTGAATAATATCTATTTTAGTGCACTTATTTTCAGAATCGGACTTTTCTTTTACAAAGTAGGTTTTGACATAGTTAACAACAATAAATTTGTATTTGCAATTACCGTTCTTACATGTAAACGCATTACTTATAATTTTTGCGAGTCTCTCTTTCAATTTAGAATTTGGATTTGTAGTGTAAAGTGTCGAAAAATGAAAGGCTTTGATCGAATGGACTCTACTAAAATGAGTGGATTTCAGATGTTCCAAAACTTCCTTCGAATTCTTTAAAATCCACATCTGGTTGATACCAATGCGAGAATATACTGTCGAACAATATTTTTGAAGCCCAGATTTGATTTCAGATAAAACTTTGGTGAGTTAGATCGATACAGATTTAATAGAACGTTTTGAGGAACCGTTGTTTGTACGGATTCTCATGCATTTTAGGTATGCAGCATAAGTATGGTAAATCTAAATCTAAATTCTCACGATTTTGCCTTGCCTTCTCGACTTTGAGACTGAATAACGTTTAGGTACTTCTTTGATGTTTATTGTTAATGTCGAAGCCAAAGGAAGCAAGAGCTGATTTGTGGTTATCTATTATTTCAGAGGCAGAAAGGTTTATTGGGGTGTAAGTGGGATTTCCAGGTGTCGCATTTAAACCCAACTCTATAACTAGACTGTCGAAATAGTACTTTTTGCAAGAAGATAAAGAGAAGGGAGGAGATCTCCAACAAGACTCCGTTGCAGCATCAACAGTAAAACACCAAAACACCCGATGCAAAAACACAAAAGACGAGTACAGCACGAGACGGAAAAAAGACACTCGACATGTAAACATCAAACACAAAAGACTACACATAAACCGACGAGACAAATGGGTAACCGGTGCCGACTTTGGACGGCCATTTGTCACGCAAGTAGCAAATGGTGTGGTTATCCTGGATTACGTGCGCACAACCCTCTCACTTCTCCAATTACCCAGAGGTCTCGAAGAACGTACATTTGTGGTGTAAAACAACCTCCTCATTGTAAGATGACATCATACAAACACGACCGCGAAAAGCAGAGGCCCCAGAGACACAGATGAATATGTAAATGGATATAAAAAGAGGGCATCCTTAATACAGTCCGTGCTCTGCCGGCTGTAGCGAGCTCATGTATGTAATCACCCGAGGAGTCCGACTGACATTCAGAGAGGACAGGTGGTCGGGGCCCTGTCTTCTCTAAAGAGGTTTGGACAGGGCACGTCATTGAGTCCCGTCGTCACAGTCAGTCAGAGTGCAAGTCTCAAGGATGCGCTTGTACAAGACTGTAGATTGGTCAAGTACCAAGCCTAGTGTCCGTCTGGTGACATTAGGATCATATCCACGGTATAAAAGGCGTTTGATGATTCTGACGCATTTTCGATGGTTATGCTGCCTACCTTTGATCCTTTTTATTTTGATTATCATATCACCATAAAAGACAGGTTGTGTAATACCCATAGTAATGTACTCCGTTGCATGTATAGATCCGAATTTTAAAAGAAGTTGACTGTAATTTTTGTAAAATTTCCAGAAAGTCTTAACTAGTTTATGAAAGCGGAAACCTTGACCTAAAAGTTTTTTGGTAATTTGTAAATTTCTACTGTGAAAATCCAAAATATCAGTACATGCTCTAGCGTACCGGATGAGCTGTGATATGTAAATGCCGTATGACGGTAATTTTGGAACATCACCGTCAAGCCAGGGGAAATTTACTATGTTGAATCCAAAATCATCCCTTTTGTCATATTCACTTGTATGAATCTTTCCGTTTACAATTTTGATATTTAGGTCCAAAAAGGGTGTTTCTGTATTTGAAAGGTTTGCCTTGTTAAGGGTTATTATTTGAGGCTTTGTCCGCTAGTGTGATGACATAATGTTCTTGGAGGTAAGTAAGCTCTGTGATAACATCAGGGTCTTTAAATATAGACTCGAATCTGGTGTTCACAGTTGATTTTAATCCGTAAATTCTATTTTATCCATTCGGAAAGGGTGTCGAGCTGTACATCCTCTTTCTTTGCCCAACGTCTTGCATATTCCTCCATGATAATTTTAACATTTTGGTTCCATGTAAAGTATATACTTTCTCTGTATTTGGGACCCTTTTTAAACATTTCTCTCAACTTGTCGTTCTTGACTATACTAACGTCACCAGAAATAACGTGTCCACAAGGAGAGTAGTTGAAATCCGATGAAGAACATTCGCAAGGAAGTGGATGTAGTGAGGGATTACTTAAATCAATACACTACAAGAATCGTTTGTAATTGTAAATTTTAGATGCAACTGTTGTTGTGTAGCTATAGGAAATAGAGGAAAGATCTTCCAGCAAATTGTCGGAATTCCAATGGGGATCAATTGTGCCCCACTCCTTGCCGACATTTCCCTTTACTCGTACGAAGCTGAATTCATTCAATCTCTGGTCTCTGAAGGGAAAAGATACTTAGCTTCTGAGTTCAACTTCACTTACAGATACATAGACGATATGTTGTCCATCAATAATCCAAAATTCGCGGATTACCTGAGCAGTATCTATCCTTCAGAGCTTAAAGTCAAAGAAACTACAGCGACAAATAATTCAGCATCCTATTTGGACATAATGTTGGACTACGACACCGATGGTCACATGAACACCTCACCCTATGACAAACGTGACGACTTCAATTTCAGCATTACATAGTTTCCTTTTCTGAGTAGCAGTATCCCTTCATCGCCTGCTTATGGCGTGTTCATATCTCAGTTGATACGCTATGCCAGAGCAATACGAAATATACGGCTTTTGTTCTGAGAGCTAGGCGTCTTTCAGATAAGCTTGTCAGTAAGGGATATGTTTTGACCGACTAACATCGTCACTGAGGAAGTTCTACGGTCGATATGGGGAACTCGTCATACACTATGATGTCCCACACTCCAGAATGGTGGATGATATTCTGTCATAGACCATTTGAACCATCCAACCAAAGATTGTACTCTATGTCTTCCGAAATGGAAGTTACCGGATGTGACAGTTCTACCGAATTGAAGCGACGGGTGTTGCATGCAAGCACGAGATGCTTACTCTTCCTGGGCACCTGGTCTCACTCCCATTTCGGGAGTTCGCTTCTTTTCATATGGTGCAGGTTTTTATTTTTTGCTTCTGTTCCTGTTTTATCCTTATTTTGTATGCCTTCGGTTTCTGATTTTCGGAATTATCGATTTTGTGCTGTATACAGGGATATGGTCATTATCCATATTTGTCATACAATACAAAGCTACTTGTTCAGGGTTATATTACACAACGGATGTAATCATCAATGAGGAAGTTCTGACTCTCCCCGGACTCCTGGTCTTACATCGGAATGTTAACGATTACTCTTGTTGCAGACTTATTCTCATACACGTATGAAAAGGAATTTAACCCATATATTCAAAAGCAAAGAAAACATGATGGTGTAAAATGTTTCATTGGTACTTCTAGGTACATGGATGATATTCTTACTATCGATAAGCCTAATTTTGAAAAGTATAAAAATGTTATTTATCCACAAGAATTTGACTCTTAACAAGGCAAACGTTACAAACACTGAAACACAATTTTTAACCTTAATATCAAAATTGTTAATGAAGATTCATACAAGTGTGCATAACAAAAGGTATGATTTTGGATTCAACATAGTAAATTTCAGACATTTCAGAGTTTTGATTTTGTTTTACTTTTTTCAGACGAAAAGGCCGATTTCAAAACTTGTATGATATCCAAGTAGAAGCTAATTTAGGGCTAAGGAAGAAGTATGTGTTTTGCAAGGGGGGGGGGCTTAAAAGAGTTTGGTTTTTGTGTCGCCTGCGAAGCATAGCGACACTTAGGGATCACTTTGTCCGTTGTCCGTCTGTCCGTCTGTCCGTCCGTCTGTCCGTCCGTCCGTCCGTCAGTCAGTCCGTCTGTCTGTCTGTCACACTTTGGGTGTCACAGCCCATAACTTTTGAATGGTAAGTGATAGGGCTTTGATATTTCACATGTGTATTCCTTGTGACAAGACCTTTCTACACATACCAAAATTTTTGACCTAGTGACCTTGACCTACATATTTGACCTACTTTTCGAAAAAAATAAGAATGCTTATATCTTTTGATTGGTAAGGGATAGGGCTTTGATATTTCACACATGTATTCCTTGTGACAAGACCTTTGTACACATACCATAATTTTTGACCTTGTGACCTTGACCTAGATTTTTGACCTACTTTTCAAAAAAGTTAAAATTTGCATTATCTTTTGAATGGTTAGTGATAGGACTTTGAATTTTCACTTGTGTATTGGTTGTAACAAGACCTTTCTACACGTACCATAATTTTTGACCTACTGACCTTGACCTACATATTTGACCTACTTTAGAAAAAAATTAATATTGTATATATCTTTTCATTGGTAAGTGATAGGGCTTTGAAATTTCACTTGTGTATTCCTTGTAACAAGACCTTTCTGCACATACAATAATTTTTTACCTTGTGACCTTGACATAGATATTTGACCTACTTTTCAAAAAAGTTGGGATTCGCTATATCTTTTGATAGGTAAGTGATGGGACTTTGATATTTATCATGTGTATTCTTTGTGACAAGACCTTTCTAAACATACCACAAATTTTGATCTAGTGACCTTGACCTAGATATTTAACCTTTTTTCTTAGAATTGCGTATATGTTTTGATTGCTAAGTGATAGGGCTTTAATATTTCACGCATACATTTCATATGATGTGACCTTTGTTTTGTTACCAAAATATTTACGCAGTGACCTTGACCTAGTTGATTGACACTATTTTCTGAAAATTTGAGATTGACCATATCTTTCAGTTGGTAAGTAAGAGGTCTGATATTTCACATATGAATTTCATTAGACTTTTATAGTGATATCAGTAATTTTGAACCATGTGATCCACCTCCTAGAATAAGCCGCTTCGCAGGCGACACAAGCATTCCTTGGATTGCTATTTTTCATATATTATTTGTTTATGTTTCAACGTAGGTAAATATTTGTAGCATAAAGAGCTTCTTTATACATTGGCGTTCTTACTGACTTTATAGACGTGGTATAAGGTGAGGAGGGATAAGATTTTTAAGTGTATGTAATAAATATGTTCATTTCTCCGTAATTCAAAGTTTAAGATATAAATGCCTGTTTTTGAAATCGATTATTGATTATTTCATCAGATAGCTTCATTTCTCATTTCAGGTGTTACATGTATTTACTCCCAGACTTCTAATCACTGAAAGTTTGAAGCTCCTCTTATATACCGGCGCTGCAGCGATGTACCTGGATTTTAGGTCGTACCTTCATTAGTATGCATACGTCAGCAGGTGTGAAGAGTCGCTATATAGCTTATTCATATGGCATGGGACGGAGATTGTTAGAGTCTATATCTAACAATCTCCGTCCCCAAAAAATTTATTATTTTATCAAAGTTTTAAATGAAGGCTTTCAGCTTTAAAGTCCGGGATCCTTTTACCTTTGACTGTCAAATATCAAAATTAGAAAAAAAATATAAGCGAACGAGATTTACAATGCAATAGGTAAATGTACTTTTACATCTACAGGTTACAAGTCACAAAACATTGATGTGACATCATGCCTTTGTTCCAACAGTCTGAAATTTCCCTTTGACATCTAGGTCGCGTTAATAGAAAAAAAATTATACGCGACCTAGATTTAAGGAGGGTTTGAACACCAAGATGGCGGCGGCATTATTTATTTTCTCTTTTCCTTCGAAATTAAATTCCTTAAAATGTTTGATACGCTGATTGATTTACTCATTTGCGTATCCTGATGAAGTTTGAATAAATTCCGACGTTATTTGAAGAATTCATGGCGGTTTTCAAAATTGTGGACTTTGGAAGTTTTATCCACGAGTAAACCACGACGTCATTTCGACGTTATCGAGGAAAATGGCATCATAAACCTTCGCATTCAAAATGCAATAAAAACATCAATATCAAACGTATCACATTGAAACTTTGCATGTATAAAAAAGAAAATGCAATCTTCATCACAGTGAATTCGTTGACAAATTAGCATCACTGGAAAGCGGATGTCACTTAATTGAAAATGGACGATTTTAGAAAATAAAATAGGAAAACGTAAAGCTTTATTATATTTCAATCCAAAATTCATTTTTTCTCATTTAATCATGAAATTATCTCTAAACATTGCTGATAATTTTGCAAGTTTTTGACAAAGATTCATCCACAGGATTCCTAATATTTAACTATCAACTACAGTCAATTGGCTCGAAATTGAACTTTCTTGAACGACAGTGTCATCTTTTATTCCAATATCCTTTGTTTAAAGTACGATTCATCTCATCCTTTCCATATGTAAGTGTAATACATTTATGAAGATTTTGGAAGTTAAATCAAAATTAATTTCCAATAGCATTGCAAGAACTGGAAAGACACTTTTAATATTATGACGTCATCGAGAAATTAAGGAAAATTTTTCTATGGATAGAATCAAGTGTAAGTTTGTATAATGAAGGACAGACAAGAAATATATAATATCAGAAATTTTGGGAAAAATTGAATTTGGCGTCCAAGTGTTCAATACCTCCTTAATATTGGACAGTCATAGGTAAATGTACCTTGACATCTACAGGTTACCTGTTACAATCAGGTGACAAGAATTTCATGTATTGGATGAAAGAAATTGTAGTACTGACTGTCTATTCCAATTTTTGCGATTTCTTTCATTTTTACGTCAAATAATTTTCGGAGTTTACAAAATCCAGCACAATCTATAATATCGGCCGTTGTGTCTGTAAAAATGATGTATCTATAGACACGATGAAGTGTTCGCACGATAGTTTCGTCCCGTTAATCTTTTTTTTACGTTTATTTTTGTGACAAATCATTTTAAATTAATGATTTAGATTTTCGCTCGACTTCTTCAAAATATCTTCCTGATTTTTTTTCATTTAACCATGCGGGTAATTAGTTTCAATCGTCCCCGCTGACTTCTTTTCGGTATTTTTCGGCACTGCATCATTCGCATCTAAAATAATTTATTGTTTTTTTTTCAGAAAACAACGATTTTTGAAACACACCCTTTTATTCTATATATCCAAAGTAGGTTGAACTAAATCGTCACCATCACAAGTATTCTCATCAATTTGTTTTGCAAAAAATGCATCCAAGATTAAAATTGCGTCTTGATTTACGGAATCTGTATGCCATAATTTTCACACCTTCAAATGTATTTTGAGTACATGTTATGAAAATTTTATCTCTATTTAATTTATCGCCGGTGAAGCCGCCGATTTTAAATTCTGTCCATGGTCCGGAATACCTTTTGCTTTATCGTGCCACATATGGAATCCGAATGAACAATACTGAAATGACCCCGGCTTTTCCAATAGCGTACAGTAAAAGTGGGGGACCATATCGGGATTCTTAATTGACTGAAATGAACACCGGTCTCGATTGCACCCCTTTTCAAATATACTTTTAATTGCTTAAAATGTTTCCTTCTAATGCCATACATTTTAAAGCGTTAAGGTTCATGGATACACCATCCGAACACCATATCACTTCGGAGTCTCTCTCGTCGCCAAAATCGACGTCACGTTATCTATGACGTCACGAAAAACGCGCCAAAATTGCATCGGCACTCTTATCATTTGACGCTGACAAACCTACGTCCTGAAACATGAACTAGCATTTAAGGGATTTTGCTAAATAAAACTGCTGTATTTTGATTAGATTGAGACTTCTGTCGTTTCCCTATGAATCTTTATCAAAAATGGGTGTAAAACAATTCTTTGATTGGTATGATCAGTCAAAGACTGACGGCGCATTCTGCCGCTCGCTGTCATCTCTATGAGAAAATCACGAAAAATATATAAATGCTTGTTTTATTTGTAAACAACCGTTTGATTAAAACGCTGGGTTAAAATCGTGTGTGTTATAATGAAACAAGCGAAGCTTTTTTATTTTACACGCGGGTTAAAATGAGCTAGATCTCACAAAATTGACCATTATGGAAGCATCTCCTAAGTTTATACATGCGGGATTTGGGTAAAATAAATGTATGGACATTTCGCGCACAATTTCTAGATCTAGGAGTAATATTTAAAGCAGCAAACATGGCGATGAAAAGAGGATGGGGAAGGGGTATGCTGTTGTGTCGCAGTTTCTCTCCGTTATGTGTAAGATTTACTTTGAATTTATCGAACAGAAGAATTCTTATGACGAATTACATAGTGCTAGTAGTAGAAGTCAAATCTTCTGAAAGTGAATCCTCCTTTTGAAAAAAAAATTCCCTTTTAATCATTGTTTTTTCTCCTTTTCTTACAATGCAAATATTCATGGACCTATTATGAATCATTGATTTCAGTATTATTGCCTAAACCCTCTCCCCGGCAGTGAATTATTATTAATGGAGGATGCTTAGTATACGTGTAAAATAGGGATGGAGAGTGCATACACATTTTAAAATTATCCAAAGGCTATTTTATCCTGAATAAGTCACATTGACCTTGAGGATGACCTTGACCCACGTTGGATGTCGTAATGCTGGAAATATCCCAGCATGTTTGATGAAAAAAAGACATATGCCGACGGACCTACATTATATGATCACTCCATAATGCTGGCGCCACACGATAATGCTTGCGTCACACTGTCCCGATTTAAGCAGCCGATGGCCGCACGATAAAGGATTTGTTCAAATTCGGGTGTGATCGTGATATCATCGGGCTATTCGTAAGGCCACCTTGAACCATCGTATGACCGCCGGCTTGATTTGTCAAACTTCGGAAACAACTTCGGGATTGCTGTCAAAATCTTTGGCATGCCAAAAAATTCCCGATGGCTCTCCCGAAGGACCATCTTCGAAACGGGTTCGTGTAATTATCTTGTCCTTCGTAAGACCATCGAGAAGGCATATTGTGTATTCGTATCATCTTCGTTTCTCCTTCGAATTACCATGGGGACAATCGAGGAAATTTTGCCATACGAAGGCATTACGAATGTGTCAAAAACCTCCCGATGGAGTTAGGAAGGCTATACGACTTCGTGACAACCTCGCAATTCCATCTTAAGGTCAGGGTGGCGACTTTTAATAGAAATGAGGTAGAAGAAAGATGGATAGGTTCATATGTAGAGGAACATCTCCTCGAACTATTCAGACCAAAAAATCAAAATTTGCCCGTCTTGTTTTTTGGCTATAAACGACCATTTTTGGCCTATTTTAACATTTTTGTCATTTTAGAGAATACCACATCATAACTTTACATACTTCTGAAATGTATGAAATTTAAAAAAAATCATATATATCCTTATTTTTCAAGAAACTTATAGCTTGTGGATGAATTATAGACTATTTTGAGAAATTCTGATAAAATAATCAGTTCTAAGGAGAGTATTTTCTTATTAAAACTATGTTGCTGGTTGCCATGGCAATAACTCATTATTTTTATTAATAGCTAGAAGGTCGCCAGCTTCACAAATTTTTTTCTACATATATATCTATGGCATTGCTTTACCCTAAAGCAGTCAAATCAATATGTACCCGAATTAGTTTTTGAGCAAAATGACTGTTTCTATAAATAGCACAATAATTTATGCAAAAAATAAGCATTTTGACCCAAAAACATGGAGTTTAACTTTAAGTTCGAATGTCTAATTATCTCACTTTTAAAGAGTATAATGGATAGTAAATATTCTGATGTTTGAATCTTTGGTAGCAGAACTCATGCGAAAATGACAAACTTTTTCCTATTTTCGGCGATTTTTCATTGAAAAATATGCATTTTTCCCAAAAATATCCATTCAGCGATGAAAGTTTCATGGAGTATTATTTTTTTTCTAAAATGATGTAACAATCTGAGCTTACATCATGTATGGTTTATGTCGGTTTCAAATATAATGTGATATCAAAATAGAGTTATCTCCCTGTAGTCGCAACCCTAACCTTAATGACATCGTTACGTCATCGTACTCTAGTACGATGACGTTAAGATGTGATCCGGATACAAAAGATTACAGACACAAATATTAAACAAAATATTTCAAATACATAATATTCTAAGCCATTTTTAAAGTATTTTTCTAAGTTAATCAAAATCTATCAAAATAAAAACTTTTCTGTCTTCTTCAAATTTGCAAGTTCAATTTGCAAGTTCACAATCAATGCATTATAAAGCAAAATGACGTGCCTTGATAATGTTACGATAAGGAAAAAGAAAGCAGAAGCATTGCCTCTTAAAATGCATCTAAGAGAGCATGAACAGACTCAGTATTTTCTATAATTACTGGTAATACTAGTATCTTGTTGTGACATATATCCATTTTAATCTTTCTTACCTTTGAATCATCTGGTCTTCCACTTGTTTCCATCAATGATGTTTTTAAATGAATTTCGCGATATTTTAAGACGAATTTTTGGTTGACAATAATACATGTCAACTGCTACGCAAAGGTAACTGATAACTGAACCCGTTGTCTATTTGTCCGTCTGGTAGTCACACTTTCACATGAAGAACTGTAATGATATGCCTTGTAAAATAAAACTTTCAAAGATGGTCGAGCATGAAACGAATCAACGTTCATAAATCTTGGCTAACGATGCAACATATTAGACAGTGCGATTCAGATATTCGATAACATATATTTGAGTTGCTAACTTTTGGGTATTTTTTGTATTTTTCTGAGACAGAAATAATGAAAGGCGGAGGAGGAAACCATTGATGCTGTGCTACTGATTAAACCAAGAGTTTTTTAAACATCCAAAACGTGATGCATTCCTGGTTATAATCCGATGCATCACATTCTAGATACGACGTCGTGAAGCAATCTAATAGCCTTCATTAATACATCGTAAGCCTTCGTATGACCTTCGGATATGTTTTAAGATAAAATTCGTCCCGTCGTGTTGTCATCGGGAGCGGTTCGGATACAATCGTGTAGTCATCTTTTAGCATCGTGTAATCATCTTTTAGCATCGTAAAAACATCGGTTGCTGAGCGGATCTTAACCATATTCGGGAGTAACTTCGCACGAAATTGAAAAATTCATATTCGTGTGTCCATCGGGTATCATAATCGGGACAGTGTGAAGCCTACATAAATCCAATGCATGCTGTTTTTATCGTCTTACATTGTACATGTGAAATTATTTTACAGTCAAGAAATAATCATGTCATATGAGAGATGTCATATGAGAGATGAAAGTCATATCCATTCGTTCGTCCCTACCGAGTCTCCTGACCGGGGGGACTATAAAGGGCCCGGTTGGGTACCTACGTTCATGCTGCGGCAAGGGTACCCAGGTGTGGTGGCACCTTATAAAAAGGCCGTTGGAAATACGGACCATCCAAGCAGTACATTATTATATAACCCTCCTGCATACATGCATACACCACATACACAGGTGGAGGGTGGGCATAAAAATGGGGTAGTACTCCGCCCCTTAAATAATAGAAGGGGCTATGAGGCACCCCAGAGGGGAACGGCCTGGCTAGAGTACTCTGTAACGGGCAGTTGGCAAATGAGTTCCCCGAAATATAATATCAATACAGCCAACTGACCCAATAGAGGGTTGCCAGGTGCCCAAACAGGAAGAAAAAAAAAAAAAAAAAAAAGAAATAATCTGTCTTCTAACGACTATCATGGTGACATGAAATATGTGCAAGTTGACCAGTGCAGTAATCAAAAAGAAACGATATTAAACGTAAATAATATTTATCGAAGGTATAACTCAGTTGCAGCAATTTACTTGTTTTACTGTGATATAAACCAGCTATTTGCATTTTATATTAATGTTTTTTTATTTGTTTTGTTTTTTTTTTGGGGGGGGGGGGGTATTTTTTTGTTTTGTTTTTTGTTGTTGTTTTTTGTTGATTTTGTTTTGTTTTGTTTGGGGTTATAAATATAAAATATCCTTTCAAATGTTTTCTGTTTTGAAAACTACATTTTAATCCCTATAACTATAAGGTGACGTCGTATTGTATACCCTTTTCTCGGCGTAATGCTTAGAAGAAAACAGATCCGTTGCGGAAATAAATATGATTTTTCAAAAAAATATAGGAATACATTTTTTTTCATTTCAAAAAGATATTCAGAAGTCTCTAGGCCGACTTAGCCCTTCCCGGCTTTTCTCCTCATCTAAAACTAAAATGGATAGCAACATACTAATCATATTTATATATAACGTGTGATTGAAGTATTAGTAATCTTCTTTGCGTATTTATTTGTCTGAATACATTCTATATATTTATGATTCTATTCATAAGATAAACATCTTGTTTACATCGCCCTATTTCATTCGAGGCCGTTTTTTTTTTTTTTCTTTGTCAACTTGATGTTTTGACGTTTAAATAGCCAAATGCATCCCGTGATGTCATTTGCGCAACACTGTTGCAGGCGTAAAATAATTATATAATGGGTAAATATTATAAAATGGGTTACAGATTTCACTTATTTGATCAGTTCTCTTTTATTGATATATGAATGAAAAATGAAGTAATTTAGATGAACGGTTCAGGAAATATGAAGCCAAATAGAGTACGGACGGGATCTCTTGCTGGCATTTTTTAACTAAATCTGGAAGGGGGTAGGTTCATAATTTTGAATCAAACTTAAAATTTTGCGCGATGATTGCTACATTTCTTTTTATTTTTGAAAGATATGTTAACTAAGATTGAGATAGCAAAGTACTTTAACCCGTCATTTACCAGTTGGACTCTAAAAATTATAAGGCACAGTCTATTTGATATTCTGGCGGGGGGGGGGGGGGGGGTTGGGTTTTTGGTCGGAGCAAGATTATTTTTTTTGCCCCAGACCGGGGCAAACTTATTTTTTTCTTGCAAAGTTGGAGCAAGGAAATTTTTTTTCTAACAATTGATGTGTATACCCGGTATTAAGAATGTTTGTGTTTTTTCAACAGAAATTTTTCATTTTTAATTTAATTGGTCTAAGCATTACTAAATTTTTATGTAAACTTATATTCACTTCTAAACTGAGAGAGAAAAAAGGTTTTAACAATGTGATATAATTTTCAGTAACAAAGTGTATACAACATGTACAAGGTCATGTAACATGTAAGAGGGCCTGAGGGTAGGGTCTCCTAGAGAAATTTATGAATTTAGAAATGTAAACTATAGTGAAAAACTTAATTAAATTCTCCTTTCAAGATTGTATATCATTCTTAGACTCTATGGTGATACATGTATCTACGTATTAAAGCATTTAGGGAAGCCACATTTGTTCAGTCACATATATACTTTTGATATTTTATAATATTTTTATATAAATATGAACTTGCCATGAAAGAAGAAAAGTATGGCGAGCAAAGCGAGCCAAATTTTTTTTATATAAAGTGAAAACTGTGGCGAAGCGAGCCGAAAAAATTTCATGAATTTTAAGCGAATTTTATGGTTATTCTTCAAATTCAGATTACTTGTAAGAGCAAGATTATTTTTTTCTGTCACACCATAAGCAAATTAATTTTTTTCATCAAAATTCAAAGCAAAATTATTTTTTTTTCGAAAAAACCCAACCCCCCCCCTGAATATCAAATGGACCGTGCCTAACGTCAAGAAAAGAGCCTAAAATGGTACAATATTTACTATTTCATAGAATTTGACGTACCAGCATTGTTGTATTTCCTGTTTTTTATCTGTTTTTGACCTTCTTTCGTTATCAAAAGAATGACCATATGCATTCATGCATCAAGTTTCAAATAACAGGGGTCTATTGATGATATGATGCAAATTTGGGTAAAATTCTTGAAAAATGGACATGTACTTCTTTGGAAGATCATAAATCCATTGAAAGCTCGATGACATATACTTTTTTCATTATAATACTATACATTACATTGTTTAGTCAATAAAACTTAACCTGTGATGTTAAACAGTGTTTTGGGGAGTTTTAGAAAGGGTGTAACTTTGAACCTTAAATAGCTTTGAATATGAATTTTTCAGGAAGCTACGGAAGACATACATATTATTTAAGATAAGCTAATGGGGAGAATCACAAAATATTCAACATTTAGATTCTTTTTAGTATTTAACAAGTTAAACTTACAGTTTTTTCGTATCTGAATTCTTCCTGCGAATTGATGCATTGCATTGCATCAATAGATTTCTTGTTATCCTTTTTGATAAACGAGTCCCTACTGCTACATGTACATCTAGTATCGAGAATGTGAAGTGATTGTATACATTTAAGGTAGATTGTTCACTGGTATGTTCGATAACCCTTCTCTGTGTTATCTTTGACGGATTGATTTTTTCTCCCGAGTTTGATCTGGAGTTCTTTTGAATTAAGACACATAACGACTTTAGTCCTAAAGATTTATAACCAAATGTGTCGCATTGCTCAGTTGTTTGAGCATCGGACACCGTGACCCATGCCGTGTTCTAATTCCATAAGGATAGAATGTTCTTAGAGATGATATGTAAGGAAATGCAAGTTTTGTTCAATTTTTTTACAGGTCTCGCAGACATCATTCAAATCAAATTTATGCTGTATGTTGCACAGAGGAGTTCTCAATATTCAACCTTCAGCCAAAATTTTGAAATATGTTGCAAAGCAGTAAAAAGTGTGACACAATGAGAACTCTAAGTACCCGAAACGTGCATGTCTGGTCCATGTTGCCAATTCATCTGTTCTTAAATGATGCTATTCAATTCGAAGACGTTTACATACATACTAATAAAGGGAAAGTTTGAATATGCTGCAATTGCCAAGAAAATTTCTGCCTAAGGGCTTTCACTCCATCTCTTGAGCACCGCCTATGATAGACTTGAATGATGCTGATATGTAGTCTTCTTTCAGAGGTCATAGATGGAAAAATAAGAGTGACAAACAAGAAAAATATCATAAATATTGTGTATCAAGTTTGTTTTTTTTTTCATGAAGGTTAACTCTCATTAACATCTGCTTCAAATTCAGAATGTTTTGTCCTAAGATGATTTATGTTTCCAAAAATCGCCTGGGTTGCCAATATTTTCTTTGTTGAATCTTGTATATGTATCATTCAGCTTCATTTTCATATACAACTCATATTTCAAGTTTTATGCTGTGATATTAAATTATTGCATTCTTAAAATTGTATAATTTTTCCTTCATTCTATGATCATCTTCAAGTTTGAATTGGTCGAAAATTTGCATGGGAAGGTCATTCAAAACAAGTCAGATTGTCATCAGTAATGAGTTAAGGAAGATCCTGACGATAATCTCAACAGCACTCACAATAGAGCACAAAATTTAACATCGACGGACCCCTAGCAAGCTAGAGGTGGGACCAGGTGCCCGGGAGGATTAAGCATCCCTTAAAAATACTAATCCTTCAGAAAAACATCATTATTGTTTAAAAAAAAGGAACTTAGTAGAGGTAAAATCTACCTTAAGACAATTAAAACCATAAGAACAAAGTCAAAGGGCATGCCACTTTGAACAATTTCAATTCCTGCGGGCCTCAAACTGTCCAATATCTTTAAGAATGAATTGTATTAGGCCTACATCCAATTCATTTACATGTATACTGTAGCAAATAAAAAACCAATCTTTTACGCAATGAAAACTTGTGCATCATGCATGAGGAAATATTTGATAGGATTTTTTCGATTTCGGATATACTAAACCAAATACCGTATAACCAGAAATTTTCGCGAGATACTAATTTTCGCTACATTCGCGATTGATTTGGAATCGCAAAAAAATTATCCTCGGGAAAAATTGTGTTTTATTAGTTACAACATAACTTGGTATATTATTTACATTTCGTTCTAATCGTCCATGCGTCGGGCTTTACTTTTCCAAATAAAACGCAAATAGAAGTGAATTGAATGTATTCTTATCACAGACCTAGCTAAAACTACAATAATGAAAGGTACAAACAGTAACATCATATGTGCACATTAGCATGTAATTCAGGAATCGCGAAAAATTGTACTCGCGAAAATAAGGACACCTTATTTTACAACAAAATCGCGAAATTTGGTACTCTCGAAAAGTTCTTGTTATACAGTAGGTAGTTCCGGTACCTGTAGTTTTGCACCAAAGACTTCCTGTAAGAATATATGGAGATTTCCTTTAATTATGCATTACTTTTTAGACTACTCTGCTGCATGTACCCCCTTACTCTCCGGCACAGGATGTGTACCCCCTCCACCAAACCAATTTGGAAAAATCATCTGTATAGGTTGAGATAAAATGTCAGGATCCGCAATCCAAGTTGTACCTCAGAGTATCATAAAATATTCTAGATGATTTGAATGCGGAATTCACGGACAATTTAAAGTTATCTCACCACTGAATTGAAAAGCGTCGCAGATGGGCTATCTTCTACCCAACAATAAAATGGCACATATTTCGAGACAAAGGGAGACACGACCTGTCCTTAGGTTTTTTTTCTAGAGGTTTGCAATTTCATCCTTTACACTATTCCAAGACATACCGGTATTAATTATTTTAATTTATTAATTAATAATTATTTCACTCTTGTTGAGTAGGGACATGAAATAATGTTTGACCAGTTGGCGGTTCAAGAAAGAGGGGGAATTCAATCCATTCGAGAGAGAGAGAGGGGGGGGGGGGAGTGTCAAGCCTATGGTTTTGAAAAAAAAAATCAGCGTATAAAGCAAGGTTCAGACCCTTAATCCGTCTTTATCCTTGGTACCTCTGAAACATGCAATAGACTACATTAATCCAACACAAATAATGTGTAAGTACACGTACATGTAGGACATAAAAATGTTTAGAATATTATACAGTTAAAGTATACCATTGAGGGAGTTAGCATGATTCTGGTTTCCCGAGACTAGACCTATTTACCGAGGCGGAGCCGAGTCTTCCTGCCCCACCCCTCCCCCTAAAAATCAAATGGTTGCTCCCTTAGTGTTGATCATACTGATCGGTCAACAAATTTTGCCGCCAAGGGCCATTGGCTGACACATTTTCGAGATTTTCGTGATCTCTACAACCGCTGTCAACATAAAATTGATGTTGGGTGAGGGTTGGCGCCTATACTAATTTTAAACATTTATGCAAAAAATATGGTGATTTTCCTTCATTTTCCGTCATGTAGAGCAAATGACGTCAAGATGTGACGTTATAACTAACGCACGTGACGCTTTAACAATGAAAAATAGTTACTTTCTAATTCGGCAGGTATTTGAGATAAATGTAGGAGATACAGAATCAAAATTTTCATAAAATTATTTTTCGCAAAAATTAAGGGCCGATTTTGGCAGTTAGTGAACCTACCCCTTTTAGACATTCATGCAACCGCTGGGTGACAAAAAATAGACATCTCTGCAACCCTGGCTGACAAATTTTAGACTTCTCTGCAACGGTTGCACAGAATTTCACGAAACCTTACTGGAAGCAAGTACTCAAGGTCCTCATCAAAGTTTGTGTTTTGTTAGCCGATCGGTCAACAATAAAGGGTTCTGATTGCATGGCTGATGCATCTTCGAGATCTTCCCATGAATGTTGCACAAAATTTCATAAAACTGGTAGCTAGCAAGTGTTCAAGGGCCGTTACGATATAACAAACTGGCCATCATCAGCCATTCCACTGCAACTCTGGTTAACGATGTGGCCTACTTGGACCTCTTGTTTTTTTTTAATTCGTTATAGAGCATATGAGCATGTTTAAAATTAAAATGTGCCTTATTCTGTATTTCCCATCCTATTTTTTAAAATTCGGTCCTATTCGCAGTGAAAATTATATATTTTTCCAAATATCTAGCAAGAAATTTCCAATCATAATCATGAAAAATAATTTGCAAGAAAAGCTGTCAAATCATGAATTTTACAAAAAAATTTATCATTAGAAATTGTTACAAAAATGATAACAAAACCTAAATTCGTAGTAAAATAAGTACAAAAAAAAAGAAAAAATAGATAAGATTTATAAAATAGAATAAAATAAGAAAACTTTCAAAAGTGGTTATTTGTGAAAAAAAAATTGTTTTTTAATTTTTACCCGTGTCTACAACACTTGGTTACTAATGGCGTAATATAAGTACAAATTAAATCATGTTAACTTCGCGTTGGCTGTCTTCTTACTTTTAATATTCTTTCATTTCGATCAATTGAAGAAAAGTTCATAAAATATTTGCAAGTAAGAAAACGTATCTATATTAAATTGTAGCTTAATGAAAATTTACGATTCACATGAAGCAATAGGCTATAAAAGGTCATATAACATTCGGTTTTAAGAGAGCTATGTTATGAGGAAAAGTTTGAAAAATTAAAAAGTACAAAAGACCAGACTGCTAAAAAGAAGGCATGAACAACAACAACAACAACAACAAACAACAACAACAAACAACAACAACAACAACAAAAAAACAACAACAACAACAATTGGAATTGAAATTGACATGTTTTCTAACTCTATAGTAGCTATGTGGAAACATGAATTTTCTAGAATCACAGATAGAAGGGAAGTGTACATAAGTTCAGGTCAGTACACTGTACATACATACAAAGAGTAAAAGTGTCTTAATTTGTGTTTTGTTACGGGTATGCTGTAAATGCTCCGGAATGCGGAGATCGTTTTCGGTTCGTGATTGTACAAATGATTAGTATTTTCCGTAGCGAAGACGCCATATTTCTCCAGTGATTCTCAGATTAATTGTTTATGTCCCCTAAAAGAGTGAGTACATTTTACCAATAATTTTCATGCTCAATAAGTACTCACCCTTACCAAAATGAATTCTTTGCCGCAAGGTTGCGGCAAGCTTGCGGCAAACAAATCCATGCACCACAACTGTGCGCCAGAACTGTACAGCAAAAACCGCTAGCGGCGCAGTATAAACCAATAGTGGCACACTGTGTGCCAATAGCGGCACATACATTTTTGAGTTGGGATTGTGTGCCAGAAATGTACCAGAAATATTACTTTCTCAGCATAGACTTAGATTGCTGATACTATGAGCCACAGGTGCACCAGAAAAGAGTCTTTTCATTTCACCAATTACTCTTATACATGTATATACCAGAAGTGTGCCAGAAGTGTTGTAAGTATGAAAGAGAAATAGGATGACTTGTCCACAGGTGATTAAATCGTCCACAGGTGATTAAATCAGCCAATCAGATTTCAGAAATTGCTCTGTGCGCCCATTTTGAAGAGAACAAAGAGATGCCCAGGATTAACAGTGCCATAAGTATAATGGTTTATAGGAGTGACATTAGCAATTACAACTTATCCTATAAAATGCCAAAAGGTAAAATACTTTCATTCTAACTCATTAAAAAGAAATAACCTATGAACCAAATGCAAATCAAACATTTATGTTGTCTATCAGAGGAAATTTGAACTAAAACTTTTACTTAAATAGTGCTGATAGAAAAAGAAGGGAGGAGATCTCCAACAAGACTCCGCTGCAGCATCAACAGTAAAACACCAAAACACCCGATGCAAAAACACAAAAGACGAGTACAGCACGAGACGGAAAAGAGACACACGACATGTAAACATCAAACACAAAAGACTACACATAAACCGACGAGACCAATGGGTAACCGGTGCCGACTTTGGACGGCCATCTGTCACGCAAGTAGCAAATGGTGTGGTTATCCTGGATTACGTGCGCACAACCCTCTCACTTCTCCAATTACCCAGAGGTCTCGAAGAACGTACAATTGTGGTGTAAAACAACCTCCTCACTGTAAGATGACATCACACAAACAAGACCGCGAAACGCAGAGGCCCCAGAGACACAGATGAATATGTAAATGGATATAAAAAGAGGACATGCGTAATACAGTCCGTGCTCTGCCGGCTGTAGCGAGCTCATGTATGTAATCACCCGAGGAGTTCGACTGACATTCAGAGAGGACAGGTGGTTGGGGCCCTGTCTTCTCTAAAGAGGTTTGGACAGGGCCCGTCATGGAGTCCCGTCGTCACAGTCAGTCAGAGTGCAAGTCTCAAGGATGCGCTTGTACAAGACTGTAGATTGGTCAAGTACCAAGTCTAGTTTGCTACGCAGAATTCCTTAATTTCATATTCTGAAGAGCTGAATATTTACATTGTAGATCAGATCACCTAGTTGCCATAAAAATTCTCTTTGGGAGGAAGAAGAAAGTCAAGCTGCACAGCCACTAGCTCTGAGGAATTATAATATCTTTCAATTTGTGTAACTAGTGACATGCTGCAAGATGCTGTGGACTTGACGAGACAAGTTGAATTTGAGGCCCTGCTCTGCGTATTATGATTTATATAAACATATACATGTTTTCTTTGGAAAAGGCGACTTCATTGGGTTTTACAGTATAAAGCCTATAAAGAATTGGATTAATCCTCTGTGTATCGATAAGGTCAATATTCCTTATGCATGCAGATTTGTATACAGAAGGTTGGATAATGCACTCTGAGTCAGATGTTTAGAAGACAAAAAGAAGAGGACTTTTGTGGTTTAAAGTGCATTGTCATGTGTTGGATATTTTAGACAACAGTTTAATAATTAATTCTCAGATAATTACTTAAAGTGGAATTAATGAATGAAAACCAACATTAGTTCATGAAGAAAATTGAAAAAAAAAACAACAACGTTCAAATCTAAAATTGAAAATTGTAATGTAAATTTTAGTGTTTTGTTTTATTATATATAAATAAATTTAAAGTTTTATGATTTAATGGTATTTCAAGTTCAAGCAGAATACCAATAAATTATTACATATGATATGAATTGAGTTTGGAAATTTTGTACAATTATTCGTATGATGCTGAAAAATACCAATACCAGTACTTCAAAAATAATCTCTAAATCTTGACCTATATTATGCACCACATTAAATATGCAGGAATGTATGCGCCAGAAATGCACCAGAAATGTATGTGCCAAAACCTTGCCGCAACTGTGCCATAAGTGTGCCAGAAATACAAACAATTCCTATACCAATTTTCCATTGAAATATTGTATGCCAGAACTGTGCCAGAACTTTGCCGCAAGCTTGCCGCAAACTATGCGCCAGAAGCCTAATTTACATACGAAAATCCTTTGCATTTGCGGCAACCTTGCGGCAAGCATATGCCAGAGAGCTTTTATTTTGGTAAGGGCAATTGAGTACAAAGGTAATTTCTGATGCAAGTCATTTTATAAGAGTTCATCGATTTTCTTTGTTCAAACTGGTTACATGGGCCTGTATGTACATCTTAACCCGTAGCTCACCTTTCAAAATTTTCTTATATAGATTTTATATGATCATATAATATTTGATTTTGTGTGATTATTGAAAGGAAATTATTGTTTTATTGAATTTTAAAATTTTATTAATTCTATTATACTTCTGGTTATTGATTCATTTGAAGAGATTGATCGTGTAATTTTCTGCGAGTCTTTTAAGAATCATTTCAACATGTGCAACAATCGAGGCCAACTCTGCGTGCTCACACTTCTGTAATACTCCGCGCTCGCGTATATAAGCGTATGTAGGCGTATATAAAGAAAACGTAACATATTAACCAATAACTAAAATACCTTTATTTCTCAACATTTTCCCGTCTCAATCCTGATACTAGATATTTTTGTCCTCTTTCTTATGGTATAAGTTAGCATTTTCTGCGAAAAAGACCTTTTGCCTCCATTTTGAGTTTTATTATGGTCACTTTTTCTCTGTACTTTCCTTTATGGAAATAGCGAAAAAAGACGTTTATGGTCATATTATCAATGAAATTTTCCCGCCTCAACTTAGATAGAGTAGTGTTTGAAGAATCTCGTGGTATTTTTTATACATTTTTTGAATGATTTTTTGTTTGAAAATCTCTAATTTTCAGCTGAGCACCTCGCTTGCGCACTGAATAATGGCAGCTTTAGACGAGTAACTAAAATAGTATGAACTTACATATTATTTTGGTTTGAAAATTTCATGTTTTTGCGATTTAAACGCTATCTCGTATATTCATGTAATTTTGTAATGTTCGGTTTTCTTCGTTTTCGTAAGCAGGCTTTCTACTGTTCCAACTTTTTCCTACTATTTCCTATTTTTCTTACTTTTTTATTTTGATCCTATTTTTTCCTACTATTTCTTCAAAACCTCCTAGTATTCCTACTTTTTCATCTCAAAAGTAAGAAAATTCTTGCTTCACTTGTCATCCACATCTGATTCAAAGTTTTTAAAAAATTTCGGGCTCGCTTCGCTCGCCCATTCTATGTATTTTACATGAAAATTCAATCTGTCCTTATTCCTCTCTGTCAATTCCTCAAAAATGAACATAACCAGTCTACAATCGTTGCATACTGTGATTTGTGTGTCATACTTACTGAAAATTGTCGCTTAAAGTGATGGAAACTTTCCTACTTTTCCCCTTTTAATTCCTACTTTTTCCTATTTTTCTCCTACTTTTTTTCATGGACTACTCCAACTTTTTAATCAAGGTAATGTTGAAAGCCTGCGTAAGTCTATTGTAATAATCCAATTTTTCAAAACAACCTACTAAGTAACAAATCGTTTTAGCTCACCTTACGAAGGAGAGGGAGCTTTTGCTATCACCCTGTCGTCCGCGTCCGCGTCCTCGTTGGCGTCCGCACTAGTATGTAAAGAAGATTTACTAGTATTTCCCTATTATAAGTGATAGGATCTTTAAGAGTAGATCACAAATCTACGTTTAAATGTAGGTCATGACCTATATTTTCCGCTTGAGTGCACATGTTAGGAAGATTTGGGTATCAATGTTAAGAAGTTCTATTTCTCTATTATGAGTGATAGGATATCCAAACTTGCACAGATGATGCGTCTTTATGAGTAGATCACACATCTACATTCAAATGTAGGTCATGATCTATATTTTCCGCTTCAGTTCACATGTTAGGAAGATTTGGGTATCAATGTTAAGAAGTTTTAATTCTCTATTATAAGTGCTAGGAAGTCCAAAGTTGCACAGATGATGCGTCTTTATGAGTAGATCACAAATCAACATTCAAATGTAGGACATGACCTATGTTTTCCGCTAGAGTGCACTTGTTAGGAAGATTTTCGTACTTATGTTAAGTTGACCTGCAATTGTGATCTCTACTTTTCCATTTTGGAAGAACATCCCGACCTCAACTATATTGTAAGCCAACTGTTTCTGTTATAAGTGCTAGGAAATTCAAACTTGCACAGGTGATGCGTCTTTTAGAGTAGATCACAAATCTACATTCAAATGTAGGTCATGATTATATTTTCCGCTTGAGTGCACATGTTAGGAAGATTTGGGTATCAATGTTAAGAAGTTTTATTTCTCTATTATAAGTGCAAGGAAGTTCAAAATTGCACAGATGATGCGTCTTTAAGAATAGATAACGAATCTACGTTCAAATGTAGGTCATAACCTATATTTTCTGCTTGAGTGCACATGTTAGGAAGATTTGGGTTTCAATGTTAAGAAGTTCTATTTCTCTATTATGAGTTATAGGAAATCCAAACTTGCACAGATGATGCGTCTTTATGAGTAGATCACAAATCTACGTTCAAATGTAGGTCATGATCTATATTTTCCGCTTGAGTACACACATGTTAGAATGATTTAGGTATCAATGTTAAGAAGTATTATTTCTTTATTTTAAGTGCTAGGAAGGCCAAACGTGCACAGTTCATGCGTCTTAATGAGTAGATCTCAAATCTACATTCAAATGTAGATCATGCTCAATTTTTTTCCGCTTGAGTGCATATCTTAGGGAGATTTGGGTATCAATAGAGTACACCCATTCATGCAAAATTCGGGTCAATGAAATACTCTTCTTCCCTTTTCTATTTTGTTTTTGTGTGGTATCATTTTTGTTGGTAAGAAAATTCTTGCTTCACTTGGTTTTCAAATTCAAAACTGTGTAATCTTTGACTCCTTTCTGTTTGCTGCCATGATAGAATGCTGCCATGGGATGAGCTTTGTAATCTTTGATAACACTATGTTTTGACAAGTACACACGTGTCTGTCAACCATACAGTGAAGGAAAGTGCCATTACCTGCAAGGTGTGAAAGCCATCTGAGCGTGATGCGCTGTACACATCAGACCCGCTTACAGCGATGAGCCACAAAGCGCGATAACTCTTACAGGCTTTAATTTAAACAATTGTTGCGTATGAGGATTGTCATTATCATTGTTTCATTTTCCAGCCTCTGACTACGGGGAGGTGTGTGTCTTATCAGAAATAAAGTCTGAACAGACAACAGCACATATGCAACGCACAGCAAGTGCATTTATCGTACATGTAATGCGGGTTCATTGGCGGTTCGTCCAGGTGCTCCACAAAACCTCCATCAATTATGCTTAAGAAATTATTAACTCGCATCAAGCAAGCTATTCAAACATACCGCGAGACAACATATTGGAATGGAATAATTCAGAAGTGGATCCTAAAGAATTCTAAGGAACTTTTGGAAATTTTTAAAGCCTACATTACATGTACCAGCATAAAGTCTTTGACTTCTCCACGCTCTGCATTACCACTGAACACCAAAAGCTAAAAAAAGACTGGCCAATATTATTCGCAACACCTTTCATTTAAAAAATGGGAACAGGAGATAAGTACGAGGGTTAAGTACCCGAAACGTGCATGGCTGGTCCATGCTGCAAATGTTTAAAAATTTCTGTTCTTAAATGAAGCTATTCAATTTGAAGACATTTAACATTTATACCACTTGGTGAGTGTCACTGCTGGTGGACCAGGAGTCCCCAGGGCACATGTAGCCAAGTTTGATCGATTTCGGTTTATCGTTTCGTTTCGCCGACTACAAGCTGAACTTGCCTGGATCACTTAATTACAAACTGAGTACCCCCTTGGTTTAAACGATCAAATTTACGGACAAGGTAATATTTCCTTGACCTCGATAAAGATCAATGTCTTTTCAATCCGCCCTAACGCTAAACGAAAGTTTAGTTCACACGGAAAAAGACGAAACAGAGACCTTAGAAACAGCTAGAATACATCGACCCTCAGAGATCTACTAATAATTGCACGCAACGGCAGCAAACATGAACTGCTTCATACTCTCTCATCAGTACCAGCAGTTCAATAGAAATTTACCTGGAATGAAGCAGAGGTTGCATTCTTAAGAAATAGTGATTGATTCAAACTAAATATCATTGTTGCATTCGCACAAAATAAACTCTTTCCTGTCATTAAAAACATTCCACCTAAAAGAAGATTCATAAAAATTCCATTTATTAACAAAGGTTTCGATCTTCTTAAAATCTCTAATATTTTTCGGGATCATCGCGTACAAAGTGCTATTCCTCAATATTTTGAGAATTTGAACCTCCTCTTATTTGTTACAAGTATAAAAAACCTATTCGAAATTTCGTATTTAACTACATTGCACAATAAAGTAGCATCAGATCCTAAAATTCTCGAATCCTTTTTATTGAGAATGTGCAACTTCTGAATACCTATATAAACCAGCTGGCCATATTGATACAGGTGACTTTTCAATTATCCAGGACAGGCAGCTCCGCAAACTTCTCAAGAAAAGGACCTAAGTACAGAATTTCATCCAAGATAGATTTTATCAAATGTGGCGAAGAACTAAAGGAAGCCTTAGATAACTATACAAAAAGATGGTGTAAATCGGAAAGGGTCGAATCACATTCTCTGAATGACTGGAAAAACCTCATATTGGATATTACCTATATTCGAATAGATAACTTCCACAAAAATCCTCATCTTTTGGAAAATCTTCAAAAAATCAAAGAGGGCGCTACCAAAACTATTGAGGGTGGCGCCGCCGAAAGCAACACTGATGAGAATTTAATATTCGAAACACGTGTCTGATGCATGTAAATTGATTTGGAATTTTCTTCAAGAAGGTAAAGAGTTGGAACCCTTCGACATTATTAATATAGACACTTATTTCACGTTGCAGTGTTGAGCAGTTAAAATCGTTCCCCGTGGCCTGATGTTTGTCAAGTGTATTAATTACTTCTTTCCAGCTCTGTCACCTGAAAGAAGCTTTGTTTTGGCCTTTTATCAATGAGACATAAAATATATATTTTTGCTATTTCGGATACTAGCAATTTCACCGATAAATATCATCGAAATTAAAGGAGTTTAACATCTTAGCACCATCCCTCCAATGCTATTTTGAACATAGATTTTATTTGGATATGCTACTGAATCGACCCTACAGGAAATTTGGAGCCGCGCGCTCCCTGTAATGTAAATGTAAAAATCTAACTTCAAAAAATTAAAGCATCACTGATGAGAATTTAATATTCGAAACACGTGTCTGGTGCATGTAAATTGATTTTGAATTTTCTTCAAGAAGGTAGAGAGTTGGAACCCTTCGACATTATACATATCAACTTTTGTTTCGGAATTTTCGTCTACAAATACTTATATCAAAAGCAATGTAAGTGTTCCTAACATTTTGAACAAATACACCAGTGAAATTCCTTCATTCAACATCCCTATTTCTAAATTGGATCTTCCTACACCCTACTGCATACCAAAACGGAACAAGTCTCCTTACAAATTTCGATACATTGCTAATTCTAGTAACTACAATTTGGTCTAGAAATCTGACGTCAGCACTCACGGTGATAAAGGAACACGAAGCAAAATATTGTAAAACTGATCTAAACAGGAATGATGTAAACTTATTTTGGTCTATTAAAAATTCAGGGGATGTGATTGACAAAATGAAATCTATAAATTTTTAAGCAAATTCTATTTCTTCATACGACTTTTCAAATATTTACATAACGCTTCCTCGCGATAAAATTAATGATCAATTGCCCAAACTCATTCAATCATTATGGTGCTTTAACCGAGAGGGGAAATCTTATATTTGTACATCTGAATCAAAGGGTTTCTATTCCAATACAGAATACAAATCATATAAATCATGGACATGTAGTGACCTTTGTATTGCCTTATCCTTTCTTTTGGACACAAGATTTGGTGAGAATCTCTACAAGCAGGTTGTAGGAATCCGTATAGGTACTAATTGTGCGTCTCTTATTGCAAATTTATTTTTGTACACGTATGAAAAAGAATTTATCCAAAATCTTCAAAAAACAAAGAAAACATAATGATGGGAAATGTTTCAATGGTACTTCTAGGTACCTGGATGATATTCTTACTATCGACAATCCTGTTTTTGAAAAGTATAAAAATGTTATTTATCCACAGAAACTGACTCTAAAGAAGCGAACGTTACAAACACAGAAACACCAATTTTGGACCTGAATATCAAAATTGTTAATGGAGAGATTCATACAAGTGTGTATGACAAAAGAGATGATTTTGGATTCAACATAGTATATTTTCCCTGCCTTGACGGTGATGTTCCTAGATTACCGTCTTATGGTATCTACATTTCGCAGCTCATCCGGTATGCTATAGCATGTATTGATGTTTTGGATTTTCATAGTAGAAATTTACTAATAACCAAGAAACTTTTAAGTCAAGGTTTTCGCTTTCACAAACTTGTAAAGACATTCTGGAAATTTTACAAAAATTATGTCATCTTCTTTTGAAATTCGGACCAATACAGGCAACAGAGTATAGCACTTTGGGTATTTCGCAACCTGCATTTTATGGCATGATCAACAAAATAAGAAGGATCGAAGGTAGACAGAATTACCTTGAAATTGCGTCAGAATTATCAAACGCCTTTTATACCATGGATACGATCCTAATGTAACACAACGGACACTGGGCTTGGTACTTGGTACCAATCTACAGTCTTTTACCAGCGCATCCTTAATATTTGCACTCTAACTGATTGTGACGACGGGACTCTATGACGGACCCTGTCTAAACCTCTTTAGAGAAGACAGGGCCCCGACCTTCTGTCCTATCTGAATGTCAGTCGGACTCCTCCTCGGATGATAACATACATGAGCTCGCTACAATCGACAGAACAGAGATTGTATTACGCATGCCCTCTTTTTATATCCATTTACATATTCATCTGTGTTGCTTGGGCCCCTGTGTTTTGCAGTCTTGTTTGTGTGTGTTCATCTGACAGTGAGGAGGTTGTTTACACCACAATTGTACGTTCTTCGAGAACTCTGGGTAATCGGAAAAGTGGAAGGGTTGTGTGCACGTAATCCAGGATAACCACACCGTCTGCTACTGACGTGGCAGATGGCCGTCCGAAGTCGGCACCGTTTGCCCATTGGTCTCGTTGGTTATGTGTAGTCATTTGTGTTTTCCTGTGATTTGACGTTCCTTGTACCACTGCGTCTCTTTCTGTGCATGTCTTCTTTGTGTTTTACAGTGGGTGTTTTGGGAGGTTGCTGTTGGTGCTGCAATGGTGTTGTTGGAGATCCCCTCTTTTCCTCAACGCATTCAAAAACATGGGTTCTTTAGCATCATATTCCAACCATCTTGCTTCTTCTTTCGGTACGCTTTTTCGACATAGTAACATTCACCCTTTTTTGGCATATCACATTGTTTAGATTTGATGATCACTGACGAGGGTTAAGTACTCGAAACGTGCATGTATGGTCCATGCTGCCAATTTTTCTGTTCTTAAATGATGCTATTCAGTTTGAAGACGTTTAACATGCAAATGCATTTGGCGGGAGGATACTTATTTCGTATCGTTGTCCTGGTTTTAATTCTATGACTCATTGTGAACGTTCCTTTATGTTACAACGTTGAGATGTGATTTGTATCGTTGTCCTGGTTTTAATTCTATGACTCCTAATAGTTTAAACATATTTTATTGCATTAAAAAAGCAAATGTATCGGGAACAAGTTATCAAACTTACAAGTTCCTCTCTTAATGAACCTTCCTTCATGATATAAGATTGAGTTATGATTTAAATCGTTGTCGTGTTTTTAGCTAACTTGTCATATCGGGGTGTCCGTCGTCCGTCGTCCGTCGTCTTTCGTTAACTTTCTAACATTTTCGACTTCTCCCCTGAAATCGCTGCACGGAATTTCACGAAACCTTACAGGAATCAAGAACTTATGGTCTTCTAAGAATTTTGTGTTTTTCATGCCGATCGTTTAACAAATATGGCCGCCGAGGGCTCTGATTGACTGACACATTTTCGACATCTCCTCTGGAACCGCTGCGCAGAATTTCATCAAACCTTACAGGAAGCAAGTAATCAAGGTTCTCTACCAAGTTTGTGTTTTTGGTGCCGATCGTTTGACAAATATGGCCGTCGAGGGCTCTGATTGGCTGGCACATTTTTGACTTCTCCTTTGCAACCGCTGTACAGAATTTCAAGAAACCTCACAGGAAGCAAGTAGTCAAGGTTCTCTATCAAGTTTGTGTTTTTTCACGCTTACCGGTAAACAAATATGGCTGCCCAGGGATCTGATTGGATGTAACATTTTCGACATCTCCTCTTAAACAGCTACACAGAATTTAACGAAACCGTACTGGAAGCAAGTACTCAAGGTCCTCTACCAAATTTTCTACTATCATCCTTTTGTTTTGTACTCAGGTGAGCAATGTGGCCCCCTTGGGCGTCTTGTTTTCTAAGACTCATAATGAAAATTCCTTCATGTTATAACATTGGGATGTGATTTGTATTGTTGTCCTGGCTTTTTTCTATGACTCATGTCCATCTGTCCTCTCTGAATGTCAGTCGGACTCCTCGGGTGATTACATACATGAGCTCGCTACAGCCGGCAGAGCACGGACTGTATTACGCATGCCCTCTTTTTATATCCATTTACATATTCATCTGTGTCTCTGGGGGCTCTCAGTTTCGCGGTCTTGTTTGTGTGATGTCATCTTACAGTGAGGAGGTTGTTTTACACCACAATTGTACGTTCTTCGAGACCTCTGAGTAATTGGAGAAGTGAGAGGGTTGTGCGCCCGTAATCCAGGATAACCACACCATATGCTACTTGCGTGACAAATGGCCGTCCAAAGTCGGCACCGGTTGTTTCGTCGGTTTATGTGTAGTCTTTTGTGTTTGATGTTTACATGTCGTGTGTCTCTTTTTCGTCTCGTGCTGTACTCGTCTTTTGTGTTTTTTCATCGGGTGTTTTGGTGTTTTGCTATTGATGCTGCAACGGGGTCTTGTTGGAGATCTCCTCCCTTCTTTCATAATGAACGTCCCTTCATTTTACAACATTGATATGTGATTTGTATCGTTGTGATGGTTTTATTTCTATGACTCATAATGAACGTCCCTTCATGTTATAACATTGATATGTGATATGTATCACTGTTCTGGTTTTTATCTATCACACATAAAGAATGTTCATTCATGTTATAACATTGAGATGTGATTTGTATCGTTGTCCTGTTTTTTATCTATCACTCATAATGAACGTTCATTCATGTTATAACATTGAGATGTGATTTGTATGGCTGTTCTGCTTTTAAGTATCACTCATTATGAAAATTCCTTCATGTTACATGTATAACATTGAGATGTGATTTGTTTCGTTGTCCTGGCTTTTTTGTATGACTAATAATGAACGTCTCTTCATGTTACAACATTGAGATGTGATTTGTATCGTTGTCCTGGTTTTATTTTATGACTCATAATAAACATTCATTCATGTTATGACATTGAGATGTGATTTGTATCGTTGTGATGGTTTTATTTCTATGACTCATAATAAACGTTCATTCATGTTATAACATTGAGATGTGATTTGTATCGTTGTCCTGGTTTTATTTTATGACTCATAATAAACATTCATTCATGTTATGACATTGAGATGTGATTTGTATCGTTGTGATGGTTTTATTCTATGACTCATAATAAACGTTCATTCATGTTATAACATTGAGATGTGATTTGTATCGTTGTCCTGGTTTTATTTTATCACTCATAATAAACATTCATTCATGTTATGACATTGAGATGTGATTTGTATCGTTGTGATGGTTTTATTCTATGACTCATAATAAACGTTCATTCATGTTATAACATTGAGATGTGATTTGTATCGTTGTCCTGGTTTTATTTTATCACTCATAATAAACATTCATTCATGTTATGACATTGAGATGTGATTTGTATCGTTGTGATGGTTTTATTCTATGACTCATAATAAACGTTCATTCATGTTATAACATTGAGATGTGATTTGTATCGTTGTCCTGGTTTTATTTTATGACTCATAATAAACATTCATTCATGTTATGACATTGAGATGTGATTTGTATCGTTGTGATGGTTTTATTCTATGACTCATAATAAACGTTCATTCATGTTATAACATTGAGATGTGATTTGTATCGTTGTCCTGGTTTTATTTTATCACTCATAATAAACATTCATTCATGTTATGACATTGAGATGTGATTTGTATCGTTGTGATGGTTTTATTCTATGACTCATAATAAACGTTCATTCATGTTATAACATTGAGATGTGATTTGTATCGTTGTCCTGGTTTTATTTTATGACTCATAATAAACATTCATTCATGTTATGACATTGAGATGTGATTTGCATCGTTGTGATGGTTTTATTCTATGACTCATAATAAACGTTCATTCATGTTATAACATTGAGATGTGATTTGTATCGTTGTCCTGGTTTTATTTTATGACTCATAATAAACATTCATTCATGTTATAACATTGAGATGTGATTTGTATCATTGTCCTGGTTTAAATTCTATAACTTATAATGAACGTTCCTTCATTTTATAACATTGAGATGTGATTTGTATCACTGTTCTGGTTTTTATCTATCACTAATAATGAATGTCCCTTCATGTTATAACATTGAGATGTGATTTGTATCGTTGTCTTGGTTTTATTTCTATGACTTATCATGAACGTTCCTTCATGTTATAACATTGAGATGTGATTTGTATCGTTGTCATGTTTTTATTTCTATGACTTATCATGTACGTTCCTTCATGTTATAACATTGAGATGTGATTTGTATCGTTGTCATGTGTTTATTTCTTTGACTCATAATGAACGTTCCTTCATGTTATAACATTGAGATGTGATTTGTATCGTTGTCATGTTTTGTTTAATATTTATAACGGCCGGGTTAGCGCAGTGGTAGCGCGCTTGCTTCTCACCTCTAAGGTCCCGGGTTCGAATCCCAGATTCGGCGAAAGGTCTTATGTGGGAGGGTAGGTGGTCCCCCACCCAGGCCTCTGCAGGAGGTTTTTCTCCGGGTACTCCGGTTTCCTCCTGCTCCTTGGACCCCCTCCCGCCAACATCTGAGCCAACGTGAGACATTAATATAAGTTGTGTAACTTGTTTGTTAAACGTTGTAAAATAAATAAAGTTTAATTTTTTTTTAATATTTATAATGAACGTTCGAACAAAAGAAGAAAGCAGAGGCACGCAATACGAATATGACAATTTACGATGTACGATCATTCATAATAAACATTCGTTGAGGATGTACAATGTATAACCGTGCGCCGACATTGATTGGTTATCCGCTTTTTATGAGCAATTGTTTTTTTAGTTGTACCGCATTATACTCTTTGATAGCGTTATTCCTCGTTTTTCGATGATGTGATGCATTGTGATGCGATATCTCCGTCTGCCTGCTTCCTTTCTCTGTTACGCCGTTAATACATTAGGTTCGTGGGATTAGTGCTAGATTCCGAATGTTTATAAACTTACGAATGATAAAGGCAAACTTTATAGATATCATACTCTTCAAAACACTGCAAAATTCTCAATTTGAGCGCCTTAGACCTTTTTTCCCAAAAGGGAGAGAAAAGCCTTGAATAAACCTTTACGTTAAATTTACTAAATGCCCTGGATTTTTCCGGGTGTTTACAACATGTGGTTGCTAATGGTGTCATATAAGTACAAAATAAATAATGTCAACTTCGCGTTGGCTGTCTTACTTTATGTACTTTGATTAAGATCAATTGTCAACTGCTGAAGAGTTCAAAAAATACTTGCAGTCAACAAAACGTATCTATATGAAATTGTACCTTAATAAAAATTTACGATGTGGATGAAGCAAGTGGCAAATGAGTTAAAGAAGATCCTGACGATAATCTCAACAGCACTCACAATAGAGCACAAAATTAAGCATCGACGGACCCCTAGCAAGCTAGAATGGGACCAGGTGCCCGGGAGGAGTAAGCATCCCCTGTTGGCTAGCCGCACCCACCGTCGATGTTTAAGCACGAAAATGAAAACAATGTACGACATTCATGCACTGTCTGACATTATGTCAACATAGAAAGTGCTATTTCGACAATGTCAGGGAAATATATTCAAAACACTTACTGTCAAGTAAGTAGCATTCGGATTTAAGAGAACTATTATGGGTAAAAATGAAAAATTAAAAGGTACAAAAGACCAGACGGCAAACAACAACAACAACAACAACAATTGAAATGGGCATGTTCTCTTACTCTATTATAGCTATTTGCAAACATGAATTTTCTAGAAACACTGAGAAAAGGGAATTACTTAAGTTCACCAATTAACTGTACTTACATAGAGAATAAGTATCTAATTGAGTTATTTGTTACTTGTATGCAACACACAGCAAGTGCATTTATCGTTGATGAATAGATGTATGAAAAGACATTGTATTGGAAATATTTCACTTAATCATTGATAAGAGTGTATTTCAGCAAAAATTCAGGCGTTGCTACCCACGGTAAGTAAACACAGCAAACTAGACGTGCTTATGCTTGAGTACATGTCCCCCCCCCCAATAAAAAAACCAATAATGATAGAAATCGAAGAATGAAGCAGAAAAAGAAGAACACATGAGATGTAAAAAGGGAAAACAGACGGAGGCACCGAGAGCCATCACATCATATGACAAAATAGCGCTCAATTTCCTAATTTGCATAGCGGCCAAATTGGATTCCGTAGGCTTCATATTCTTACTATAGGAGTCTATGGGGAGCAAATAATAAATTGAGAATACTCACGATTTCATGACACCAATCAAATTTGTCCACATACAAGAAGACACTCTACAACAATCTGAATTTATAAATCCACATCTTTGATAAATTAACGAATTTTTACTTCTGTCATTTTTGAGGTGAAAATTCGAGGCGATACTGCCCCTCAATGTTAAGAAAGTCCAAAACTTGCAACTAGCCGCACTTTAACTTTGTTTTTCAGAAGGAAATCATGAGAGCTGTGTATTTGTCCACATCGTTTCGGATAGGTCGCGATATCAAACTCCGGATTTGGTCAGATTGAGAATCATAAAATGAAATTAAGTTCTGTCATTTTTGGGTTGAAAAATCGATATTTTGAGAAATAGGCCTGTCACATTGATGGAATCATTTTATCGACTTTGACAGGATAAAGATAATCTTGTGTTCATACGTAGAGTGGGTAAATTTTTGGGTAATAAATAAGCTAAATTGGATTAGAAACAGTTTTATTTTGCAAGGGCGCATTCTGCTCTTTATATTTATTTGATCTGATGCATTTAAAATGTAGTTACTTTTCCTGGCATGTCAGCCATTCTTGTCTAAGATTTGGCGCGTTTCAAACATAGGTATATGACGTAATATAATCGTCGTATGAATATATTTGCATATATGAATAAATTGAGCGCTATTTTGCCATATGTTGCATCATTAAAACATAAATGACCATACTTCATATATCATAATATTGAAATTAATAATCCATCGTAATAATTTGGTACATCCTATGCGCATTTCAATACAATGTATCATCAGGGATACTCTAAGCAGAATGATAGGAGAGGACATCCAAAGACTAAATATATGAACATCTAGGCGTCTTTCAGATAAGCTTCTCAGTCAGCCAGAATGGTGGATGATACTCTGTCATAGACCATTTGAACCATCCAACCAAAGATTGTACTCTATATCTTCCAAAATGGAAGTAACCGGATGTGACAGTTCTACCGAATTGAAGCGACGGGTGTTGCATGCAAGCAGGAGATGCTTACTCTTCCTGGGCACCTGGCCTCACTCTCATATCGGGAGTTCGCTTCTTTTCATATGGTGGAAATTTTTGTTTGTTTGCTTTGGCTCCGGGTTTATCCTGACTTTGTATGCCTTCGGTTTCTGATTTTCTGGGTTATCGATTTTGTGCTGTAAACAGGGATATGGTCATTATCCATATTTGTCATCTATACTAAAAAAGGAACGAATCAGCCGATTCTCCGTCGAAACGAAGAGGGCAGAGATAAATGGTGTGATATGAAGATATAGCTTATGATATGACAATGTGTAATTGATAATTGTTTAGAAGAAAATTTTTCTAATTAACGTGTAATCATTAATTATGTCTCACCGTTTTCCTAAATCAAATCTGAGAAAAATCTAAAATACAAAACCGAGGACGGACACTAATCATTAACTTCATATTTTCCTCTGATTTATTCTCCCTTTCTAATCCTCAACATTTTAAGTATCATAAATTTTGTAAGGCGATTGTTGCAAGACATTTCTGGTATTAGTAGGAGGATGATTTAATTTAAAACTCCATATTCGTTTTCTGAAATTTGCGACCTACAATCTTACAACATAGTGTTCGAGAAAAAGGTTTCATAGCTCAGTTGGTAAAGTAGCGGACATCTAACCAAACTTCCAATCCAAAAAGACTAGGTTCGAATCCCTTAGTGGGCGGACATTCTGACAATAAACTTATGTATTATATCATGTTGCTCCAGTCTGTTTTCTGGCTCTATCTTTTTTCAAAATACTCAATGCATTCTAAATTACCAATCGCATGCTATTTTTTCCCATGACGTTTTCCATTGACTCGGTGTCAGACTTGGATGCGGACAATTACCAAATATATTTTTTTCCACTTCTGTAAACTTTAAATGTAAAATCCCTCCCGCAGGTGGGGGTCCGGGGAGGGGGGGCTTCCCCGGAAAATTGTGAATTACTGCATCTTTATATATTGTACAATCTTATTTGCTATGAAGATTGACGTAAATAAGTTGCAAATAAATCTACATTATACACTTTTCCCGAAAATTAATGGTGTTTCATGATTAGGAAGGCTCATTTTTGATATTTAACTTAATTCTTAAATATCATTTTTTCACTTTTGTATACGTCAAATGTGTAGGCCCTCTCGCTGGTGGCTGTCCGGGGGAGGGGGGGCTTCCCTGGAAATTGTGAAATGCTGCATTTTTTATATATATTCAACAATCTTATTTGTTATGGAGATTAACGTAAAAAGTTGCATATAAATCAACATAATACACTTTTCCCGATAAATTAATGGTGTTTTATGATTAAGAAGTCTCACTTTTGATATTTAATCTATTCGATCCTGGATTTCTTAAAAGTGTAAGAAGCGTTATGAATATTTCAAGCAATACAAAGTATATACACTGTTAAAAACTGACAATTGTCTTAAAATCTTGACGATTTTTATGGGGTTCCAAGGTTTAAAATTGTTTAAAGGAGATGATTTTTAAGGCAAAATTGTCAATCTTTGGAAACTTTTGATGGGGCGGGAGGGTGTCGGATACGCCTCTTTTAAAACTACGGATGCTGTTAGTAGACAGCTTTTAGGTTTACGATCGATCTATCCGGAAAATTTATGTGTAGGCTTGAGTCTTTTAGCCTATATGGAATATACGCCTCTGAATTGACATTTTTTCCGCGCTTCCGCGGGTTCTTTTCTAGTACTATATATTTGAAGATATGAATCATCTCCGCGCCATTGAATGTAATTGTTGCGTTCCTTCATGAATTTAAAATAGTTCAAAGAGATATAAATAGACAATGAAATGCTGTGTCACCATGACATACAGTACGAAACACGGAGAATAAATTCTTCCAAGTGTCACGGTCACATATCACGTGATCCGCAAATAAGCTAGGGAATGTGAATTCTCGTCGATTAACCAAGGGGAGTACTGTCTAAATCTTTTTTGTATGAATTTATTTTAGGTCTATCATATGACCATCACTATTAATGATATGATGGCAATCTTTCTTCAAAAATAAGGGTATATTTAGAGAACGCTTAAGGTTAGGGTTGCGACTACTGGGAAATGACTCTATTTTCATATCACATAATATTTGAAACCGACATAAACGATGCATGGTATAAGCTCAGATTATTACATCATTTTCGAAAAAGATAATACTCCTTGAAACTTTCATTGCTGAATGGATATTTTGGGGAAAATGCATATTTTTCAATGAAAAATCGCCGAAAATAGGAAAAAATTTGTCATTTTCGCACGAGTTATGGTCATTATCGATATTTGTCATGTTACAGTACCCAGGTTTGAGAAATTCGAGAAAATTTTGTAGACAGAAATTTTCAAATGCGTTTGAAAAAACGACCGACCAAAATTGATCGAACTTGGCTACATGTGCCCTCGGGGACTCCTGGTCCACCAGCAGTGACATTCATCAAGTGGTACAAATGTTTGACGTCTTCAAATTCATTATCATCATCAAAATGCTCAATCTAAACAATGTAATATGGCCAAAATCGGTGAAAATTATGTCCGAAAATACCGAAAGACGTAGCTAGTTGGCTGGGATATGATGCTGCAGGACACAGGTCAGGGGCGTAGCTAGGGCTTTTTGAAGTGCACGCCAAATATATAAAACATATGAAGCCGAAGGCTTCATCCGAGGCGCGCAGCGCCGAGAGGGGGAGAGTTAGGGAGGGGGTCAAATTTTCAAAAATTCAACCCAAATCCTTCCTTTTTAGATTACATCTTTACAAAAGTGAGACTATTTTTTCATGAGAAATCACTCTCAATATTAGGGAACTGCAAAAATTTAAGTTGTGACTTGAAAAGTTCCCCGCGAGGGGTTTGACAGTAAGTGTTTTGAATATATTTCCCTGACATTGTCGCCATAGCACTTTCTATATAGACATAAAGTCAGACAGTACATAAATGTTATATATTGTTTTTATTTTTATGCTTAAACATCGACGGCGGGTGCGGCTAGCCAACAGGGGATGCTTACTCCTCCCGGGCACCTGGTCCCCCTCTAGCTTGCTAGGGGTCCGTCGATGCTTAATTTTGTGCTCTATTGTGAGTGCTGTTGAGATTATCGTCAGGATCTTCTTTAACTCATTTGTGTCACACGTATGCCCTTTGCCGTGTGGAGCTCGTAAAAAAGTTCCCCGCGAGGGGTTTGACAGTAAGTGTTTTGAATATATTTCCCTGACATTGTCGCCATAGCACTTTCTATATAGACATAAAGTCAGACAGTACATAAATGTTATATATTGTTTTTATTTTTATGCTTAAACATCGACGGCGGGTGCGGCTAGCCAACAGGGGATGCTTACTCCTCCCGGGCACCTGGCCCCCCTCTAGCTTGCTAGGGGTCCGTCGATGCTTAATTTTGTGCTCTATTGTGAGTGCTGTTGAGATTATCGTCAGGATCTTCTTTAACTCATTTGTGTCACACTTATGCCCTTTGCCGTGTGGAGCTCGTAAAAAAGTTCCCCGCGAGGGGTTTGACAGTAAGTGTTTTGAATATATTTCCCTGACATTGTCGCCATAGCACTTTCTATATAGACATAAAGTCAGACAGTACATAAATGTTATATATTGTTTTTATTTTTATGCTTAAACATCGACGGCGGGTGCGGCTAGCCAACAGGGGATGCTTACTCCTCCCGGGCACCTGGTCCCACCTCTACCTTGCTAGGGGTCCGTCGATGCTTAATTTTGTGCTCTATTGTGAGTGCTGTTGAGATCATCGTCAGGATCTTCTTTAACTCATTTGTGTCACACTTATGCCCTTTGCCGTGTGGAGCTCGTAAAAAAGTTCCCCGCGAGGGGTTTGACAGTAAGTGTTTTGAATATATTTCCCTGACATTGTCGCCATAGCACTTTCTATATAGACATAAAGTCAGACAGTACATAAATGTTATATATTGTTTTTATTTTTATGCTTAAACATCAACGGCGGGTGCGGCTAGCCAACAGGGGATGCTTACTCCTCCCGGGCACCTGGTCCCACCTCTAGCTTGCTAGGGGTCCGTCGATGCTTAATTTTGTGCTCTATTGTGAGTGTTGTTGAGATTATCGTCAGGATCTTCTTTAACTCATTTGAATCCATCGTTCAAGGTTAAAATCGTGTCATTGATAAACGTGGAAAAAGTTTAAGTTAGTGAAATAAAGTCAAATACACAATCGCTGAACAGGTCATTTAAAAGGAAACCTGTCTCATCATTCTGAATTTTCAGAAAAAATTGAGGTAAGCAGTTGGCCGTACTTTTTTTATTTGATTACGTCTCGGTACTACTAAAAATTCGAAGCCGCTCATTTTTGACGAAAAAGTTGTCTGATTCCATGTGAGCGCTATGCTTTTTAAAGATTTTGTCATCTTTGAATCATATTTACTTCAAGTACCACTGATGAGGATTCATTTCAGAAACATCCATATCAAAAAGACTTACCAAAAGGAATTGGTATTTTTGCTTAAAAATGCAATTTTAGAGATGATGGCGATATTTGAAGTGTAAATTGTATGGCGAGAGACAATCTTCTTGTGGGCTACGGTATTTTCCATTAATTTCACAGAAACTCTATCTCTCTCTCTCTGAAGATTTCGTGTACATTTTTTTTTTCTAACTTTTTTTCTAACTCCGCGATGTGCACGCCATGGCGTGCTGGCGTATAGGCAGCTACGCCCCTGCAAGTTTTAGAAATTCGAGAAAATTTCCTAAACAGAAATGTTCAAATGCGTTTGAAGAAACGACCAACCGAAATTGATCGAACTATGAAGTACTTCCGATGAGGTTTCATTTACCGAAACATGCTTGTTGTAAATAATGTAAAATTCTACGTCCAATATGGCTTTTCTCTGTCTGCAGGGTTCGAACAAAGTTTTCCTTATTTCAATGATAACTACAAGAAAGGAAGGGTCTCCAAAAATACAACACTAATAGCAGAACACCAAAAATCATCCCAAGCGAAAACAAAAGAATCTTAAAAAGGACAAAGAACACCAAATGCAACAACAAAACACAAAATGCTAATTGAGGCGACGGGTGTTGCATGCAAGCAGGAGATGCTTACTCTTCCTGGGCACCTGGTCTCACTCTCATATCGGGAGTTCGCTTCTTTTCATATGGTGGAGGTTTTTGTTTTTGTTTGCTTTGGTTCCTGTTTTATCCTGATTTTGTAGGCCTTCGGTTTCTGATTTTCTGAATTATCGATTTTGTACTGTAGACAGGGATATGGTCATTATCCATATTTGTCATGACTACGCATAAACCAACGAGACAAATGGGCATCGGTTAAGACTTAGGACATCCATCTAACACGGTAATAAGATACGTACGTAAAGTACCCATGACATCTTATTCCAATTTGTGTGATTTGACATTTTCATTTTTAATTTATTTGTAAATTTTAATACTCTAGTAGTATCTCATATATATTATTATGGAACTTTCTAAATTGACCTTTCATAATAGGTTTAAACTATAATATATTATTTTTGATAAACGCAAGAGAACATACCAACGCTGAGTTGACATTTTTGTCTAATTTTCTACCTTGTAATATTATGTCAACGTTTAAAATCATCGTCGGGTACATGTAAACTATGATCCATGCTTCCCAACTCTTGTCAGTAGATAGGATTTCTCTGGGTATTGATTTTAATTCGGCTTCAGCAAACACAGCACAAGTTGTTTCAACTTGAAGTTCTTTTAATATCAATTTACAGGTGTTTATTTTCATTTGTAACTTTTGGCCCCTTGTTTGTGATGTCACCTTACATTAAGACTTTTTATGTTTGTACAACAATTGGGCGTCTATGGAGAACTCTGTATATCCGGATAAGTGGGAGGGTTGTGCGCAGGTAAGCCGGAAAACCACATCATTTGCTAATAGCAGATGCCCATCCAAAGTCTATACTATATAGGTCTCCCTCATTCTACATATTATATATCGTGTTTCAGGTAAAAATCTTTGTGTTGTTTCTAAGTCTACTGAAATGAGTGCTTTCGCTGTCTCTGTTTCTTGGTGAGGTACATTGAACATGTAGTTAAGAATATCGGCATGATCTTCTTTAACTCAGTTATGTCACACTTATGCCCTTTACCGTGTAGAGCTTGTAAAAATTTCCCCGCTAAGGGTTTGACAGTAAGTGTTTTGAATATTTTTCCTGACATGGTCGCCATAATACTTTCTATATAGACATAACCTCAGACAGCGCAGTGTATGTATTTTATATATTGTTTTCATTTTCGTGCATGAATATCAACGGCGGGTGCGGCTAGCCAACAGGGTATGCTTACTCCTCCAGGGCTCCTGATCCCAGCTCTGGCTTGCTAGGGATCCGTCGGTACTCTATTTTGAGTGTTGATGAGATTATCGTCAGGATCTTCTTTAACTCATATCTATGCCTATCGTTAGTTGCTACGTATATGAATTCATAGTAACAATTTCATGTTTATGAGTTAATAGTCCTAAGTCCTAAATATTAACTATTAACAACTTCCAGTAAAAGTCACATTTATCTAAGGGTTTTTATGCACAATCTTATCACATTGAGAAAAAACAAAACAAAACAAAACAAAACAAAACAAAACAAACAAACAATCTCTGGATGGAATCTACGCAAGCAGAATATATTCTGAAGGTGCTGTTTTCTGACGGTGAAAAAGCGACGGCATTTTATTGCTTATTTGTATCTAATTGTATGTAATTGTCGAAAGGAGATAAATTGATGTCTATTTTCAAAACGTTTTTGAGTTGCTAATATTTAATCATAAAGTCCGTTTATCTGAAACCCTATCATTTATTTTCCGTTAAAACTTGATATTAACTCCTTCATATGTCAAGTGAAACACCTATAAATTCCTATTGAAATTCGTTTTTAAGTTATAGTAATTTTGTTCCCCCTCCCCCTTATTCCAACGTTGCATACTCCTGACGTTCTTTTGAAAAAACGCGCCAATGTCGCCGTTTCTATTGTGACGTCATAATTGATCCAGAGCTTTCCAATGGGTTTATTTCGGATAATGTTCTGGACCCCCTTAAATGGCATATTTAGTTTTCCATTCCCTTTTACGTTTCATGTTGTGTATGTTTCTCTGCGTTTTCGGTTGGAACGTTTTGATAATTTGCTTTGGTTGCTTCAACCGAGTATTGTTGGAGATCCCCGCCTTCATTTTTATGTTTCATTACATTGAAATAATAGACATATTTGGACTCTCTGATTTGTTCATTTCATCTTCAGTAAAAATTAGTTTATATCCATTCAGATAAAAACAACATACAAACATTTACTTTCTCGTTCTATCTAATTCCAGTTTAAAGATCAAGAAAATATACATATTATGTATTTGATATTAGATATAAAGAGGATATATGTATGCTGTGGCAATTAACAAGTCAAAGAGTTCCGTGCATAAGTACCAACAGATTTTATTATTTCTATTCAATGGAACAGTTAAATATATAACGTTGGATTTGGTGATGCGACGCCGTGAAAAAACAGCCCCTGCAAAATACATCGTATCCCAGCCATCTTGCGATGTCTTTCGGTATATTTTGAACATAATTTTCACAAATTTCGGCAATATTACCTTGTTTAGATCGAGGATCACTGACGTGGATTAAATACCCGAAACGTGCATGTCTAATCCACGCTGTAAATTTATCTGCTTGTAAATGATGCTTATGAATTTGAAGACTTTTAACATTTAGAACGAGTTCCTTCCGCCAATATTCTTTTTGGTTTTCTGTGCTTTATTTGATTTCACAGATTTATATTAAAATACAAACGGAATAAAATTGTGTTAGTGATACGCATTCACGAAAATCTCTGTCTTATCTATAAGATGTCCTTGATTATTCGTAAGGCGATTTCTTTGTTATTTTCTGTTTTGCATACGTATTAAACGTGTTTAAATGTGTCTACAAAAAATAAAGAGAAATTGTTTGATTTTTAATAAGCTGGCGCCCTGTGCTTTGGCCTTCCCAACGAACATATTATTGTATATTATCGTATAATATGGCATTCGTGTTTCGTGAATTTTTGTATATACAATGTACTTTGACTGATTTTAGAACGCTCATTAGGGGGTGTCCCCTTATCCCTTGTTGTTTTGTCGTATGTTCGTTGTGTTTTCCGTTATTAAGGTAAGTTCCGCTGTGGTCCATACAGGTTTGTCTTGTCGCAGAACTCTTCAATATCATTAAAATAGAAATAATTATGGATTAATAACTATGTAATTCCATTGGAGAAGAATATCTCCATGTTTAGTGCCCGTTTAAGAAAGGGATACATCTTAGAATTCTGGTTGCCTTTTGTGACGTCACGCTTCTGTGTTGAAAATATGTAGAATATGCTAACGTTTAGATAGGTTTGACGTTATAAAATCCATGAGATTTAGTAAAAATTGAATTTTATGTATTGACTGTCTTACTTTCGGTGTCCATATTAGTATAATTATGCAATTCGCACATGGCCAACCATAATTATATTACCATGAACACCCTAAGTAAGACAGTCATGTCTTAAATAACAATATGAAGCAAGTAAGATAAAGTATTTTTCCAGAATTTCTATTTCTATTGATTATGATGTTTGAACTCTGGTTGTTAGATTGCTACTGACGTGGCAGATGACCGTCATAAGTCGGCACCTGTTGCCTATTGGTCTCCTTCTTGTTTGTTTGGTCTTTTGTGTTTCATGTTTCTATGGTGTGATTTGGTTTCCTTTCTCAATGTTAACAATTTCAGTTTTTGATCCAACTTACTTTTATGTAATATTCTGCATGTCTGGTCTTTCGGTACATTTTGGACATAATAACTTTCTTAATTTTTGGTCATATCACATTGTTTATATTGACGATCACTGACGAGGATTAAGTTCCCGAAATGTGCATGTCTGGTCCATGCTGAAAATTTATCTGCTCTTAAATGATGCAATTGAATTTGAAGACGTTAAACATTTGTACCACTTGGTAAGTGTCACTGCTGGTAGACCAAGAGTCCCCGAGGGCACATGTAGCCAAGTTCGATCAACTACGGTTGTCATCAATGACCGTTTCTTCAACGCATTCGAAATTTTCTGTCATCAAAATTTCCTACGTCTTTCGGTACATTTTTGGACATAACTTTCATACTCTTTGGCCATATTACATTGTTTAGATAGAGGATCACTGACGAGGGTCAAGTACCCGAAACGTGCATGCCTTGTCGATGCTGCCAATTTATCTGTTCTTAAATGATGCCATTGAATTTGAAGACGTTTAACATTGTAATAGCTTTAAGGAAAAGAAATGCCCGAACCTTGCTACTACATCGCTACAGAAAGAAGGAGATCATCATTATAATACTCGGTTGCAGCACCCAAGGCAAATTATATCGAAACATCCCAATGCGAAAACACATAGTATACGGACACACCAAGTGGCGCAAAATAGGCAAAAAAACAAAATACTACATCAAAACTCCAAACACAAAAATCTGCAGATTAACCATTAAAAAACCAATGAGCAATAGATGCCGACTTCGGACGGTCATTTGTCACGCCAGTAGCAAATTCTGACTGTGGTTACCCGGATAAAGTACGCAAGACAGGTAGAAGTTTACCAAAGACGCAAGTACTGCACCCCTCTTCCTCTCTTTCGTTAAAATTCCAAATTTCAAATACATTTGAATTCGTGAAGAGTGAGCGGCTTAAAGGCCGACGATGGCAAACACCGGGTCATTAATATGCATACATGAGTGACATAGGCTTGGTAGGCGTGGTATACCGTCATTGAAGATAATGCTGTCTGCGAGCGGCGTGTTACATCAAAGACATACCGTTAGGTTATCCTTTATTAGGCTAAAGAAATACCTGAGTCTCATCTGACAAATAAAAAATCGATAGGGGTAAAAGGATTAAATGGAACCAATCAGATATCAGTTAGAGATATTAACCCTATAGCGGTCAGTGAGGAAATGACAGAAAGTTTACCTGTCCCCTTATATAGTCCCCTGTCGGCATTTAGAAGTGTTTTTTTTTTGCATTTGATGCTGCATCTTGTTGGAGATCCCCTCCTTTCTCGCAGAATAATGCGGTCAAATGGGATGTTGCAAAGGTTGACTAACCTCTTATTCTTGATGAAGTATAGAATGTAGTCTTAGTTTTTAAAGTACTAAAGATCATAGAAAGTTTATGAGGTTAAGGAATCCTATTTGAATTAATTGTCCATTTAGATATTACCAATTAAGTATAAGCGCTAGACTAAGACAATAAAATATTCGCGTTGGTCATTTTCTTCTAATTATTTTCGAAGACTTTCACCTCGTTATTACATTCTTGATCAATATTTCAAACAAATGCCTATGCATCATAACGCATAAAAATCTCCAACAAGACTCGGTAACAGCACCCAAATGAAAACATCAAACAAAGGAGGGGATCTCTAACAACACCAGGTTGTAGCACCCACAGCAAAACCCCAAAACACCAAATGCAAAAACACAAAGCAAACAAGCACAAAAAGAGACAAGAGACAAGGAACGTCAACGCACAACACAGAAACATCAAGGACTACACATAAATCAACACACCCAAGTGAAAACACAGAGAATATGCACTAAAATGTTTTAGACCACCATATACGACATCAGACACACCAAACACAAAAACCTGCACATAAACCAACGAGGCCAATTGACAATCGCTTCCGACTAAGGACGGCCAAGTTAATTAACATGACGGATGAAAAGTTTGAAAATACATGTAAAACCGGAAAGAATAAAGATCGAAGAAATCAATTGTTTAGTCCCAAGGTCGAGAAGGTAAGGCAAAATCACTAGAATTTCCGCTTGAACACCTGATGCCCCAAAATAAACAATATTCCGAAGTAAGACCAGGTGCCCGGGGAGAGTCAGTGTCTCCTCTTAGCATGCAACACCCGTCAAATTCGCTCATGGTCTCCATGTACACATGATATACTTATCAGAAATGAGGCGATCTCCAACAGCACCAGGCCGTAGTACCAACAGCAAAACTCCAAAACATCTAACTCAAAAACACAAAGCAGAGAAAGAGACACAAATGGTACAAGGAACGCCAAACTACATAGAAACACTAATGACTAAATGGTACAAGGAAGGCCAAACTACATAGAAACACTAATGACTACACATAAACCAACGAGACCAATGAGGAATGCTGAAGACGGTTATCTGCCACGTCAGTAGCAGACAGACGATATGGTTGTCCGTATTACGTGCACACAACCCTCCCACTTTTCCAATTACCCAAAGGTCTCGAGAAACGTAAAATTGTAAAATGAAATCCTTACTGGATGATGACCATACATACTATCAACATGACGCAGGACATAAGAAATACAGAGACGGATATGCAAATGGATATAAGGCGTGCGAAATGAAGTCCGTGCTCTGCCGGCTGTGGCGAGCTCATGTATGTTATCACCCGAGAAGTCCGACTGAGATTCAGAGATGACAGGTGGTAGGTGTCCTGTCTTCTTATCAGGTAATGATATAATTACCTTCTTATCAGGTAATGATATTTTGTTTTGTGATATTGACAGCCATTCAATCGAAATCCAAAATGTCACTGTTCACGGATCCCATATCAATTTAAAAAAAACCAAACAAACTGAGAGGTCTGCCTAAAATTTTGTAGGAGGTAAAGGAGGAAAGGAAACATTCAGGCGTTTATTCTTTCAGTAAAGGAAAAAGATGGGTACGACAGCATTTTATTGCTTATTTGTATCTGTTTCAAACATTTTGAATTGTGCTGAACAACTTTAATTATCTTCAAGGCACCTACAATGGCGGAATGAACTCCATATGTAGTATTTACAGGTGTGAATCAAACATTTAATTGGAGAATCGAAAGGGAAGAAAGGGCCTTATTTAGCTCGGCTTTGCATCACTCAAACCAACGTAATATATTCTTTATCCCTTATAAAACACTTTATAACTGATTATACCAATTATTGGATCACATGAGAAAGGTTAAAGGCAGACAAGTTCAAGTAATTACTGTTTAAATATCATATTTGGTTTTCCTAGTCCCTTTTACGTTTCATGTTGGGAATGTTTTCCCTGTGGTTTCGGTTGGAACGTTTTGATAATTTGCTTTGGGTGCTGCAACCGAGTATTGTTGGAGATCCCCTCCTTCATTTGTATGTTCCATTGCATTGAAATAATTGACATATTTGTACTTATACACGGGACTCTCTGATTTGTTCATTTCAACTTCAGTAAAAATAAGTTTATATCCATTCAGATAAAAACATCATACGAACATGTACTTTCTCGTTCTGTCTAATGCCAATTTAAAGATCAAGAAAATATTTTGTCAAATAAAATGTATTTTCAAATTTTTAAAGGTTAATATATATGTTACAGGGAATAAGTGTAATCAGGGATTTCATGTAATTCCTGAAATTTAGGGATTTCGTGTAATCCCTGTTTCGATTAGTTATTACGTGTAATTCCTGAAATTGACCAGGTATTTCATGTAATTCCTGAATTTTTCATGCATTTTTACACTTATTTCCTAACCTTAATTTCTCCTTATTTAAATTTTTAAAATCTATTATTTTTGGCTCAGATGATGCTGAATATCCTCTCTGTCAAGTACCCAGAATTAGTGAAAATATTCAAACTGGAATAAGTAATTTTTATCAAAATATTCCCCAAATTTTGAAGTTCATTTATTATGATTATCATTATCTATGCAAAATGTACATAAACAGACACATGAGCGCAAAGAAAAAAAATTATCGAACAAAATTGATGGTCAAAGTAATCTAAAACATACATCGAAAGTTTCAATCGGAAAAAATAGTATTCAACCCTCATTAACGTATTTTGATAATGGACCAAAAATATTAAGAAGAAATGATAAATGGTCTAATTTTCAACTATTTATTTTGTGATGTCTAAATAAGATTAAGATAATATTATCTTCAAAATTACTTTTTTTGGCGAGGCAACGGATGTACCCGTCCGACAGCAAGCATAACAAGAAGTCTTTGACGAGACAGTAGCTCTCCTGGTTGTCTTTTTTCAAAACATCAATTTCCTGTCTTCTTTTTTTTTCTAAAACATCAATTTCCTGTCTTATTTTTTTAAACCAAATACCATAGATAGCAGGCGCTCTAACAAATTATAAGCAGCACGACAAAACAACATTAGACTGTAAGTAGAATATCATATGAGATATAGTGTTTCAAAAAAGAATGCCACACCTACTTTCCAAGATCCTAGGGTAAAGGGGCTGCAAGCTCAAATGCACCAGGCACGTGTTTTGAATATTAAATTCCCATCAGTGATACTTCCAGCGGAGCCACCAAAATTCATTTCAGTAGCGCCCTCTTTCATGTTTTGAATTAAGATTTGTACATTTTCTTTACAGAGAGTGCGCGACTTCAAATTTCCTGTAGGGTCGATTCAGTAGCATATCCAAATAAAATAAATGTTAAAAATAGCATAGGAGACCAGACTGAGTATGAAGGTCAATAAAACAAATCTATGTGAATTATTCCCATTTACCGGTAAAAAGAATTGGATATCCCCTTCCTTCATGTTCATCTAAATACTAAGATATTTTGATTGCAACAAGTTTCATTGAAATAGAATAGATGCAAAGAAAATATTTTGGGATAAAGCGATCACCATGGCACTTTGGTACAATGGCTGTATTGAGTTACATAGTCCAATCAAGATTCCATGCATACAATTTTACCGAGTACATGTATTACAGTCAAATCTATCTGTGCAACCGAATTATCCGCTTAAGAGTTTTTCTAACATATCATTTTCCTATCAATCTTAAATTAACATAAACAGCCTTAAAAGCATATCTGATTCTATACGTAACCATTTTTTCTCTTTCAGTTATAGGATTTTATATTATGAACATGTACATGTAAAATATCTATCATATCGCAATTTCACAATTTTTATATGATTTTTGGCCGTCAGGAAATAAGTGTAAAAATGCTCAAATATTTTAGGAATTACATGTAATCCCTAAAATTTTGGGGATTTCATGTAATCCCTAAAATGACCAGGGATTACATGTAATCACTGAACCTTTCAGGAATTACATGAAATCCCTGATAACACTTATTCCCTGTAACATATATATATTATGTATTTGATATTAGATATAAAGAGGGTGTATGTTTGCTGTGGCAATTAACAAGTCACAGAGTACCGTGCATCAGTACCAATAGATTTTATAATGTGTATTCAATGGAACAGTGCAACTTTCATTTTAATTTTTTCTGCCTTCAAACTTGCTTACCTTAAGTTAAATATATAACGTTGGATTTGGTGATGCGACGCCGAGAAAAATAAAGCTAATACAATGATTATTTAAATTACCCCTGCACAATACATCGTATCCCAGCCATCTTGCAATGTCTTTCAGTATATTTTGAACATAATTTTCACAAATGTTGGCCATATTTCCTTGATTAGATTGAGGATCACTGACGTGACGTGGATAAAATACCCGAAACGTGCATGTCTAATCCACGCTGTAAATTTATCTGCTATTAAATGATGCTTATAAATTTGAAGACGTTTAACATTTATAACGAGTTCCTTCCGCCAATATTCTTTTTGCTTTTCTGCGCTTTATTTGATTTCACAGATTCATATTAAAATATAAACGGAATCAAGTTGTGTTAGTGATACGCATTCACGAAAATATCTGTCTTATCTATAAGATGTCTTTGATTATTCGTAAGGCGATTTCTTTGTTATTTTCTGTTTTGCATACGTATTAAACGTGTTTAAATGTGTCAACAAAAAATAAAGAGAAATTGTTCGATTTTTGATAAGCCGGCGCCCTGTGCTTTGGCCTTCTCAACGAACATATTATTGTATATCATCGTATAATAGACTTTTTTCACCGTGACGAATTTCGCACTTCGCACTTCGAATTTCGCACTTTAATTTCGTAGGTTGGTTGCCGAAAAAGCGAGCCAGTTGTACAGGAAGTCCAATTTACCATTCCATTGAGTATACTAATCAAAATGTAGATGACTCCCTATATGAATTTATACGCGAACGGCAGCTACGCCACTTTTTCTTCAATGTTCGAAGTGCGAAGTTCGTCACGATGAAAAATGGCATTCGTGTTTCGTGATTTTGTGTGTATACTTTGAGTGATTTTGGAACGTTCATTATGGGTGTCCCCTTATCCCTTGTTGTTTTGTCGTATGTTCGTTGTGTTTTCCGTTCTTTAGGTACAGATAAGGAATAGTTAATGTTAACAAATTCTATGAATAATAAACGAAAATGAATGAGGACCTATCGCGAAAAATGGTGAATAAATGGTTAGATATGTAATAATTAACGTGAATGTAGGCATACAATAATTACTGATAGATTCCTCATAGTTAACGCTTGTCATTAACCGTATGTTTTATTCCGCATACTCTAACCATATTCCGCATTGCTATGTGTATGAATAATCACTAACGTTGGCGTATGGAGAATGACTAACGTGAATGAGCTAAAAACTACGCTTAGAATTTTCGTTTTGTTATTTCTATCGTGAATCTTAAATTTATATTAATCCGGCTCCAAGCAAAAATATATATTTGTCAATGAATTTAAATCAATGTTTACATATAAACAACAAAGAATGAAACTGAAGAGGGAAATCATGATATTTAGAAAAAAAATTCTATTGTTTAACTCATATCACTCATTTTTAATGGACTCAGTATTTTTTTTTTCTTTTACTAAATTCATGGACTCCGGCACTGCATACATGTACATGTTGTTCCTAATTTCTTTTTTTTTCTTTTGCCGCTTTCCTTTAATAAGTTAGTGATTAGCTTATAAAATAATTAATGGAAAAAAATTCTGTATGGTCGGTAGCTTTTGTAGATAGCGACGTCTTCTAGAGTCGCGAGCGGTACGTGACATCAAAGACATACCGGCAGGTCATCTTAATTATGCCGCATTATTAAATGAGATATCGGCAAGGTCCGATGCCATGTCAATACAAAAGATTTCAGCTAGAGATAAATAACACTATCTATGGCTGCTAGATAATAAAAATGACAAAATATATTTAGTTTAAATAAAAAAAAAGGGGGGGGGGGGCGGGTCTAGATACTTTTTCCAAAGGGGGGGGGGGGGGGGGTTAAAACCATCTGAGGGTCGAAACTTTACTTTTATAAGAAGTAAAAACGGAAAATCTCGGCACATGTGAAAATAAAAACAATTCTAGCTTAATTTGATGACAACATTCAAAGATCGATTCTTTTTATTAATTAAGGGATCAATGTCATTGATACTTCTAAACCCCGCCTTTGACCGATTAAATTTGGTCCAGGTGTCAATCATTATCTGTATCATCAACATAGTGAGATCACTCGGTTCTACATGTATATACATATACATGTAGCTTTATACGTCAATCTACAAGTGTACAGCTCTACCATGGCTATTTGATTTATCGCTATAAATATTTGTAAAGATATAGTGTATATGATTATTTTTATTTTCATTCAGGGAAATTATGTTATTGTTTTAAATCTATTGATACAAGGGACGTATATATAAAGTATACGTCCCTGTTAATAAATGTACATTATTGTTTACAAGATCATAGATAATTAGCACATTTTTGAGATCAATACAAAACTTCCGTTAGAAATTAACTGGAACACATGTTCGTCCCTGAAATTAATTATGAGAAAAGATTTGTGGTCCCAACTCGTCAAACATCGACTTACTTGATCAAGATCGGAAATACACATGTACGCATTTTCACAGTAAAACAAACCGGCAGAAATCAATTTTTCATTTATCGAACATGTATATTGCATGTATATTTGATTTTATAAATGTGTCTATTGAAATGCATGATGCACCTTGTAATGAAATATTTTTTTTACTTGTATTTTATTCATACATACATGTACATAGGAAGTAAATTCTCTCTCTCTCTCTCTCTCTCTCTCTCCAGACGCAGAAATTATCCTGCGAAAGTGAGGAGACAAAATTTCGATCAGTTGACTCTTTTGAATATAACGACATATCCATTATAAAATGTTCGCCTGTGCATGAATTAGTTTTAGTTTTGTCATTTTCATACAAGCTTGCTTGCTCTCTTTTTTCAAACAAACGTACTAATGTCTCAAATGAACAGTTCAATCAAAAGATGTAGTAAAAATGAATTCCAAAGACATCCGTTATACAAAAGAAAAAAGTGTGTGCGCCTTGGTCTGGTACTTCAAAGGGTTCCGAACAATGCCTCGCATGTTGTTCATACCGCTCTTTTACCTGTATATTAACACCCCCTGTACACGGAGACGTGTGACTATCAGCCTTCCAATTATAATTTGTTTACAATCTTTGATAATTTGATGCCACTGGGGCAGGTATTTTACATACATAAACCTTCTTTGAACTTTCGTGCATAATTTATGTGTATGTGAGATTGAAGATTTTTTATAAATTCAATTTACCGTTTCTGCGTTCGACCCCCCCCCCCCCCGCCATCGGCGGAACAAACTTTGAATTCGCAAGTAAACAGAATCTTAATAGAAAAGAAAAATTGTACATGACGGCGTAAGAGAGAACTATAGATCCCCTTTCATCTTCACTTGAATATGATCCTGTTTTCTGCTGTTTATGTCAAAGTGCCCGATCCCCCCCCCCCCCCCCCCCAAACGAAGGAATACCTGAACAAAAGAAAGATAAACAAATACATGTAAAAAATTCTATATTGAAACCAACAAAAATACAATGGTGCAAGGAGGTGTAGCAAATTCTGAAAAGATGCAGCTAATTCATGAAGAAAAAATATGAAACCCAATCCGAGCCCCAGATCGGAAAGGGGATCGGAATGGGGGCTACAGAAATTTTGCTTTACACTGGATTTTCTTCTTTGAAAATGTTCTTTCATCATCCTCAAATACATGATTTGGGGATTTCTTAACAAATCAGTCCATTTTAGTTTAAATAAGGGAAGTAAATGATTTTTTTAAATAAAAATGTGAAATAATTCTTTTGAAAATGAATTTATACTTCGTCTAATGTCAAAGCTGTCGCTGTGTAATTAAATTAAATCGATCAGCCACTGAGGGTAGTATATGTATATTGTAAGTCTATACGTTGTCAAATTAGAAAAAAAATATATTTAAAAAACTAGTGAAGTTATACACACATCACAAAAGACGATGAAAGAGAATTAAAAAAAATACATGTATGTTTGAAATAATTCAGGCAAAAATGCATATTTAATTCACAGTAGACTGAATTGCTGTCGTTTCTTGACTGAGGAGGGTATATTCCCCGGGAGGACTATGGTCAAGGCGCGAAGCGCCGAATCAGAGGGGGGTAGGAGGACTTGTGGGAGGAGGTTGTCTGAAGTCAGCCTCGGATAATTGTGCGAAATTTATTTCTAAGACCATTGTTGAACACGTTTGTTTGATCTTGTGATGTTAAAACGAAAGATTATCTTGGTGACAAAAAAATAATGAAAGGTTTTCATGCGTACATGTAAAAGATGTATATATCGCTCAATTTGAGATTTCTATGAGGCCATTGAAAGACACCAAGAAAGTAACATTTATTAAATCACAGAAAATAACAACTCTTTTTTTTTGGGGGGGGGGGGGGTAGCTGTGTAAATACTAGTATAAACATATACATAAAAAAAATGCGAAGCGACTAATGATAAACACTTTTTCTCACCATTATTTTCATGAATTGAAAGGAGAAGGTGCGGTAACCTGCCTTTTTGGCCCTATTAGTCCGACTTGCAGACCTGCGACGGTGATATCTGTTTTTCGTCTTCGGTCTGACTGCTATGCATAGGCAAAACTTGAGAATTTCGGTGGGGAAAAAGTTTCAGCAAGTTCTACTTTTTTGACTAATTTCAGTCTTTTCAACCAAAAAATAAGTCACCCAGTCATCCTGCCCCTATAAAATCCCCTTTAGGCCTGGTTTCACCTCTGTGCGCCTGGCAAAATATCTTCGATCAGAGGAAAATCGGAAGAGGTGAAACCAGGCTTAGGGGGGATTTTTTAGGGGCAGGAGGACTGGGTGAGTTATTTTTTGGTTAAGGAGACTGGAATTTGTGTGAATAAAAAGGATGAATTGCCGAATTTTTTTCGTACCGAAATTCTCAAGTTTTGCCTATGCATAGCAGTCAGACCGAAGACGAAAAACAGATATCACCGTCGCAGGTCTGCAAGTCGGACTATGGCCCTATACGATTAAATAGTGAAAAAAATCAAAATGTTGTTAAGGTATTCCGTAATACAGGCGGATCTATATGTACATATTTGTCGAAGGAGGGGAAGGATGGGGTTTTTTAGAAGCCATGGCCCTAACTAAAAGGAAACTGTAAATGGGATGTTCTCGATTTTTTCCAGGTATTACGGAAGAATATTGAGCAATCATGATTCAACACTCTCACAATTTCTTTGGCTGTTAAAACTGAAAAGCTTGTGGATCCAGAAGCGGGCCATGGTGATAAATAATTGTGAATTATGAGGGATTTCATGATCTGAAAGAAGCGGAGATACATGCATTTCTATAGTCCGATACTTTTGTACAAATATATTATATGTCTGATGTATTATTTCCATTATTAACGTGTCTATCTTACTATTCTCACGGGGTATAGCGGTGATGGTGGGAGAAAGGGCGGGGTACTCTGTAGTGTATAGAGTTAAAAAGACTTTGAAAAAAACACAATGATGACAAGGGGTTATTTAAATCAAAAGATAAAAGATTAAAGTCAGTCAATCACTTAACACGAACAAATGTCGGGAGGAAGAAATTAACTAAATAATCTATTATAATAGTACATGAAATTAGAAAAAACCGAAAGTTCTGCATTGCGAGATTGTCCACCATGTAACTTTGATTACATAAAATAAAAAAGAAATGTATATTAACATAAACGGAAGACAAAATTACTGAATAAAACATGTGAAAATTAAATTATTCAAAACCATCAATATAAAGAATTAGAGAAAAGCGAAAGCGCCAAGAAAGAAAATTCCCTAAATATTTACAGCAGCTTCTTGTACCATATTAGAATAAAGTAAAATTAAACTATTTTTTAAACTAAATTTTAAACTATTTTCGGCATTAAAAATAAAATAAGGCAATTGGCACGATTTACACACGATAAACATCTCTTGTCACATGACAGGTAATTGTTGAAATAACACAGGTATTGTTGAGACAGGGCGAAGCATAGTTTTACCTGGTCATCGGATGAGTTCATTATAGGCAGGTGATACAAGATGTCAAAATTACAGGTCTTATAATTATACAGGCATTTCATACTCTATGTAACAGTGTTTAAACTAATTTTTTTATCGACTGGTCTAATTTGCTTGATTGAATTATCTCCGCCCGGTCAGACCACTTTGGTAGAGAAATACATGTGTATTACGTGTATATTATCATTGTATGAATTCAGATTAATATAATTAAAAGTACGTATAATACTTATAATACGTATAATAAAAAAAAATGCAAATAAAAAAAATATCCGATAAACCCGATAAAAATGTACAAATTTCATAAGATTATAAACAAAATTCGGATTCTGAGTAAGATTTATTCGTTTTGCAAGTTATGAGTCGTAATATTAATTCATTCACGTTATTCTCCATAGTAATGTTTATTATGCATACGCTAACGGTTAATTCTGCATACGCTCACGATAGAATTTTTTTTCCGCGCACGCTCGCGATAGAATGGATAATTAGCGCTACTCATTTATCACGATACAATGAATACAGATAATTTGATACTATCGCTATGTATAAGAAAAATTGAATACAAACGTGAATGAGATAAGCGCTAACCATTGTACGTTTTTCAATCAGTATTCATACAAATGAATAAGGACTATTTGGTAATATCGTGAGCAAATCAATAACTAAGGTTAATTAAACGATAAAAATCGTGAACTAAGAATACATATAAATAATGAATGAGGACTAACGTGAGAGTTGTTAAGATTAACTATTCCTTGTCTGTAAGTTCCGTTGTGGTCCATACAGGTTTGTCTTGTCGCAGAACTCCTCAATATCATTGAAATTGAGATAATTATGGATTTATAAGTATGTAATTCCATTGGAGAAGAATATCTCCATGTTTAGTGCCCGTGCATCTTAGAATTCTTGTTGCCTTTTGTGACGCCACACTTCTGTTTTGAAAATATGTAGAATATGCTAACGTTTAGATAGGTTTGACGTTATAACCTCCATGAGATTTAGTAAAAATTTGAATTTTATGTAATGACTGTCTTACTTTGGGTGTCCATAGTAGTATAATCATGCAATTTGCACATGACCAACCATAATTATACTACCATGAACACCCTAAGTAAGACAGTCATTTCTTAAATAACAATATGAAGCAAGTAAGATATTTTTCCAGAATTTCTATTTCTATTGATTATGATGTTTGAACTCTGGTTGTGAGATTGCTACTGACGTGGCAGATGACTGTCATAAGTCGGCACCTGTTGCCTATTGGTCTCCTTCGTTTATGTTTGGTCTTTTGTGTTTCATGTTCAATGGTGTGATTTGGTTTCCTGGTCCCTTTTGCGTCTCTTTCTGTGGGTGTCTGCTCTGTGTTTTTGCATCGGATGTTTGGAGTTTCGCTGTAGTTGCTGCAACGTAGTATTGTTGGAGATCCCCTCCTTTCTGTTATACAGCCATGTGACCTTTCAAGGGCTTTTCTCGAATGTTTTGTCTTTGACTTTCATTCATTAACCTTCAGAAATTTGTGCAAGAAACAATGCAAAGTAAGACTTATTTCACTGAGATATGGGCAGCAACGGATATAATAAAGTATTGAGGACAATTTTCCAGTGCCATTTTCTGACTATAAAGGTAGGGTTTATTGTCTCGTTCGCCTAAGCCTCACGCGACTTCTACAATCACCTCCCTGGCGAGACCTGTACAATCCAGTGCATTCTCAACTCCCTTGGGAGTATACAAGCAGAGCTGCCGTTTAGGCGCTAATGCTTTTCATTCACGTTACAAGCTCGTCTCATGTGCCAGGTACCCGGTTTACTCCTGGGTGAAGAGAGTACAACGTAGTGTAAAGTAACTTGCCCAAGGTTACTATGGTTTGCAATGATCGACGACGGTGAGGCTCGAACCCACAACCTATGGATTCGTAGTCCACCGCGCTAACCACTACGCTACCAGCACTACAATATTGAAATTTTTTTGAGATATACAAATAATCTGATATCTTATTGAATAATTGACAGTATGTAAGTAATGTAAGATTTCATCTACACACATCTACATGTTTTGAGCTAACTGTACCAATTCTACATTATGCATTGAAGACATAGGTTGTGTCATTAAATTGAACCATTTCTTTAGAATATTATCTTAATTTATAAGAAAGAAATGATAAAATTGAATACAGAGTCCTCATGACTTATTGTTTACTTGTACTAACTGATTGGATATCATAATTGGGTAAGTATAAACTTCTAACAAAAGCAGGATTTATAAGCATATTGACGTAAATAACCTCCTTAAAGTGAAAAAAAAATGAAATGGTCAAACTCATATATATTTTCTTGAACAATATTACAAACCAATTTTAATGTACCGGACATGCACGTGATTCGGGTAGTTCCTTTTACTATCCATCCCCCTACCCCCTTGATTCAGTGCGGTTTAAATAACCAAGTTATTTGTCATATTAGTTCCTTTCTTAATGTTAACAATTTCAGTTTTTGATCCAACTTACTTTTATGTAATATTCTGCATGTCTTGTCTTTCAGACATTTTGGACATAACAACTTTTTAATTTTTTGTCATATTACATTGTTTATATTGACAATCTCTGACGAAGGTTAAGTACCACAAACGTGCATGTCTGGTCCATGCTGTAAATTTATCTGCTCTTAAATGATGCTCTTGAATTTGTAGACGTTTAACATTTGTACCACTTGGTAATTGTCACTTCTGGTGGACCAAGAGTTCCCGAGGGCACATGTAGCCACATTCGATCAACAACGGTTGTCATCAATGACAAATATGATCGTTTCTTCAACGCATTCGAAATGTTCTGTCATCAAAATTTCCTAAAACGTGGGTCCTGTAGCATCATATCCCATTCATCCTGCTACGTCTTTCGGTACATTTTTGGATATAACTTTCATACTCTTTGGCCATATTACATTGTTTAGATAGAGGATCACTGACGAGGGTCAAGTACCCGAAACGTGCAGTATGGTCCATACTGCCAATTTATCTGCTCTTGAATGATGCTATCGAATTTGAAGACGTTTAACATTGTAACAGCTTTAAGGAAAAGAAATGCCCGAACCTTGCTACTACATCGCTACAGAAAGAAGGAGATCATCATTATAATACTCGGTTGCAGCACCCAAGGCAAAATATCGAAACATCCCAATGCGAAAACACATAGTATACGGACACAACAAGTGGCGCAAAATTGGCAAAAAAAAAACCCCACAAAATACTACATCAAAACTCCAAACACAAAAAACCTGCAGAGTAACCAATAAAACCAATGAGCAATGGATGCCGACTAAGGACGGTCATTTGTCACACTAGTAGCAAATACTGGCTGTGGTTATCCGGATAAAGTGCGCAAGACGAGTAGACATTTTTCAAAGAAACAAGTACCGCACCCCTCTTCCTCTCTTTTGTTAAAATTCCAAATTTCAAATATTTGAATTCGTGAAAAGTGAGCGGCTTAAAGGCCGACGTTGGCAACCACGGGGTCATTAATATGCATACCTGACAGTTTATCCTTTTTTATGGCTAATGAGATACCTGAGTCTCATCTGTCAATCAAAAATCGATAGGGATAAAAGAATTAAAAGGAACCAATCAGTTACCAATTAGAGATATTAACCCTATAGCGCAATGACAGAAAGTTTACCTGTTCCCTTATAAAGTCCCCTGTCGGCATTTAAGAGTGTTTTGGTTTGCTTATGATGCTGCATTTTGTTGGATATCCCCTCCTTTCTCGCAGAGAAATACGACCAAAAATAACAGGAGGGATGGTGCAAAGGTTGGCTAACCTCTTATTCGCGATGAAATATAGAATGTAGTCTACAATTTCTAAAGTACTAAAGTTCATAGGACGTTTATGAGGTTAAGGAATCACATTTGAATTAATTGCCCATTTAGATATTACCAATTAAGTAAAAGCGCTAGGCTAAGACAATGAAATATTCGCGTGGGTCATTTTGTTCTAATTATTTTTGAAGAGTTTCAACTCGTTATTACCTTCTTGATCAATATTTCAAACAAACTTTCATGCATCATACACGCATAAAAAATCTCCAACAATATTAGTTATACAGCGTTTTACAGGGGGGATACAGAAATATATTGGGTCGATGAAATTAGTTGTATTTGGCAAGGCGAAGCCGAGCCCAATACAACTGTTTTCATCGACCCAATATATTTTTGACCCCCCCCCCTGTAAAACACTGTATAACAAATTAATCCCACCGATGGCTTTTGGCTTGTGTATTCAACGTCAACATCAACGTCTCGATGACGTCAATATCGTAAAGCGTCTTAGAAGAAGCAGGATATTAAAACAATATCCTGTCAGTAAAATGATACAACATAATATTCGGTTCTTCTCGACCAATCAGATTGCAAGAAATTTGCCAGAGGTTGAATAAGACTCATTGGCAGCACCCAAATGATAACACCAAAACACCCCAAGTGAAAACAAAGATAATATACACTACACAAAAATGATTTAGACCACCATATACGACATCAGACACACAAATGGTACAAGGAACGCCAAACTACATAGAAACACTAATGACTACACATAAACCAACGAGACCAATGGGGAATGTTGAAGACGGTTATCTGCCACGTCAGTAGCAGACAGACGATGTAGTTTTCCGTATAACGTGCGCACAACGCTCCGATTTTTCCAATTACCCAAAGGTCTCGAGAAACGTACAAATGTAAAATAACCTCCTTACTGGATGATGACCATACAAACTGACAACATGACGCAGGACATAAGAAATACAGAGACGGATATGCAAATGGATATAAAAACATAAGGCGTGCGAAATCAAACCTCCACCATATGAGGTCCCAAAATGGGAGTGAGACCAGGTGCCCAAGAAGACTAAGCATCTCCTGCTTGTATGCAACATTCGTCATTCAATTCGATAGATTGTCATATCCAGTTACTTCCATTTCGGAAGATACAAGTTTATTCTGTGCTTCGATGGCTCAAATGGTCTAAGACAGATTATCATCCACCTTTCTGGAAAGTGGGACATCATAATGTATGACGAGTTCCCTTATATCGACCGTAGAACTTTCTCAGTGACGAAGTTAGTCGGTCACAAACGTATCCCTGACTGAGAAGCTTCCTGAAAGACGCCTAGCTCTCAGAACAAAATCTGTATATTTGGTACTTGCTCTGGTATAGGATATTAACTGAGATATGAGTACGCCATAAGCTGACGATGAAGAGATGTTGCTACTCAGAAAAGGAAAGTTCGTGATGTTGAAATTGAAGTCGTCAAGTTTGTCATAGGGAGAGGTGTTTATGTGACAATCAGTGTCGTAGGACATTATTATGTCCAGATAGGATGCTGAATTATTTGTCTCTGTAATGTCTTTGACTTCAAGCTCCGAAGGATAGATTCTGCTGAGGTAATCATAATTAACAACAATGAATTTATATTTGTGATTGCCGTTCTTGCTTGTAAACGCATTACTTATAATTTTTGCGAGTCTTTCACTTTAGAATGTTGTGTAAAGTGTCGAAAAATCAAAGGCTTTGATCGAATGGACTCTAGTGAAATGAATGGATTTCAGATGTTCTAAAAGCTCCTGTGAATTCTTTAAAATCCACATCTGGTTTATACCGCTTCGAGAATATACTGCCAAACAATATTTTTGAAGTCCAGATTTCAGTTAAACGTCTTCAGATTCCTTAGAATCATTAAAAAGCAGATGAATTTACAGCATGGACCAGACATGTACGATTCGGGTACTTAACCCCCGTCAGTGATCCTAAATCAAAACAATGAAATATGGCCAAAATGTGTGAAATTATGTAAAAAATGTAGCGAATAAAGCCATTAAGCCTACTTTTATATGATCACGACATGGTGGGGTAATGTAATGATAGAAACCATAAACGTGCATTGTTTGCTGTCACGTGTGCCTATTTCACTCTCTTGTATGTTTAAGTCCAGCTTGAAATATTTTCATGCATATCATGGAATTGGTCATCTATTTAGATATTACGTACTTTCGTCTTTATGAAGCAGAACTTCTTCTGATTCAGCATTTTGTTAGTAATAATGATACCTCAATGATGACGTAATATGTGTCTATAATAATTTGATGAAAATAATGGTATAATACATTTCTAACGAATTCTTGTTGAAATGATCCAGAACAATATAGTGTCTTGATATGTATGTACCTTTTCGCTTTTCGGACATTCCTTTTACCTGTACCTGCTGTTAAAATAAATCATTTTTGCATATAGTCTTGTTAAAAGATTACACGGATGATTAAAACGTTTATTTGTGAATGGATGAAGATTCCATACCGAGAGGGGAGGGTGCTGGTTGGTACAAAATTGTCCATCTCCGGATTCTGACCTCAATGACCAGCATAAAAAGAAAATCTGGTTTACGCCATTGCAAAAACAAATTTAAAATCCGGCCTGACGAGACCTTCCCATCCAAAGAAACTTTCCTTGCTTGCAAAAGTCCCTGTTCCTCTTAAAAGGAAATGTTGTTCCCGTACACTCGGTATGAAAATAAGAAGGGGTCTCTTAAAAGGTATCGTGATGTGTCACAAGAAGTACAATTTGTTGTTGAACGTCATGATTGCAGTGAACTAAAGCAAACATTTACCCTCAAACAATTTTGGCCATATCTTTAACTTTAATATGCTTCTGAATAAACCCTACACAAAGTTTGGAGCCGCTCATTTTGGCAAGAGGAAATTTAAAGTCTGTATTGTAGATGGCGCCAGGAAAATTCACTTTGGCTTTATTTAAACTGTTTGATATAAAGTACTAATGACGAGGATCAAGATCCGAAGCACGTGTCTAGTGCAATAAAATTGGTACTGTAGAACATGTATTTCAATATTGACAATTGTAAAAATAAACCCAAATTAGGTTCCTAGATATTCATGTTAAGCGTCTTCAAATTCATTATCATAATTTCAAAGCAGATAAATTGACAGTATGGACCGGACATGTACTTTTCGGGCATTTAACCCTCTTCATTGATCCTAAATCCAAACAATGAAATATGGCCAAAGTCAGACTCTGTGGAAATTTTGTTCGAAATTTATATACCGAAAGACGCAGGAAAAGAGCTCGGATAAAATGCTATTAGACCCAGGTTTCAGCAGATGTATAAAGGCGATAATAAAATTAAATTTGAACTGTAAACTCAACCACACAAAGACTGAAAGAGCATGTACTAGACTTCGTCCATAAAACGTTCGCGTTGGTCATTTTCCTCTAATCATTTTTTCAGAAAATGAAGCAATAAAACGAAAGCAATTCTTAATTACGCATGAAATTAGGAACACAAAATACTGATGTACTGAACCAAATTGCACAAAATGCATGAGTTATATTTGATAAAAAGTTTGCGTTGGCCATTTCATTTAAATGACATTCAATTTAATGACAGTGTGGTAGTAATTTTGAAGTGGAATACGAAATAGTTACTCGTAAAGGTACATACAAGTGTGATTGAACTTAGTCGTTGATATTTCATCATTATTTTATGAAATGGTTCATTTTTCAGCATTTAAACATGTGGTTGAGAAGAGAAACATACAAATGTAAGATGGGAAAGGGACGTAATTTCCCCTGGCTTGACGGTGATGTTCCTAGATTACCAGCATATGGTATCTACATTTAACAGCTCATCTGGTATGCTAGAGCATGTACCAGTGTTCTTGGATTTTCATAGCAGAAATTTCGAAGACACTTTTAGGTCAAGGTTTTCGCTTTCACAAACTAGTAAAAACTTTCTTGAAATTTTACACAAATCATTGTCAACTTCTTTTTGAAATTCGGACCCATACAAGCAACAGAGTATATTGCTTTCGGTATTTCACAGCCTGCATCTTATGGTGACATGATCAACAAAATAGGATCAAAGGTAGACAGTATAACTTTCGAAAATGCGCCAATATCATCAAACACCTTTAATACCGTGGATATGATCCTAATGTCACCAGACGGACACTTGGCTTGCTACGTGATTTACAGTTTTGTATCAGCGCATTCTTAAAACTAGCTCTCTCACTGACTGTGACAATGGGACTCCATGACGGGCCCTGTCCAAACCATTTTAACGAAGACAGGGCAGTAACCACTTGTCCTCTCTGAATGTCAGTCGGACTCCACGGGTTATAACATACATGAGCTCGCTACAGCCGGCAGAGCACGGACTGCATTACGCACGCTCTCTTTTCATATCCATTCACATATTCCTCTGTGTTGCTGGGCCCCTGCTGGGCCCCTGCGTTTTGCGGTCTTGTTTGCGTGTGGTGATCTTACTGTGAGGAGGTTGTTTTACGCCACATTTTACGCCCTTTGAGACCTCTCGGTGATCGGGAAAGTGGGATATTTGTGCGCACGTAATCAAGGATAACCACAACACCGTCCTAAGACAGCACCGATTGTCCATTGGTCTCATATGCATAGTCCTTACCGTAATAGTTTTTGTGATGTATCTCAGTTTGAAGTGTCTTTTGGATGAAAGTCAGGCTTTCAGGTCAAGGTCACTAGGTCAAAATTGAAGGTATCAAATATTAAAGATCGGATGATTTAGATATCAACGTGTGAAGTACCAAAGCCCTCTAAAATATTATGCATGAGATATAGCCCAGATGAACATTTTGATAAGTAGATCACGCTTCAAGTAGACTAGGTCAAAGATCCAAAATTCAAGTGCTTGTGTTTATAAATTTACATTTTAATATCAAACCCGAACTTCTAGAAGTTCATCAGGTAGCGCCCAGTTTTGCATTATTCAAAATCTTTGGTCAAACTCCAATGGCTTGGTCAATTGACCAAAAATCAAGGTCTCAAATCTAAAGGTCAAGGCACGAGGAATCTTTATTTTTAATGCCCTTCCCATATAGTTCATTAGATATTCAAGGTTAATGTTCAATTCTTGCAAATACCGTCGACAATTCCGACGCCATAGCTATGACAGGTACTCCCTGGACATTAGTCAGGGCTCGCCGAAAATATTTATTTCTCAACAAGCTGACTGAAATAACACATGATCAATCTAAATGATAAAGATTCGCGTTGTCAATTCCCTTTGATTTTTTCGAAGTAGGTTGATTATTTTTGGCTTTAGTACATGAAACCAAATATTTGTATATAAAATGACATTCAATATGTAACTAAATTAATAAAATGTAATATAGAATTTTGTATGAATATAATCAGAACAAGGAGAATGTTTGTAAGGTAAAGTCTTTCCATTTTTAATTTTGTTCCTTCTCCAAATAGAAGGGAGGAGATCTCCAACAAGACCCCGTTGCAGATTCAACAGCAAAACATCAAAACACCCGATGCAAAAAACACAAAAGACAAGTACAGCACGAGACGGAAAAGAGACACACGACATGTAAACATCAAACACAAAAGACTACACAAAAACCGACGAGACCAATGGACAACCGGTGCCGACTTTGGACGGCCATTTGTCACGCAAGTAACAAATGGTGTGGTTATCCTGGATTACGTGTGCACAACCCTCTCACTTCTCCAGTTACCCAGATGTCTCGAAGAACGTACATTTGTGGTGTAAAACAACCTCCTCACTGTAAGATGACCTCACACAAACAAGACCGCGAAACGTAGAAGCCCCAGAAGCACAGATGAATATGTAAATGGATATAAGAAGAGGGCATGCGTAATACAGTCCGTTCTCTGCCGGCTGTAGCGAGCTCATGTATGTAATCATCCGAGGAGTCCGACTGACATTCAGAGAGGACAGGTGGTCGGGGCCCTGTCTTCTCTAAAGAGGTTTGGACAGGGCCCGTCAGTCAGAGTGCAAGTCTCAAGGATGCGCTTGTACAAGACTGTACATTGGTCAAGTACCAAGCCTAGTGTCCGTCTGGTGACATTAGGATCATATCCATGGTATAAAAGGCGTTTGATGATTCTGACGCATTTTCGATGGTTATGCTGCCTACCTTTGATCCTTCTAATTTTGTTTATCATATCACCATAAAAGACAGGTTGTGTAATACCCAAAGTAATGTACTCTGTTGCGTGTATAGATCCGAATGTTTAAATAAGTTGACTGTAATTTTTGTAAAATTTCCAGAAAGTCTTAACTAGTTTATGAAAGCGGAAACCTTGACCTAAAAGTTTTTTGGTAATTTGTAAAACTGCGTTTTGCGGTCTTGTTTTTGTGTGGTCATCTGACAGTGAGGAGGTTGTTTTACACCACAATTGTACGTTCTTCGAGACCTCTGGGTAATCGGAATAGTGGGAGGGTTGTGCGCACGTAATCCAGGATAACCACACCGTCTGCTACTGACGTGACAGATGGCCGTCCTAAGTCGGCACCGTTTACCCATTGGTCTCGTTGATTTATGTGTAGTCATTTTTGTTTTATGTTTTTCTGTGATTTGGCGTTCCTTGTACTACTGCGTCTCTTTCTGTGCGTGTCTTTATTTGTGTTTTACAGTGGGTGTTTTGGGAGGTTGCTGTTGGTGCTACAGCTAGGTGTTGTTTGAGATTCCCTCCTTTCATGGAAAATTCTAAGAACAATTAATGTCATGTGCTACATTTTTATCATGAAAAAAATGCGTTCGACAACTTTATTTGATTTATTTCTGATTATTAAATGAAAAGCTTAAGTATGCAAAAACACAAGTACATATCGATAAAATCGAGTTCAATATGTCACTGAAATTGTAAAATGTAATATCGAAAGGGGAAGGGGCAAAATCAGATATTTTTGGCCCCAAGTTTTGCGATTTACAAAAATTATTTTCTTATTTATTTCCACATTTGAGATAATTGTTGAGACAGTTATATTTACCGAATTAGTGTCGAAAATAGATATTCTAAATTTATATGATTGATATTTCCCGCCAAAATTGGACATTCTTACTGAAAAAAGTAATGATACATGTATAATAGGAGAAACAAGGTCATGCTTTGTATGTACATTGGCAATATGAAAAGGAATGTCCCATAAAAGTTTGAACTTGTTACATGCGCTTGCTCTGGGACATAGGTATGCCCGTCTATTGGGGGAAAATCTTAATTTCTATTCTGAAGTTATAGAACTGAACTTCAATGTTTTTGCCCCAACGATTAGGATTATCAAGAAATTACTTAAAAATAAAAAAAAGTACTATTTTGTTTCGAGAAACATATGGAAGAAGAAAAAAATTGACTTTTTCAAAAATTTGGATCGGGGCAAAATACGGTCACTTTTGCCCCTTACCCTTTGTATAAATAGTTCATGTTGAAAAACAACCATCACGTGAATCTTTAATAATTGAAGCATTTGTTCGTTCGCAGATGAAGAATTAACTACAGGTGCTAGACCTCAATTATTTAAAAATCGCGTTGGTCAATTTCCCTTGATTAATTTTCTCCAAGGTAGGTAAATAAATTTTTATTCCTAAAGGGCACGAAAAACACAAGAAGATGAAATGTCGCTAAATATATTACTAAAATGCAGTATCAAAATTTATGTAAATGATGATTTGAAAACAAATAAAAGAAATAAATATACACGAATTTTTCATAATTTAAGTCTTAGCACGTGTACTTTTGATTGCTCTACAAAGAGCAATTATTTTGCTCTACAAAGGTCAATTTTTAGCATGCTGGACATTAATTATTCAAGAATCGAATTGGTCAATTCCTGCTGGATTTATTCCAAAAAGTGCATCTCTTAATTCATTAGTTCTTTGTCAATTGAGAAATATATAATGATCATATTCATATTCACATACTCGATACTAAACTCTAATAATACGAATTCCAACTCTATATCACACCATGTAAGGTGTCCTGACGAGGGATGATTTTTTGTGTTATATGTCCTGGATGTTTTGTGTACGTCCTGGATTTTTTGTGTCATAAAATTGTTTCAAACTCCATAAAATGCTCAATTTGACATTTTTTCGGTTTGTTTTCATTTATTTATGATGTGTTAATCATCGGTTAGGGACCGCAATTAAAAATATAGGAATATATTCACTAGATTTAGAAGAGTTGAGTATGTCCTGACTTTTTTGTGTACCTGGTCCTGGATTTTCTGTGTGATGTCCTGGATTTTCTAGTTTTGGATTTAAGAACTATTTTCAATAGGTTTGAAAAGCGAGCGAATATAATAATACAATCGGCTCATATAACTCTTAACTTTTATAAAAATGACGTATGCTTAAGTATGAACGAAGAGAAAGCTTTGTTTTGTATGCAGACATATTTTTGTTTTCTTTTTTTCGCTCGTTTCCCCTTCTTTTCTGCAGTGCCTCTAAGCGGACATGTTGATTTGTTTTTTCATAGCGTTCCGAAGGCAGGTGCGTAGCCAGAGTACTTTTCAAGTGGAAGCACTTTCAGTCATGAGGTGTGGGGATCACTTTGAGGTCCCAGATTGGTCCAGGGAGAAGGCCGTGTTGGGGTCCAGGCCAAGGGACAAAGCCCAGGAATCTAATGCGTTTTACACATTTAGTTTTTCTACGTTGAAATGACCCTTTATACATTTTCTTTTTAGTCTGATTTACAAATTTCTTGAAATTCCTAAAACGTGGGTCCTATAGCATCATATCCCACCCATTCTGCTACGTCTTTTGGTACATTTTTGAACATAATCATTTTCATACTTTTGTTTGGCCATATTATATTGTTTAGACTGAGGATCACTGACGAGGGTTTAGTACCCGAAACGTGCATGTCTGGTCCATGCTGTAAATTTATCAGGTTTTAAATGATGCTATTGAATTTAAAGACGTTTAACAATTGCAAAACGATGTGGGAGCTATGCGCCTTGCTAATTCCCACTCTCTTTTCTCTTTTATTTCAGATTATCAAACATTTCGCACAAAAGGAGAGGGGGGTTTAACATTTGAACTACTTGGTGAGTGTCACTGCTGGTGGACCAAGAGTCCCCGAGGGCACATGTAGCCAAGTTCGATCAACTTTGGTTGAGTGTCTGTCTCTTCAACGCATTTGAAATTTTCTGTTACAAAATTTCTTGAAATTCCTAAAACGTGGGTCCTATAGCATCATATCCCACGCATTCTGCTACGTCTTTTGGTACATTTTGGACATAATCATTTTCATACATTTTTGGCCATATTACATTGTTTAGACTGAGGATCACTGACGAGGGTTTAGTACCCGAAACGTGCATGTCTGGTCCATGCTGTAAATTTATCAGGTTTTAAATGATGCTATTGAATTTAAAGACGTTTAACAATTGCAAAACGATGTGGGAGCTATGCGCCTTGCTAATTCCCACTCTCTTTTCTCCTTTATTTCAGATTATCAAACATTTCGCACAAAAGGAGAGGGGGGTTCCGGGGCGGATCCAGAGTGGGAAGTGTGGGGGGGATTGTATCCTCCTCCCAGAATATTTTTGAAGAATGGAATAAAATGGTGCAATATGGAGCAAATTTTCTCCTTTTCTTCCCGAATATCCAGACGATTTTTTCATTCAATTTATGTGACAAAGAAAGGATCAATCCCCTTTTACAACATTTAGGGCGAGTTTTGTTTATCTCGATCTGGTTAATAAAGATTTTTAAATAAAATCATTTGTCCTTTACTGCTGGCAGGGGCGTAGCCAGGGTGTTTTCGATGTGGACGTTTTAAGAGGTGCTGGACCCAGAACCTCAACTATACTGGGGGAGGGGGGGGGGGGGCACAGACACTTCTTATGGGGGATGTCTTGCGAGACCCGAAGGATGAAGTGGGGACATTAAGATTATCTGTTACCCCTCCCATTGAAGAGGGTTGGGGGGCTCATATTTTCCCGAATTTGAAAAGGGTAAGAGAACTTCAAACGACAAGGACGGCACAAGCACAAGGGGGGGGGGGTATGACAAGGATTTAATCCAATATGTTAAATGTTTGCCCATTTTTTCGGTTATTTTAAAGTATGTTTTAAAAATTGTAGATAAAAACAACAACAACAACAACTATCTGAGGACAGAAACGTTACTTCCGATCCCCGCACCATTTACATAGATAATTGTTTGACGCACGTACATGTTTTGCAAATCATTTGAACATGTTTATAATATAGTATTTATCAATTTCCGGTAAATTTTAGAAATTAAGTTAATAATTACTTGGAATATGGACCACTTTTAATTTCGGGCATAAAATAAACAGAAAACCCCTCTGCAACGTACAAAAGATCTGTACGCAAACTGATAGGGTATCAAATCGATATGCGATAGGAAATTTTTGTAAATTTCAAAATGGTGAATTTCGGTAGACATTTAGCTATGTTTACTACGTATGCAGGTTTGTTTGTTTGCTGTTGTTTTTTTTTCGAGTGCTGATGTTACCAAAAAAAAAAAAAAAAAAAAAAAAAATCGGAAACCGGGCGGGGGGACCACTTAATCCGCCCTTAATGGCCATACATCTTTATTATTGATTTTCTGATGATTGTTTCGCTTTTGTTTGTTTGATTTTATTTTGTTTTTTATTGAGTTTGTTTTTTTTGTTTTTTTGTTTTTTTTTTGGCTGGTCAAATTAAATGTTTCCCCTCCTACTAATTCCATCTGAGGTATACCCATGCAAACAAGATAGCAAAATTACATCTAATATTACATTATGACAAACAATTGTAGATGACCAGTGGCGGATCTAGGATTTCATAAAGGGGCGGGGGAGGATAAAGTCAAGTTTCAAAGAAAAATTTTACGGAAAACTGACGGGCGAAAACAGAAGTTATTCTTTTTCCTCCCATTTGGTTCCTTGATTTATGACTTTTAACTAACTTCTAATTTGATTGAAATATGATTGGCGAACTATTTTTGGGCGTTAGAATGAAAATGAAAGACAGACAATTACTATCTATATCCTCTATCAATGTATTTTGAGTCTCAAACATAAAATCCAAAGTCCATGCATATTTTCTTGAAACCCGGCGAGCAACAGCAAGCCAACGAATTTTTTTTTCCAAATACATGTACTGAAAGATAAATTCGTAGCTATTTAGAATTTTCAAAGCAAATTCAAAACATTTGAAGAAAACAATTGACCGCCAAAGGAGGGAATAGGGACCCGCACGACCCCTCCACTTCGCTAGTGATCCATCCAAGCAGAGTAAAGAAAAAATAATGCAAAGTGAGCATGATAAGCATGTAATCAAATATCAAATATGGTCATGGTCATCAGGCGGCCCCACTGTCCTCCTCCTCTAAATATTCGCAACCAACACTTATTCAAAACATTTAACTGTAAGACTATAGTGGGGGTTCTCTGTTAGCAAAGCTCGGAATTGAATAGAGTCAATTTTGTAGTCGGGCCAATTTATTCACGTTTTAATAAAAAAAGATTAAAATGAAAACGTAAGTGAACGTAAAATAAAACTCACATATCAAATTCAAAATACAAAGGTATGCAAAGTAAATCTGTCGAAACCCCCAGATGTCGCGGGAGGTTAGTTTCGCCCCCTCGTCATCTTTACATGAATATTTGATCGAACATACGACTATCAATGGTTAGTTTGCAATATACGGTATAGTGGAAGGACATCGAACAGAAGCCTTCTTAAGTTTCTTTGGTTTTCAACAAAACATTTTTGTTATCGCAAATGTCAAGAATGTGGAAGAATGTCCGGGTCGATATACAACTAGATATATTTTTATCCTAGTATATATTAGTATTTTTATACAGTCAGATACCTATATCTCTTATCGTCCTTTTAAGAAGACACCAAGCATTTTTTTCTCCTTCCACCCTAGTCTAAGAAAGAAAGAAAAAAAAATTTTTTTTTCTGTATCTGCGTTTCAACACTGCTCTGGTTACGCTCTTGGCAACTCTGCTGCATGATTTACAAAAATGGTGTGTTTATCCGGAATTTGTGAGCATGACCCACTGTTAACCTGATGCATATTGGTATATAAGTCTAACATGTATGGACAGACAACTTTTTTTAATTCTGAGGCAACGTTCCAAAGAACATGTTAGTGACTTAGTAGACTATACACTAATGATCAATAATATTAACACAGGAAGCCTTGGATTAAGGACGTATTTCATCAGATTACAAAAATCAAAACTAATATACAGTGATTTTTTTAACAGACAAGGGTTGCAAAGTAAGGTTTCATATGAAAGAAGAGCCACTGCCATGACAAAATTCCCTAAAATCAGTTAAATTCTATTTGATTGCTGAAGAAATATACAAAAGCCAGGACAGCAAACACAAAAAATCCAGGACAAAACACAAAAAAGTCAGGACATCTAACTTTTTTTAAATTTTGGTTTTCTGCTTTGTATTGCCGTTTTATTGCTCGAGAAAAATATGGTTAGTACTGTTGAGCTGGCACAAGATACTCGTGTTAAGATATTTGAACCTAGTCTGTTAAAACAACGAGAACATGGATTTTTATCAAAAAAGTAGAAATCTCTTAATTTAATGAAAAGCAGACAACTCTAAGCATTGATTCAGCCTTTTAATGCATTTACAATGTTTAATGCAAAGACACGTATCTCACGATGATCTGCATGTCCGTTAATTGTCTGAAAAATATGAAATTTTGCCGATTTCGCTCAAAACGAACAGAAATAATCCAGGACAAACACGAAAAATCCAGGACAATTAACACAAAAAATCACTCGTCGTCAAGACACCTTACATGGCATGTATATACTTCTTAAAAAATATTTCAATTCAATTTTCATCCACCAGACACGTGTTTCGGATCTTAAATGCTTCCAACCAAAATTATTTTGAGAAGCCGCCAAAATTCATTTCAGTAGCGCCCTCTCACGGGGAGGAATACTTTAGGACGGTTTTATCGCCGTTGTTTTCAAAACCATTAAAGTTAGGCGAGTTTACCGTCCGTGGATAGAAAAACACAGGTGATGCGACGCCATCACCGTCCGTTGTTTAACAATAATTTTTATTGATAATTGAAACGATACTGAACAATTTATAGAGTATTTAATATCAATGGGAAATCCAGATGGCATTCCTCTTTACATCTATACTAGTTTGGAGGCCATGTCTGTTGTAGTTACGACGAAGATTAGATCGGCGTAAGAATATTAGTAGATCATTCTGAAAATTTTTGAAAGAAAAAATGCATCTTACATGACTAAAAATATGTAAAATCGTACAATGTTTTATCAAATGGTTCATTTATGCAAATGCTATCTTTCCTTAAACGTTTGCTTCATGCAAGTGATTAAAAATACGAAAAAAAAAATGATTTTAACATTTCATGTCCGTGACTAGTTGTGATACGATATTTTGTCTGTTGCTAGAAGTCCTATCATTTATCAGCAAAGCCCAAACATATGTACAATCTCGTCATTATCACATGTGTCATTAAAATACATAGAAAAGGGATAGATCCCCAGCATGACCACCCTGTACTCAACCAGTGGGAAAATACCCACAGTAAAGCGACACATAAATGACATCAGACAAAACTAGAAACTACAAAAGGCACAACAGTATACACTGGAGCATCATAAAAAACAGTCGAATCAGACGTACGGAAACTTCAAACATTAGTGACAACATATACATGCTATAAGAGGAAGGAGACCAATGTGCACCCGGTGCCGACTTTGGACGACCATTTGCTACTAGCAAATGGTGTGGTATCCGGATTACGTGTGTACAACCCTCTCACTGAGGTCTCCATAGACACATAATTGCAGCTGTGTAAACATAAAGCTTCTCACTGTGAGGTGACATCGCAAATAATAGTTAATCGCAGCGGCCTTTTGTAACACAGATACTACGCAAATGGATATACAAAATATATGGCATGCGTATAACAGTATGTGCTCTTCTTTCAGAAGCGAGCTCAAAGTCTGACCAACATTCAGATTGGACAGACGATCAGGACCCAGTCTTCTCTGATGATATTTGAGCTTATGAGATAAAGAAAATCCTGACGAAAATCTCAACATCTCTCACAATAGAGCACCAAATTGAGCATCGACGGACCCCTACAAAGCTAGAGGTAGGACCAGGTGCCCGGGAGGACTAGCCGCACCCGCCGTCGATGCTCACGCATGAAAATAAAAAAAAAACAAGGGCCGTCATAGAGTCCCGTCGTCACGACTGGCAAATGTGCAATGTTTGGAAAGACAATGGTACAGACTGTATTCTGGTCCAAATGATGCTAATGAATTTGTTCCACTTGGTGAATGTCACTGCTGGTGGATCAGGAGTCCTTGAGGGCGCATGTGGCCAAGTTCGATCAATTTCGGTTGATCGTTTCTTCAAACGCATTTGAACATTTCTGTTTACAAAATTTTCTCAAATTTCTGAAATCTGAGTCCTGTAGCATCATATCCTAGCCATCTTGCTACGTCTTTCGGTATATTTAGGACATAATTTTCACAGATTTGGGCCATACTTTATTGTTTAGATTGAGATTCACTGATGAGGGTTGAATACCCGAAACTTGCATGTCTGGTCCATGCTGTAAATCTATCTGCTATAAGATTATGCTAATGAATTTGAAGACGTTTAACACCAGTACCATGGACATTGTTCTTTTAATGAATTTAGGATCTTATCCTTAGAAAAGCAAGTGACCGACTATTTTCTTGCATTTGTGGTTGAAGTTTGATCTGCCTTTGATCCATCTGATATTGTTTATTAGGTCACCGTAAAATGATGGCAATGAAATTCCCAATGATACATACTCTCATATGCTGGAATTGTCCAAAATGCATTAATAATGCAGATCATATATATATTAAGTTATCTGTGAAATCACTGGCGTGTTTCCCATGTCAGCTAGAAGGCTGAGGGCCCAGAAAAAAAAGCTTCAGTCAATTTTGGTTCAAAAAAGAGGGATAATATGTCATAAAAGCGAAATTCAATACAAAATTCATCAGTATGTTGGTTTGTGCGAACCATTAGAGGAACTGTCAAAGACAAACATTATGTCAAACCAACAATGGGTATCAACAAGCTTCTCGATTATCTGTTGAACATGTGAAATGAGTAACTAAACTAAGCGAAATTAGGGACCTTAGATTTAAGTAAAAAATAAAGGAAGACTACAAATGATTCACTGAATAAAAATTAGCAATTTACTTTTCATTTTTCCCATGAGGATAAGACCCCAATAAGCCTTGATTTTCCACGCCAAACTCTCTGAAAATATATATCTCTCTTCATCTTCCTATGTACAAAATCACTAACACCTCTTCACAATCATCAACATTTTCCTCCTCAGTTCCAAAAGAGAGCAAATTTTCTCTCATCGATCTGCACTTAAAATCTATTCGTACTTTCGTATTTCCTCTATACAGATCTATACTATCCTATTCAAATTAGCAAAAAAAAAACCATCGAACAATTCACTGTATATAATATCATTCTGAGCGTCATTTTCTTTTTCGTCTTAAGTAACTCCTTGATATCCCTTTTATTCATACTATTTCTGTCTCTGACATTTTGACTTTCATTTCCAAACTATCCATCCTTGAAACCTATCACTCTACCTGTATCTTTACAAATAACCCCTCTACATCTGAAATTTTATTAAGTTTTCAGTCAGAATTGTCTAGCATGCTATACATGTATATATATGTATATATATCATTTAGATCCTAGTTAGTAATTGTTTTTTTTTCAACGTTCTCCTCGTTAAACAGATTTAATTAGCCGCAGAAACGGCCAACGACACTTGGATATTTGGTTGGTAGGGGTGTGTTGGCCGCAGGAAAGTACATTAAACAAACCCGGGACCCAAATTTAGAATATGGCCGGCACTAATCGGCAAATTTTCTTGGGGATTATTGGCTGTGTCTCACTCAAATAAATTAAACTAAACGATCGGCAATCATATTTTACCTTGTTAAGCTTTAATATCAATGATACGGCCGGGATTCTACTTGCCTCCGCTTCGTCTCTTCGAATTCAAGCGCCATGTTGTAAGTTTACACTCATGCGTCAGGTCAAACACGTGACACCTCGATCCATATGAATGGACGTTGTTATGGAAACAACCTCGTGGTGTCACGTGTTTGACCTGACGCATGAGTGTAAACTTACAACATGGCGCTTGAATATTAAAGCTTAACAAGGTAAAATATGATTGCCGAACGTTTATTTTTATTTAGTGAGACACAGCCAATAATCCCCCAGAAAATTTGCCGATTCGTGCCGGCCATATCCTAAATTTGGGTCCCGGGTTTGTTCAATGTACTTTCCTGCGGCCAACACACCCCTACCAACCAAAAACCCAAGTGTCGTTGGCCGTTTCTGCGGCTAAGATTTAATATGTCCATCACGATTTCACATAGACATTAGTAAAATCTAATCATAAAGATAAACAAATAAATAAATAATCTATAAAAGTTATATTTCGTCGACTTTCTCTTTTGAAATTTCTACAAAACACGTACGTAGTTGTGTTTTCATCAACTTTCTGTATTAATTATCCCTATATATATATAACAACCAAAATTTCTTAAATTTGTCGAAGCTCATAAAAACGCGATTGTTCCGGGTACTTAGCATATACATTTTACTTTATAGAACATATTCTTAAGAAAAATGCTTTAATACATTTGATTATCATTAGCAACGGACATCTAACTACGGACCAAATTCCTATTCTGTCCAACAACGGACAACTTTATTGGCATGTTTTATTTTTCTATTAATTCACTTACTTCTTTTACATTAAAGTGTATTGAATGAATATTTATTACCGTAATGTCACAATTATAGGAGCAGCATGATGAAATATTTGACAAAAGTACATATTTTACAAAATAGACACAAGTTGAAAAGGTATGCAGGGGTGTGTCGTTCACGGAGAATGTAAACTCCTCTTAAGTTACCACATCCCAAGAATCAGGATTTATGCAGAAGAATCTATCATATTAGATAGGTTTCCCATTGAAATCTCAAAGTTCATAATGCTATATCTACGAGCCAGGGCTGTTCGATAAATTCGTAGACAAGTTTAATGAAATTTTTATCGTTATCGTTACACATATTGATTATGAACTAATTCCTTCAAATTGCATACATGTATTCTTATTGTGTAAAATTCAAAGCTATTGGTCCATGAGCAAAGAAATACCATGTTTCTCTTCAGGAGTCACTGCGGAGAGTAGCGCAGTAAATGGCTTCCAAAACGTCGCTATACAAAGTACGGAGTAATTAGAAATTTTCTGCCTTTGTTCTGTGTTTAAATTTGAAATCATTTTTTGGGGGGAAAAGTCGTTAATTTTATTTAAATCGGTTCAATTAGGCAATAATGAGCTAGTATTATTCCCTGGTCCTTTCTTTCTGTTCCCAGACGATGCATCAAACATTTCATTTGAGAACGTTTGGATCGGTCAGTTTTGTTCTTTCGGGATGTTCAAACCATTCTCTTTGAATAAATTTTTATCGCTTTTTCATCTTCGTTGCAAATTGTATGCATACTGGCGTGCGATCGAAACATTTTCTTGCAGTCCATAGCCTTGTGCACATATTACAAAATGTATAAGATCTTTTATAGAATTCGTATTAGCTTGAATAAAAGTTCAATGATTCCACGTAGTTTTTTTTTAAATTTTAATGTGTGTATTTACTTTATAGAGAGCGCGCGGTTTCAAATTTCCTGTAGGGTTCATTCAGTAGCATATCCAAATAAAATCTATGTTCAAAATAGCATTGTTGGATGGTGCTTAGATTTTAACCTCGTTTAATTTCGATGATATTTTCGATGAAATGATATGTTCCGAAACTGTAAAATATATATATATATATATATATATATGATGTCAAATTGAAGGTCCAAAACATAGCTTTCTTCAGGCAACAGAGCTGGAAAAAAGTAATTAATACACTGTACAAACATCAGGTTACGGGGAACGATTTTAACTGCTCCACACTGCAACATGAAAGAAAGTGTTTATATTGATAAAACGAAAGTGTTCCAACTCTATAACTTCTTCAATAATATTTCAACCAATTTTCATGCACCAGACATGCGTTTCGGATATTAAATCCTCATAAGTTATGCATCCTGCCAAAGTGTATTGGATGGAAGTTTCGCAAGAAAATCGCGAAATTTGATACTCGCGAAACCGTTTGATACAGTATCTCTTCATATTCACATATTTCAGCGAGTCCTTCTCTGTAGTACGGACATTTATTCAATTTTGGGATTTTTTTGGGTCTTATTTTTCTTAGTCCATCGAGTCCCTTTCTTCAATATGGACGTTTATTTAGGGTGAGGGGGGTTCTTTGTTTGATTTTACTCACTTGATAAGATGTTGTGTATCAATCAGGGAGCATCTTTTCAGCCTTTTTTTATTTTGAACCTTTAGAAGTCATGGTCGTGTTTCTATCGATCAGTCCGTCTAGACTTTTGTAGCAGCGGGTTTGGCATGCATACAGGAGACGCTGACTCTACCTAGGCACCTGGTCTCGCCCCTCGCGTGGTGTGCTTTGGTTCATTGAGAATACTACCTACTTGTGTACTAGTTATAGCTTTTTGAGCTTCAGTACATTGCAGGTTCTGACAAGCATGAGGGTGTGTATGTTTATTATTTACTTGTGTCCGGACGGAATGAGGGACGTACAGTCCCCTGTCCCGTTTGAATACAAGAACATTCAGACGGCTTAAGGAATGTACTGTCCCTTCCACTTGGTTTAAACACGTTTAGTTTCGACGCCGCCTGTGCCTGTTTTGTGCTATCTTTATACTGTATTTCCAAGCGACGTGCATTCGCCCTTTATTGGATGGATCCGACATTGTCTGAATAAACAGAAGTACCCATCAGTTATTCAGTCTCATAGTCGAGAAGGCAAGGCAAAATCATGAGATTTTTCACAGGAACGGTTGCGAACCTCGGAATGAACAAAAATCCGAAGTGAGACCAGGTGCCCGGGGAGAGTCAGTGTCTCCTGATTGCATGCAACACCCGTCTCAACAGCTCCATGGAAACCTGTTAAATTCGGTAATTGTCTCGATGTGCATATCAGGTAAATATGTCTTGTTTTGGTAATGATGACAGCCATTCAATCACAATGTAATATGTCACTGATCATTCTGTAAAGGGGGATCTCATATGCTTTTAATACATCCCCGTGGCGACCGAAGGACTTCTTCAATGATGATTTCAACCGTTGTTTGACGTAACCCTGAACAATGAGCTTACTTGCAAGACGTCTAGCTCTAATGATTAAATCTTCATATTTGAAACATGCCCTGGCGTACCGTTTCAGTTGAGAAACAAAAACACCATAAGCAGGAGAAGAAGGAAAGTTAGTACTCAAGGAAAGTTAGATAGATGGAAGCTGAACAGTGAACGTGGTTGTTTTCAACCCTTTTGTGCTGTTCATATTTACACATTCATATACTTTAAGATTTCAATGTGCTAAAACATGGCGCTTGCAAAAGAGAAGATAAAAAACACTTAGTGTAACAGTTGTTTTTATTAAATACAACGCAAAAAAGTTTAACCACAAGTTTATTTACCGTATACTTACACTATAGATGTATGCCTTTTATTCTCACTTTTTAAAAAGCATGAGAGAAATATTGAATTTTGATTTTTCTTACCACAAAGGCAATAGATTAATCAGTCGTACTGTAAATTGTGATTGGTCTCAGCACCCAGTCAATGAAAGACAGAGATGTATGAGAATTACGGAATTTTATGAAATTTTCAATATTTTGTTAAAGTTCTTGACAAGTAAGAATTTTAGTAATTGATTGGTAATGACGATATCCCCTTTGCAACATTGTGATTTTCGTACAGATTTAATCAAGAATTCAATAGAAATATATTACATTAAATACTTTGATATTGTCAAGATTAAAGGAGAATTATCACAACCCTAAGGGTACAAATAGACATTAAAGAAGTACCTATCAGTTATTCAGTCTCAAAGCCGAGAAGGGAAAGCAAAATCATTAGAATTTCCGTTGGAACGGTTGCGAACATCGTTATGAATAACACTCCTAAGTGAGACCTGGTGCCGGGGGAGAGTCAGTGTAATATACTTTGTTGTATGTATCTATACTACTAAAGGAACGGATTAGCCGATTCTCCGTCGAAACGAAGAGAACAGATATAAATGGTGTGATATGAAGATATAGCATATGTTTTGACTGAATTATATAACCCATTGTAAAAACACAAAGCAGACACGCACAAGAAGAGACGCAAATGGTACAGTTCGTCCTCTGCCGGCTCTAGCGAGCTCATGCATGTGATCATCTGAGGATTCCGACCGACATTCAGATAGGACAGGTAGACGGGGTCTTGTCTTCTCTAAAGATGTCTGGTCAGGGCCCGTCATGGAATCATGTCGTCACAGTCAGTCAGAGTGCAATTCTTCAGAATGTACTGGTACAAGGTTGTAAATTGGTCCAGAGCAAGTACCAAATGTACGGAATATTGTTATGAGAGCTAGGTTTCTTTCGGGTGTGCTTCTCGGTCAGGGATATGTTTGTGGCCGACTGACATCGTCACTGGGGGGGGGGGGGGGTTCTGCGTCGACGTGGGAAACTCGTCATGCACTATGATATCCCACTCTCCAGAATGGAGGATGATATTCTGTCATGGACCATTTGAACCATCCATCCAGGGAGTGTACTCTGTGTCGTCCGAGATGGAAGTGACCAGATGTGACAGTTCTACCGAACTGAAGCGGCGGGTGTTGCATGCAAGCAGGAGATGTTTGCTCTTCCTTGGCACCTGGTCTCACTCCCATGTCGGGAGTTCGCTTTTTTTCATATGGTGGAGGTTTTTGTTTGTGTGCTCTAGTCACCAGTACCAAGCCAAATGTTCGTCTAGTAACAGAAGGATTATATTCACGGTATAAAAGGCGCTTGATGATTCTAACACAATTTCGTTGGTAATTCTGTCTACCTTTGATCATTCTTATTTTGTTGATTATGTCACCATAACATGAAGGTTGTGAAATACCAAAAGTAATATATTCTGTTGCTTGTATGTGTCTAAATCCAAAGAAGTTGACAATAAGTTTTGTAAAATTTCCAGAAAGTCTTTACTAGTTCGTGAAAGCGAAAACTTAGACATAAAACTCTCTTGGCAATGTGTAAATTTCTACTATGGAAATCCAAAACATCAGTACATGCTCTAGCATAAAGGATGAGCTGAGAAATGTAAATACCATAGGACGGTAATTTAGGGACATCACCGTCATACCAGGCAAAATTCACTATGTTAAATCGAAAATCATCTTTTTTGTCATACACATTTGTATGATCTCTCAATTCATAATTTTGATATTAAGGTAAAAAAGATGGTGTTCCTGTGTTTGTAACGTTTGCCTTGTTTGGAGTCAATTTTTGTGGATAAATAACATTTTCATACTTTACAAAAACTGGATTGTCGATAGTAAAAATATCATCCAGGTATCAAGAGGTACCAATGAAACATTTCATGATGTTTTCTTTGCTTTTTGAAGATTTTGGATAAATTGGAGTAAGGACAAGGCAATGCAAAGGTCACTACATGTCCATGATTTGTATCATTTGTATTCTTCTGTAGCGGAAAAGAAATGTTTTAATTCAAATGTTCAAATATAAGTTTTTCCCCTCTCGAGTGTCAAATTAAGTGTCAAAACATTAAAGTAAGTCCCATTCTTATATTAAAAAAAACAAGGCTGTAAATTGTCAGAATATCATCCATGTGCCTTGAAGTAGAACTGAAGCATTTCATTGAAGATACGGACGGCACACTAATTTTTCTTATTTCTCTGCACAAAAGATTTCCAACAATCTTCTCCAGACGGTGCAATATTTCCATTGTGTAGCAATGATAAGATAAATAATCGAAGTTAATATTGAAAGATTGACTGAGACGTTGAATGACTCACGTGAGTACTATTTTTAACTAGCAATGAAGAGTTATTCAATGATTGGTAATAATTGTTTGAATTTGCTCGGTCGCAAAGGGGATATAATAAAAGCATATCAGATCCTCGTTTCCAGAATGATCAGTGACATTCTGGATTGAGACTATGTGGCTGTGATAATAAAAAAAGAAATCTTTACCTGATATGTACATCAATATGTACATCGACACAATCATCGAATTTGGCACGTTTTCATGGAGCTGTTGCGACGGGTGTTGCATGAAATCAGGAGACGCTTACTCTCCCCAAGCACATGGTCTCACTTCGAAATGTTATTCATTTCGAGGTTCGCAACTGTTCCGATTGAAATTCTAATGGCTTTGCCTTGCCTTCTAGACTTTGAGACTGAATGACTGATAGGTGTTCCTTTATGCTTATTTGATTGCCTAAGAAATGCCGTGCAACACACACAGACTTGAAAATATAAGGAAGTATTCAGAAAGGCCCGATAAAACTCATGAAAAACCTTAACCTTTGGAAAACCCAAGTCTATTTGCGTACTTGTCCCAATAGAGCTGTTCGAATAAGCGACGTAAACCTACCAACGAACTTCGTACTACGTATTGGTACGTAAGGAAAAAGTAAGGGGTGGTTTCAAAATACATTATTAAATATGTTGAAGTAAAGAATATATCTCGCTTCAATGCATCGATAGAATAAATCAAGCTGTATTCATAGAGTTGTGATGAACCAAAGACGGACTGACAGACAAAAATAAACAATATTCCCTAAACCTTTGATTGCGGGGTAGGATAAGTTGTAAAGGTATTTCTCTGCTTCTTTACTACAAAAAAATTGAATTGTTCTTTATTATATGACAGGTGCATAGCTAGAGTGGTTTCGACGTTGTTATGAAGGGGGCTTGTGAAAGCCGATGGATTCTACTTAGGCGGATCCAGATTTTGTTTTTAAAAACAAGGGGAATTGAAAACTGAAACATCTTAACAGAAAACTGAAATATCTGAACAGAAAATGGTTAAATTCATTGTGTGCAGTTTTTAGTCGATAATGTAAGAAAAGGTAAGCAAAATATTTCTAGACTATTCATATTCATCATGAGATAATGACGCCTCTGTCATAACTTTTCTTCTTTCGAAACACCCCCTTATATAGACAAGTTTTCTCTGTTTCTCTAAATTCTCCTTTTTCGGTCTGATCAAAACGAAAGGAACTCAAGACGATCTGATATTTTGTAACATCAAGAAAAAATATCTATAGGATTTGACTGGGGGATATCAAAAAAGGAAAGGGGTCTGGGGGCCTCATCAAAGTGGGACTTGGATAGGGGTTTCTGGGGGACGCCCCTCACTCCCAAAGAGAAATTTTTTTTTGGCTGCAGAAAATACTGAAATAGAATTTTAGCCTTTTAAACGAAAGCTTGGAATATCAGTAGTTGAGAAACTAATCTAGGACAGAAACTTATCCTTCTGATAAATTAAAGTAAGATCTGAAATTTTGTAACAGATCAAGGGCGAATATAGGATGATTTCACTTGGAGGAGGGGGCTTCTAGGAACATCAAAGTGGACCTAGGATGGAGGTTTCTGGGGGACGTCTCCTTGCTAAACAGAAATTATCTTGCGGAGAATGACAGAAAGTACTGAAAAAAATGCTGGCCTTTTCATCAAAAGCTTGGAATATCAGTAGTTGATAAACTAATCTAGGACAGAAAATTTTACGCCAGGTTCGCTGATAATGCTGCTAGATTTACCCTTTTGATGAATTATAGTACGATATTTTGTAACATTAGTTTATAATGTGTTTTTGAGATCACCCCTGATTTTGTTCCTTTACGTACATGTACCTATACGAAGTACGAAGTTCGTTGGAAGGTTTACGTCGCTTATTCGAACAGCTCTAATAAAAAGAAACGGAGGGCACCGATTTTCAAACCAACTCGCCTGCCTCGCATTTTAAAGGTACAAAAGGTCTCGTCAAGATCAAATCATGAATCAACTATTTGTGTCAAAATTTAAACGCAAACGAGAAACTGGCATGTTACAATAGCCACAGATGCCCTCACTACCGAGCTATGATAAGTTATTGCTTATAAAATGGGTACCCTAATATAACCTACTTTTCTCCGTAGAAGACCGATTGCGAACACGTGTAAGCACTTATTTGCATAAGGCTAGTACTGTATCAAAACAAAACAACATGGCTGACGGACACGTGGGACGAAAATGAATCGACAATCGCTGTTATCAAAATCTGAAAAGAGAAATGTAATGAACAATTAGTATTGGCTTGGTATTGGAAAGTTCTAAAGACCTAGCTTAGAGGACGACCGTGAAATTAAAACTCTGACAAGTCTGAGAGAAAATTAGCTAAAGGGATCTACAGTGTACATGTACATGTATAGTTCTCGTTTATTTTTATCTATGAGAAGTATATATATAAGTTTGACGTGTATATATATCCACAGTAATTTTGATATGTGTATATATGATATATATATTCACAGTCTAAATCAAATATTAAAAAAAACGAACAAAAATCTTAACTATACGAAAGTTAATTTTCAATCAGGATTTGAACGCACATGTGTATAGCAGACTACACCTGCCTTCCATTCAAGCTGTCATACACTATTACACGTTGTTAGTCATTTGAAAGTGTTCGATTATCCACGTTGAAAATAGTGATTTGAATGGAACATGATATCTATACATGATATCAACATTGTATTTGCAATTAATGAAATATTAGTGAGTTAGTTTTTTAGAGAGAATTTCAAAAAGACTGTATACGTGGTTTACTACATGTGTCGTAGTAATCCCACGATGTGAAGTTCATTCAAGCGATTAGCTGATCGTGGTAGCGTGTTCACTTTGACCTAGCTAGGTAAACGTGACCTATTTCCACATACCGTATATGCAAATAACAATTTCCGAAGTTTACCGAAATCGTGCGTACCAGAGAGTAAAAACGTCTATAAAACAAGAACATGAGAGATATTTTTGTAAGCAATATTTAGATGTTCAAATGGTAGTACTTAAAAGCTATTTACGGTAAAACTTCATTATTGACAGTTCAATCCCTGTTAGACTATTTGTACCTTTAAGCCTTGGTTGGCCATTTTTTTGCCCCAAACCTTTCGATGCCGAGTGATGTCAACAATTCATTCACAATTTTCTTATTTACTTCTAGTTGAGCAAATTGAGAATCCTCGTTAACAAATCTAAGGGATAAATAAAATAAAAGGAGAGCTCTGATTGGTCAAGTTGGGAAATTTTTATTATTATTTTTCTAAAGTATATTTATTATCAGTGAATAAAATAAAAGGTCTCTGATATCTTGAAAAAAAGTTTCGAATCGGTAAAAATATGTTTGTAAATGTTTTATAAACTAATTGGTTAATAAAATGTGAATGTTTCTGAATATATAATATGAATAAAGGTTAAGGTAAAGATATCCATTCAAATTTTAAAGTTATATCGATGTACTTTGTTATTTGAAGTCGAGTAAACAATGTGCTTGCGAAAAGGAAGTAAAAACAGATATGGTCAGTTATATGTCATTGTTCACTACATCGATGTCCCAGGGATGTAGACGGAGGAGGAGGGGGGTGTTAGCGTCACTTATGCATGCGAACATTACAGGTCTTGATATAGTTCACTTGATTCGACAGTATATTCTCGCAGTATAACACTTGTTCCACAGTATATTCTCGCAGTGGTCTCAACCAGATGTGGATTTTAAAGAATTTGAAGGAACTTTTAGAACATCTGAAATCCACTCATTTTAGTAGAGTCCATTCGATCCAAGCCTTTGATTTTTCAACACTTTACACTACAATTCCACATTCTAAATTGAAAGAAAGATTCGCAAAAATTATAAGTAATGCGTTTACAAGTAAGAACGGTAATCGCAAATACAAATTTATTGTTGTGAACTATGACAAAACCTACTTTGTAAAAGAAAAGTCCGATTCTGAAAATAAGTACACTGAAACAGATATTATTCAGATGTTAAACTTTTTGATAGACAACATTTTTGTGGTGTTTGGAGGAAAGATCTTCCAGCAAATTGTCGGAATTCCAATGGGGACCAATTGTGCCCCACTCCTTGCCGACATTTTCCTTTACTCGTACGAAGCTAAATTCATTCAATCTTTGGTTTCTGAAGGGAAAAGATACTTAGCTTCTGACTTCAACTTCACTTACAGATACATAGACGATGTGTTGTCCATCAATAATCCAAAATTCACGGATTACCTGAGCAGTATCTATCCTTCAGAGCTTGAAGTCACAAGAAACTACAGAGACAAATAATTCAGCATCCTATTTGGACATAATGTTGTCCTACGACACTGATGGTCACATGAACACCTCTCTCTATGACAAACGTGACGACTTCAATTTCAGCATTACAAACTTTTCTTTTCTGGGTAGCAACATCCCTTCATCGCCAGCTTATGGCGTGTTCATTTCTCAGTTGATACGCTATGCCAGAGCAAGTACCAAAAATACGGATATTGTTCTGAGAGCTAGGCGTCTTGCAGATAAGCTTCTCCGTCAGGGATATGTTTGTGACCGACTAACATCGTCACTGAGGAAGTTCTACGGTCGATATGGGGAACTCGTCATACACTATGATGTCCCACTCTCCAGAATGGAGGATGCTATTCTGTCATAGACCATTTGAACCATCCAACCAAAGATTGTACTCTTTGTCTTCCGAAATGGAAGTAACCGGATGTGACAGTTCTACCGAATTGAAGCGGCGGGTGTTGCATGCAAGCAGGAGATGCTTACTCTTCATGGGCACCTGGTCTCACTCCCATATTGGGAGTTCGCTTCTTTTCATATGGTGGAGGTGTCTGTTTGTTTGCTTTGGTTCCTGTTTTGTCCTGATTTTGTATGCCTTCGGTTTCTGATTTTCTGAATTATCGATTTTGTACTGTATACAGGGATATGGCCATCATCCATATTTGTCAATTACACCTTTATCACCATGGTAACATATGAAAAATGCACTATAAAACATGTACAAGTTCAAGAATTATGTTACTAGATAGTCAGATCAGATTGACTTAACGCTTTACATGTATTATGTTTTGCAGTTTGAGTAATTGCGTATTTTAGATTAATGATGACAGACTGCGTCTTCCTCTCACCTCGGACAGAGATATCTACAAATTTTACCCGTGCAGAGACAACTCTGTCTCCGGCCTTGGATGTTTGTCTGGAACCCCCTATCGTGACGTCAAAGACGTTTACGTAGGTTTAGCAGTGTTTGACGTCACATATATAAAAAGGCAAGAACATTTATTAATGAATTATGTAAGAATATATGGGTGAGAAAAAATAATCAATCACCCCTTCGTACAGGGACAGTGAAATCCTACCCTCGTATCAAAGATTTGCAACGTCTACGACTCGGCAAGATTCGTCATGGGCTGCAAATCTTTGATACTCGGGTGGGATCTCCATGTCCCTGTACAAAGCGGTGATAGATTCTTTTAGTCCATAAAGTATACAATTGCGAGGAGAATGTCTTTAACATTTGTATATTGCACCAAAAAGTTCAACTTTCGTCGATACATCTTTAGAAACCTCTTGCCGGGTTCACTTCAACCGTGGTGATACTTGCATAAGCTGTAAACTACTACACTATTCTTTTTTTTGTCAAAGATTATATGTCTAAGACAAAACCTGTTTTTTTAAAGCAATAACCATAATAAGGGTTGTTTTTTACCTTTCAAAACTAAATCAAGCCGATCAATTTCAGCGTCTTTAATTTGCGCCTTAAATATTTGTCACTCTCCATTAATCGTATCATGCCTTTTATATCATTTACACACGAGATCAATAATTATATGTGTGCTAAAAGAGCACTAACTCGTGTGAGTCATTTCTTTACCTTCAATATACAAATATGTGCCTATATTTTTCTCTCTTTGTAATGGAGAATGAAAAGATGAATTTTAATCGGGAATAGGGGAATGCGGTATCTTTTAAGTCTTGAGATGACTCTTTTGTCTTGAGATGACTTTTTTGTCTTGAGATGACTTTTTTTGTCTTGAGATGACTTTTTCGTCTTGAGATGACTTTTTTGTCTTGAGATGACTTTTTTGGCTTCAGATGACTTTTTTTGTCTTCAGATGACTTTTTTTGTCTTCAGATGACTTTTTTTGTCTTCAGATGACTTTTTTGTCTTCAGATGACGTTTTCGTCTTAAGATGACTTTTTCGTCTGGAGATGACTTTTTTTTCTTGAGATGACTTTTTTTGTCTTCATATGACTTTTTTGTCTTCAGATGACTTTTTTTGTCTTGAGATGACTTTTTCGTCTTGAGATGACTTTTTTGTCTTGAGATGACTTTTTTGTCTTCATAGGACTTTTTTGTCTTGAGATGACTGTTTTGTCTTGAGGTGACTTTTTCGTCTTCAGATGACTTTTTCGTCTTGAGATGACTTTTTTGTCTTCAAATGACTTTTTCGTCTTGAGATGACTTTTTTGTCTTCAGATGACTTTTTTTGTCTTCAGATGACTTTTTTTGTCTTCAGATGACTTTTTTTGTCTTCAGATGACTTTTTCGTCTTAAGATGACTTTTTTGTCTTGAGATGACTTTTTTGTCTTCATACGACTTTTTTGTCTTCAGATGACTTTTTCGTCTTGATATGACTTTTTTGTCTTCAGATGACTCTTTTTGTCTTCAGATGACTTTTTCGTCTTGATATGACTTTTTTGTCTTCAGATGACTTTTTTTGTCTTCAGATGACTTTTTTTGTCTTCAGATGACTTTTTCGTCTTCAGATGACTTTTTCGTCTTGAGATGACTTTTTTGTCTTCAGATGACTTTTTCGTCTTGAGATGACTTTTTCGTCTTGATATGACTTTTTTGTCTTCAGATGACTCTTTTTGTCTTCAGATGACTTTTCTTGTTTTCAGATGACTTTTTTTGTCTTCGGATGACTTTTTCGTCTTGAGATGACTTTTTTGTCTTCAGATGACTTTTTCGTCTTGAGATGAGTTTTTTGTATTGAGATGCCTTTTTTGTCTTGAGATGACTTTTTTGTCTTCAGATGACTTTTTCGTCTTAAGATGACTTTTTCGTCTTGAGATGACTTTTTCGTCTTGAGATGATTTTTTTGTCTTGAGATGACTTTTTTGTCTTCAGATGACGTTTTTTGTCTTCAGATGACTTTTTCGTCTTGAGATGACTTTTTCGTCCTCAGATGACTTTTTCGTCTTCAGATGACTTTTTCGACTTCAGATGACTTTTTCGTCTTAAGATGACTTTTTCGTCTTGAGATGCCTTTATCGTCTTGAGATGACTTTTTTGTCTTGAGATGACTTTTTTTGTCTTCAGATGACTTTTCTTGTCTTCAGATGACTTTATTTGTCTTCAGATGACTTTTTCCTCTTGAGATGACTTTTTCATCTTGAGATGACTTTTCGTCTTGAGATGACTGTTTTGTCTTGAGATGACTGTTTTGTCTTGAGATGACTTTTTTGTCTTCAGATGACTTTTTTTGTCTTGAGATGACTTTTTCGTCATCAGATGACTTTTTCGTCTTGAGATGACTTTTTGTCTTGAGATGACTTTTTCGTCTTAAGATGACTTTTTTGTCTTGAGATGACTTTTTTGTCTTGAGATGACTTTTTTGTCTTCAAATGACTTTTTGGTCTTGAGATGACTTTTTTTGTCTTCAGATGACTTTTTTTGTCTTGAGATGACTTTTTCGTCTTGAGATGACTTTTTTGTCTTGAGATGACTTTTTTGTCTTCAGATGACTTTTTTTGTCTTCAGATGACTTTTTTGTCTTCAGATGACTTTTTTGTCTTCAGATGACTTTTTTGTCTTCAGATGACTTTTTCGTCTTTAGATGACTTTTTTGTCTTGAGATGACTTTTCTGTCTTTAGATGACTTTTTTGTCTTCAGATTACTTTTTCCTCTTGAGATGACTTTTTTTGTTTTCAGATGACTTTTTTTGTCTTCAGATGACTTTTTCGTCTTCAGATGACTTTTTCGTCTTGAGATGACTTTTTTGTCTTCAGATGACTTTTTCATCTTGAGATGACTTTTTCGTCTTGAGATGATTTTTTTGTCTTGAGATGACTTTTTTTGTCTTCAGATGACTTTTTTGTCTTCAGATGACTTTTTTTGTCTTCAGATGACTTTCGTCTTGAGATGACTTTTTCCTCTTGAGATCACTTTTTGTCTTGAGATGACTTTTTCGTCTTGAGATGACTGTTTTGTCTTGAGATGACTTTTTTTGTCTTCAGATAACTTTTTTGTCTAGAGATGACTTCTTCGTCATCAGATGATTTTTTCGTCTTGAGATGACTTTTTTGTCTTGAGATGACTTTTTTGTCTTGAGATGATTTTTTTTGTCTTGAGATGACTTTTTTGTCTTGAGATGATTTTTTTTGTCTTCATATGACTTTTTTGTCTTGAGATGACTTTTTTTGTCTTGAGATGACTTTTTTTGTCTTGAGATGACTTTTTAGTCTTGAGATGACTTTTTTTTCTTGAGATGACTTTTTTGTCTTCAGATGATTTTTTTTGTCTTCAGATGACTTTTTCGTCATGAGATGACTTTTTTTCTTGAGATGACTTTTTCGTCATGAGATGACTTTTTTTGTCTTCAGATGACTTTTTCGTCTTGAGATGACTTTTTCGTCTTGAGATGACTTTTTTGTTTTGATATGACTTTTTTGTCATCAGATGACTTTTTCGTCGTGAGATGACTTTTTCGTTTTCAGATGACTTTTTTGTCTTGATATGACTTTTTTGTCTTCAGATGACTTTTTCGTCTTCAGATGACTTTTTCGACTTCAGATGACTTTTTCGTCTTGAGATGCCTTTATCGTCTTGAGATGACTTTTTTTTGTCTTCAGATCACTTTTTTTGTCTTCAGATAACTTTTCTTGTCTTCAGAAAACTTTTTCGTCTTCAGATGACTTTTTTGTCTTGAGATGACTTTTTCCTCTTGAGATGACTTTTTGTCTTGAGATGACTTTTTCGTCTTGAGATGACTGTTTTGTCTCGAGATGACTTTTTTGTCTTCAGATGACTTTTTTTGTCTTGAGATGCCTTTTTCGTCATCAGATGACTTTTTCGTCTTGAAATGACTTTTTGTCTTGAGATGACTTTTTCGTCTTGAGATGACTTTTTTGTCTTGAGATGACTTTTTTGTCTTGAAATGACTTTTTTTGTCTTCAGATGACTTTCTTGTCTTGAGATGACTTTTTTTGTCTTGAGATGACTTTTTTGTCTTGAGATGACTTTTTCGTCTTGAGATGACTTTTTTGTCTTGAGATGACTTTTTTGTCTTCAGATGACATTTTTTGTCTTCAGATGACTTTTTTGTCTTGAGATGACTTTTTTTCTTGAGATGACTTTTAGGTCTTGAGATGACTTTTTTGTCTTGAGATGACTTTTTTTGTCTTCAGATGACTTTTTCGTCTTGAGATGACTTTTTTGTCTTGAGATGACTTTTTTGTCTTGAGATGACTTATTTTGTCTTTAGATGACTTTTTCGTCTTGAGATGACTTTTTCGTCTTGAGATGACTTTTTTTGTCTTGAGATGACTTTTTCGTCTTGAGATGACTTTTTTTGTCTTCAGATGACTTTTTCGTCTTGAGATGACTTTTTCGTCTTGAGATGACTTTTTTTGTCTTGAGATGACTTTTTCGTCTTGAGATGACTGTTTTGTCTTGAGATGACTTTTTATCTTGAGATGACTTTTTTGTCTTCAGATGACTTTTTCGTCTTGAGATGGCTTTTTCGTCTTGAGATGACTTTTTTGTCTTGATATGACTTTTTTGTCTTCAGATGACTTTTTCCTCTTGAGATGACTTTTTTGTCTTCAGATGACTTTTTCGTCTTGAAATGACTTTTTCGTCTTGAGATGACTTTTTTGTCTTGAGGTGACTTTTTTGTCCACAGATGACAAATATGGACAAATGAGTTAAAGATCCTGACGATAATCTCAACAGCATTCACATTAGAACCCAATAGAACTCACTCGAGAACCATATTCCGATATAGAGAACAAAATTGAAAATTCGAAAACCATTACCCGAAGGGCAAACGAAATCATGTACAACACCTTTTCTCAAAGATTCCCCACATATAAAATTACAAAAAAAAGTGTAGCCGGTAAATAGAATGTACTTTACTCAACGCAACAAACCTTTGAGAACAATAGTGCGAAATCTCAGGACTAGGTGGTCACAGATTAAGTAATTGTAATTATTTTACTGGAGGTTTACATTTTTATTAGTAATTTACGTGATGGCTTGAAACGAAGATCCTGACATATCAACAGCACTCACAATAGAGCACTAAATTGAGCATCGACGGACCCCTAGCAAGATTGAGCTGGGACCAATTGTCAGAAGACACTTAACGGATACTACATAATGGAGTGAATTGGAATTCCATCGTCATAAAAAAGCATATATACTCATTATAAATCAATATAAATACGTGAAATGATTGTTTTGCCTATTGTAAATTCTCAAGAATTGCAAAGTCATTGTGACGACAGGATTCACCGACGGGCCCTGTCCAAACCTTTTTAGAGAAGGCAGGGCCCGACCACCTGTCCTCTCTTAATGTCAGTCGGACTCTTCCGATGATCACATGCATGAGCTCGCTACAACCGGCAGAGGACGGACTGTATTATGTTTCTATATTCATCTTACAGTGAGGAGGTTATTTTACACCACAATTGTGCGTTCTTCGAGACCTCTGGGTAATTGGAAAAGAAGGAGGTTTGTGCGCACGTAATCCGGATAATTACACATGCACTTATAAGGTTCCGTGGCAGATACATTGTAGCCATCTTGAGTCGTCACCGATTTCAATTTGGTTGGTTTATGTGTAGGCGTTTGTGTTTGGTGTATCTCTGTGATTTGGCGTTCCTTGTACCATTGCGTATTTTTCTGTGCTTGTCTTCTGTGTGTTTTTACATTTGGTGTTTTGGGGGTTTGCTGTTTGTGCTACGACCGGGTGTTGTTGGAGATCCCCTCCTTTCTTCTGTATTTTAATTCATTAAGTTTCATTTACATTTATATATCTCCTTTTTCAATTTCCCCCATTCCATGTGTCAAGAAGACGTGGAAAGTCTAATTCTGAGAACATGACAACTATGTCAGTTATCGAATACTTTTTACATGTACATGAATGCGCTAGAATGCGTAAACAATGTATGTGCGTCTTGAAAAAGATAAAATATAACTAAGTCTTGCATATGTTTTACCCTGAAATCATTCAGGGTTTTTATACATATTTATTCTGGAATACTCAGTATTTCAGCAAATTACGGAAATTGTTATTTGTATAAACAATATGTAAATATTCCCCATATTCAGGTCAGAGTGAGCGCTCTATTCAATCAACCAGTCGCTTGAAAGAACTTTCCCGCATTGTGGGATAACTACGACACATGGAGTAAACCACGTGTATACATTTGCTTTCTAATATCAATTCTCCGTAAGGACAAAAAATTTGGAAAATAGCATGCCATGGATTTTTATCATTTATTCTATAATTGGTTTGTATTAGGCACTGAATACAAAATTAACAATTTCTTGAAAATAACAATTTTGGTTGCCATGGGAACGGGGTCTGTCTATTTATAGCACTTCAAACCAGAAAAATATGAGAATTGTTCGCACGTTAACACAGCATTTTCTACCTGAGTGGCAGATGGCGTGGCAGATGGCCATCCTAGGTCGGCACCGATTGCTCATTGGTTGGTTTATGTGTATTGTTTTGTGTTTCATGTTCTTAAGTCGTGTGTCTCTTTGCGTCTCTTGCTGTGCTAGTCTACTCTGTGTTTTCACGTCGGGTGTTTTGGTGCTTTGCTGTGGGCGCTGCAACCGAGTACTAGTCAAATAGGAGATCCTCTCCTTTCCTTTGTAATGTGTAAATTTCTACCGTAAAAAAATATTAGAACACGATCTAGCGTACTTGATGAGTTGAGATATGTAGATGCCGTATGTCGGTAGCTTGGGGACACCCCCATTAAGTCAGGGAAAGTTAACTATGTTGAATCAAAATCATTCCTTTTTTATATACACTCAAATGAATACCTCTGTTTTAATTTTTTTTATATTCATGTCTAAAATAGTGGGTTTTTTTTATGTTTGAGTGTAAATTTATGCGGGAAAACTTCATTTTTCAAGAACAGGGTTGTCAATAGTCAGAATATCGTCCAAGTATCCTGCAGCACAAGTAAAACATTTCAAATTTTGAACAAGTGATTATCATTTCAGATTAAATAAAGAATTTTTTGTCTTGTCAGGAAACATTGATATATTAAACTTTAACATGAAAAATGTGCTCATTGTTAAATTAAGAACAATTAAACATCCAAGAAGTACCTATCAGTCTCAAAATTGAGAAGGCAAGGCTAAATCATTAGAACGGTTGCGAACCTTGAATTGAATAACATTCCGATGATAACCATATTCAAAAGAAAGGGCATGATCTCCAGCATGACCACCCAGCACTCACCCAGTGAAACAAACCTACAAGAAGATGACACATAAATAACATCATACAAAACTATAAATCACAAAAAGACACAACAATATTCACTAGAATATCATACAAAACAATCGAAACAGACGTACAGAAACATCAAAAACTGATGACATCACATTAAAGGAAGGAGACCAATGTGCATCTGCTATTAGCAAATGGTGTGGTTGCTCACAACCTTCCCACCTATCCGGATACACAGAGGTCTCCATAGACACACAATTGGTAACATAAATAAATTGATAACATATTCTAATATGACTTGAATTGTTCTTCCTATATGTACCATAGAACTAGCATGGTGTAAAATCTCCAACAAACTTCCAGTGCGCTAAGCTCCGTCCATTCACGTGCTATATTAGAATAGAAATAACAACTAGGTAGCCGTGATTCATTGTCCAGTAATTCCACTCGTCACATGAACCAATCAAATTATCACCTCGCCGCTTCGCGGCTCGGTGATAATTTGATTGGTTCACGCGACTCGTGGAATTACTGGATAATAAACCACGGCTAGCTAGTTGCTATTTCTTAAACATAAGCATAAAACTTCTCACTGTAAGGTCACATTACAAACAAGATAGTTAATCGCAGCGGCTTCTTGTAACACAGATTCTATGTAAATGGTTCTAAAAAAAATCTATGGCATGCGTATTACAGTCTGTGCATTGCTGGCTCCGTTATTGATTTTGATATCAAAATCTAAAAATGGTGTAGCTATATCATTTGTATTTGCTTTGTTCAATATTGTTAACTCTGGAGGTTAAATTTAATTTTTGAAATGGTTGAAATGTGGGTTATTATATTCAAAATATCATCAAGATACCTAGAGCTGCCGTTGAAACAATTCAAGATGCAGATTTTGCATGAATTCTTTTTCGAATGTGTATAAAAACAAATCTGCAACCAGGGGCGCACAACAAGTACCCTTGGAAATTCCAATATTTTGTCTGTATAGACTATCACCAAATCTTACAAAAATGTTGTCTTAAAGAAAGGACAAGGCCTTGCACAACTCAGATCGAGTCCATGATTTGTAGGATTTGTATTCTACTGAGAAAAAGAATCCTTTTGTGTCAGAAGTACATATAAATGTTTTACCCTCTCGATCAAAGCACCATTTCATAAGTTTTGATAAGCGATCTTTTATCTTTTCATGAGTAAGCGTGGTGTAAATAACATATGTTCTAAGCGCATGATTTTCCAAACAATGTTAATGACCTCCTGTCTAATTTGACAAATAAATGTACCATTTTCCTTGGAAATGAACTCCTCACTAGAGTCATATTCTTCCTTTTATTAGATTCACATTTGTTTGTCGGAAAACTCCAATTTTCTTGGTTAATGATAGGGAATTCGCGTTGGTAACCTTTGCACATTTTTCTTAAGTATTTTCATAATATCATTGTTGAATTAATTAAAAGGTATCTAAGCATGAAAATTAAGTTTATTTTTGGTGAGAAAATGTGTTTGGAATTTTCAGTAAAATGATTGGTTAATGAATTGTTATTGTCTTTGAATATGTGCTATTATAAATAAAAGTTCAGGTAAAAATATCCAATAATAATTCATATATATATCAATATACTTTGTTATTTGAATTCGAGAAAACAATGTGCTTGTAACGAGAAGAAAAAAAACACATAATCATAAGCAGCTATATATCATGTTTCACTACATCAATGTCCGAGAGATATGGAGAGGGGGGGGGGGGGGGGTCAGCGTCACTTTGCATGCAAATGTTAAGAAAGGATGTGATCTCCAACAACACATAGTTGCAGCACCAACAGCAAAATCCTAAAACACCAACTGTAAAACACAAAGAAGACACACACAGAAAAAGACGCAAACGGTACAAGGAACGCCAAGTCACAGAGAAACATCGATCAAATACAAATGACTACACATAAACCAACGAGACCAATGAGCCTAGGACGGACATCTGCCAGGTCAGTATCAGATGGTGTGATTATCCCGGATTACGTCCACACAAACCTTTCACTTTTCCCATGAGCCAAATGTCTTGGAGAACGTACAGTTGTGGTGTAAAACAGCGTCCTCACTGTTAGATGACCACACACAAACAAGACCGCAAAACTCAAGTGCCCAAGCAACACAGATGAATATGTAAATGGATATAAAAAGAGGACATAAGCAAGATGTAGGAGTAAAGAGTTCTGTAACTAGCAAGTTCAATGGACTTCGCGTATTGATGTATTGATATGTATTGCAGTTTGAGTTATTGGGTATCTTAGATTAATGAGTTTAAGAAGAACCCGACGATAACCCCAACAGCACTCACAATAGAGCACAGATGTGAGCATCGACGGATCCCTAGCAAGCTAGAGGTGGGACACGGTGCCCGGGAGGAATAAGCATCCCATGATGACGATTTGCGTATATCAATAAGGTATATAAGTGCGAGGTAGAAGGTATTTAACGTTCGAAGAGACAAGCTCCGAAGAGAGCTTTCATCGAGAAATGTCTAAAAAGCTCTGTTTTTTAAGAAATGTTTAAGACAGCGGTGAAACTTACATAAGCTAAAAACTATTATACGATTCTTTTTGGTCAAAGAGCATATGTCTAAGACAATAGCGGCTTTCTTAAAGCAATTACAGTAGGAAGAGGGTTTTTATCTTTCAGAACTAAGGAGGTAGTTTAAATTTTCTGAAACAATTCAATGCAACAGTATTAAAAATGAAAAAAGAATCAAGCCGATCAAATTATTAATAAGAATCTTCTATTAAACAACGGCTGAAATCATATTTGAGGAAGTTCTTTGGTCGCTGCGGGGATATTATAAAAAATATCAGATCCTCCCCCTTTCCAGAATGATAACTTAAAGTGACATTCTGGATTGCGATTGAATGGCTGTCATCATTACAAACAATAAATATTTACCTGATAGTACATTGAGACAATCACCGAATTTGACAAGTTTCATGGAACTGTTCCGACGGGTGCTGCATGCAATCAGGAGACGCTGACTCTGCCCGGGCACCTTGTCTCACTTCGGAATGTTCGTAACCGCTCCAATTGTAATTTTAATGATTTTTCTTGCCTTCTCGTTTTTTGGGACTTCCTTGATGTTTATTTGTACCCTTAAGAATGGTGTCACTTGTAACCGTATCGCCTCTCTCACACAATAATTATTCAATTTAAGTATTTTGATCTTTAAATTAATTTCTGATTATTTTGTTTATGGGATATTTCCATTCGTCTAGGAGAAGATAACTCTAATTTCAAACGTTAACTTTACTATCACTCGCTAAACTGATGTAATAGAAATGATTGTCATTCCCGCCAGTGTGTAACCCTACGTCTGTCAATACGAGGTGTCCATATGTCAATTGACAGCAACGGAAGCTAAGTCACAGGTATGGGTGCAATAGACGAAATGGCAAGGATTTGTTCTAAGTTGAGGCAACTTTGTTCATACGTCTGGATTGCAATTTAGTCATGAATTTCAATGGCGAATTCGATATGATTGTGAAATATTCCATGCACCCAATATATACTGTGCGCATGATTTTGTATATGAACTTCTTATGTTAATAAACTTATAACCAGGACTTTTTATTTCGAGCTATCAAAATGACTAAGTAAAATTATTCCGAAGTTCCAAAATAACAATGTAAATTCACACCCACGGATTTCATAATTTGTAGTCTCCATGAGGCTTACACACTCTCCTTTAATCGTATCTTCTTTCTGTATCACTTATAGACGAGAATGATGCTTTATATCAATGATTACATGTTTGCTTAAAGAGCACTAACTCGTGAGTCATTTTGTTCCTTTCATTATGCAAAAGAGGTTACAGATATAATAATGCTTATATGTTTCTCTCTTTCTGACGGGGAATAAAAAAGTGAATTGTAATCGGGGGTAAGCGGAATGTGGTGACTTTTGGCTGAAGTTTTCGTCTTGAGATTTTGAGATTTTGATAAAAGAAAACAAATGAGTTAAAAGAAGATCCTGACGATAATCTCATCAGCACTCACAATAGAGCACAATATTAAGCATCGACGAACCCCTAGCAAGCTAAAGAAGGGACCAGGTCCCCTTGTTGGCTAGCCGCACCCGCCGTCGATGCTTAAGCACGAAAATGAAAACAATATATAAATTTTATGCACTGTCTGACGTTATGTCTATATAGAAAGTGCTATGGCGACAACGTCAGGGAAATATTTCAAAACACTTACTGTCAAACCCCTCGCGGGGAACTTTTTACGTGCTCCACATGGCAAAGGTCATAAGTACGACACAAATGAGTTAAAAGAGGATCCTAACGATAATCTCAACAGCACTCACAATAGAGCACAAAAACATATTCTTACAAAGAAGGCCATCGTACAATTTTCAGTACATTTAATCGCTGTTCCTTTTAAAGAGTCTTAAAATTACGGATCAAGATTACCACCCAACATAATTCTATCCATTGAATATGCCCGTAAAAGTATTTGACACCCAATGTAGGTCAAGGTCAAAGACTTACAGGTAGGGTCAAACATGCGACAGGCGACGTTCCCCTTTTCGTATTTTTATTCAGTCAATGTGATTCGGAGTATTATTGATTGTAATAATCGTTCCGTTCAAATCAAACGAAAGCATGAATTAAAATTTCGGCAGAAAGGCCAGAGTTTTGATTTGTTTGTTTTTCTGTTTTGCGTCCGCGTGCGGGTAGGGTTTTGTCCCACTTTTTCGAAAAGCAAACAAAATATTTTTTTTGTTTTTCCCGAATACGCAATTCCAAAACCGTGTTCGATCGTTAAGTTAAATTATTTTCGTAATGACGACGTCTAAGCCCATTTAGTCTAGGACTAATCTTCCATCAGGCCTTCTGATGAAGACATTAACAATCAATACAATAAAACATGATATGTGATGAACGATCAATGAGAACATGTACATAGATGATAAACATGGCTATAGTTCATTGTAAACATTTCAGTCTGTCATATTTACAAACTCAATTTTCAATATTAGGCAAGAATTTATTTTCCAGTGACTTTTTGAATCAAACCAGGCTAGAGGAGGACTTTAAGTTTTTAAGAAGATTGTTCCAAATCAATGTACCTGAATTTTGTTCCGAATTAGGAATGCAGATATCCCTATTAGAGTCTGAGCGTAAACTATAGGAACTGGAAGCTTTGTCAAAAGATCAGTTTTGAAAGTTTAGAGCTCTGTAGATCAGAACTGCCTTATCAAATTCAATCTTCTCATAAACAGTCATCCATTGTAACTCTTTGAATAAGGGCTGAGAGGGGGGATCTGAGGGTTTATCTAAAATAATTCTGGCTGCTTTATTTTGTAGCTTATACACCCTAGAAATCCTTAAAGTAGTGATTGGGCATATAGTCAATAGTAATTCAAAGTTTACTTATAATTGTTATTCCTTAGTTAAATTATAATGGATGAAATAGTGTAAGGAAATAGCATAATCATCTATGAAATTCTGGCGCAGCTGATATTTCGGTTTTTTTTTTACCAACTTGTTTTTTTTTCTTGTTGGCTGGTAGGATTTCAAATAAAAACGTGATCCGAAAAATAAATAAATAACCGTGGCCAAATAATCTTAATGAAAATGTTTCTCTGCCGAGACTCCGTTCCCTCAATGGAATACTAATTGATGATAAAATATACATGCAGAAAGTTCTAAACTGATACTAAATAGAGTATATTAATTTGGGTATTTCACAACCTGCATTTAAGGGTGACATAAATAACAGAATAAGAAAGATCAAAGGTAGACAGAATTACCATCGACATTGTGTTAAAAGATTTCATCAAACGCTTTTTACACCGTGGGCATGATCCTTTTGTCACCGTACGGACACTCTTGTACCAGCGCATTCTTAAGAATTGCACTCTGACTGACTGTGACGGCAGGACTCCATGACGGGCCCTGTGCAAAAGTCTTTAGAGAAGACAAGGCCCTGACCACCTGTCCTCTCTGAATGTCAGTCGGACTCCTCAGGTGATAAGTTAAATGAGCTCGCCACAATCGGCATAAAGCGGACAGTATTTTGAGCGCCTTATGTTTTTTTTTCCATTTACATATTCATCTGTGTTTCTTGGGCCCTGCGTCATGCTGTCTGTTTATATGGTCATCTTACAATGAGGAGGTTATTTTACATCATAATTGTACGTTCTTTGAGACCTATGGGTAATCGGGTAAAGTGGGTGAGTTGTGCGAAAGTAATCCGAATAACCACACCGTCTGCTACTGACGTGGAAGTTGTTCGTCCTAAGTCGGCACCGAGTGCCCCATCTCGTTGGTTTATGTGTAGTATTTTGTATTTCGCGTCCCTTTTAGTCGATTTGAAAGCCTTATATAACATGTGGTCGACCTAGAAATGTACTTTCCTATTAATTTTTTCATGATTTTACCTATATATATGGGATAGTTAAATGTCTTCACACTCAATAGCATCATTTAAGACAAGATAAATTTACAGCATAGACCAGATATGCACGTTTCGGGTACTTAACCGTCGTCAGTGATCCTCAGTCTAAACAATGTAATATGGCCAAAAAGTGTGAAATTATTATATCTAAAAATGTACCGAGAGATGTAACAGAATGGGTGGTATATGATGCTACAGGACCAACGTTTTAGGAATTTCAAGAAAGTACCGAGCGATTCGACTTTCAAATTGGTTGCCACTCGGGTAACTTTTTATCCGCGACAATTCAAAATGGCCATCAAATGCCTACCACCACTAAATATTAAGTGTGACACATCTAATCAGGGGTTAAGAGGGTAAAACAAAACCCATTTGCGATGTAATTGCTACAATCTGAGTTAATTCAGGGCTAAAAAGCAAAATGGCCGCTAAATTTCCATTTCATTTTAATACAATATTTATATATCAATATAAGTTCGTGTTACACATCTTACGAGGGCTGATTGATATGTCGTGAGACTCGTATTTAAGGACTTGGATTTTATCAGACATTTTTTGACATTATTTTTCTACATAATCCCCTTGAGTATCTATACACTTTCGCCACCGGTGTTTAAGGACCTCAATGCCACTTTTAAAGAACTCCTTATCTTGACAGAAAGACATCTACCGCAAGTATGATGTCATTATCGGACTGAAAGTGGGTGCATGAAATAGCTGCTTTCAGTTTTTGGGAATACATGAAATGTTAAACGTCTAAAAATTCAATAGCATAATTTAAGAACAGATACATTTGCAGCGTGGACCAGACATGCACGTTTCGGGTACTTAAGTGATCCTTCATCCACGATGATTCTGACGCATTTTCGATGGTTATGCTGTCTGCCTTTGATCCTTCTAATTTTGTTAATTTTGTCAGCAGAAAATGAAGGCTGTGAAATATCCAAAGTAATATAGTCTGTTGCTTGTAATATGACCAAAGAGTGTGAAAATCATTATGTTAAAAAATGTACCGAAAGACATAGCAGGTTGTAGCTGATGTCTGAGCAAGATCAGGTGAATAAGTTGAAGGTCTGATGGAGCAAGATCAGGTGAATAAGATGAAGTTCTGATGGAGCAAGATCAGGTGAATAAGGTGAAGGCCTGATAGAGCTAGATAAGGTGAATAAGGTGAAGTGTTAAACGTCTTCAAATCCAATAGCATCATTTAAGAACAGAACAATTTGCAGCATGGAGCAGATATGCACATTTCGGGTACTAAACCCTAGTCAGTGATCCTCATACTAAACAATGTAATAAAGCCAAAGAGTGTGAAGATTATCATGTCAAAAATGTACCGAAAATGAAGCAGGATGGGTGGGATATGATGCTAGAGGACCCACTTTTTAGAATTTTCATGATCTTTTGATAACAGAAATTTTCCAATGCGTTGAATCGACAGCCGATCAACCGAAGTTGATCGAACTTGGCTACATTTGCCCTCGGGGATGATGGAGCAAGATCAGGTGAATAAGGTGAAGGTCTGATGGAGCAAGATCAGGAATGGTGAATAAGGTGGATGCTCAATCAAATTAAAGCCAGAATCATGAATGGAACCCATGACAGTGACAGACTTGTGAACAGGAGCATTGTGAGCTTTTCGCGGAGAGTAAGTTTAATATTTTCCGTAACTGTTTAACGACTTCGAATTCATTAGCATCATTTTAGAGCAGATAAATAAACAGCATGGACCAGACATGCACGTTTCGGGTAATAAACCCTCGTCAGTGATCCTCAATCTAAACAATGTAACGTGACCAAAATATGTGAAAATTATGTCCTAGATATATCGAAAGACGTAGTAAAATGGCCTCGATATGATGCTACAGGACCCCGGTTTTAGAAATTCGAGAAAATTTTGTAAACAGAAATTTTTAAATGCGTTTGAAGAAACGACCAACGACCTTCTGTGTCAGAAGTGAAGCATTGTACGTGCCATTGATTGTTGTTCCTTTTTGGAGACTTAGTCCGGAACATAAAAGAAAATCAACGTAATAAATCAATGTGTGAATATTGTATTTTTCTAAAAGGGAATATCACAAACTAGTATTGTAAAGACTTACTATATGTATACACTGAGAAATGAATAAAAGTGATAGATAAGAGTGGATGGTTTCAAATCTAACAGACTATGATTCGTCAAAAGGTTATACAAAGATAAACATACTAAAAAGACCAAAATAAAGCTTGCCTATTGATATAAGGCCAGTTTGTTTGACACAGGGGATATTAGAGTAAGCAAGTAAACTCGTTGTAAATTGGTTAAGAACTCTGTTTTGATTGCTCTTTTGACCATCATGGCCATCATTTATGTGCTTGGCATACCTTTTTCCAATCGGCAACAATACAATAGAACGTGTTTGTTGTTTACCTTTAAAACAGTCCCTGAGTGTAAATCTGTTTAGCTATTTACTACATTTAGATATTACGTTAATAACGTCATGTTATATTTTTCAATGAAATTCTGAACCTTGCATTTTAGGAACACTCTTACCAAAATCGTGATCTTGGCAAATGAGACAAGAATAAAAAAATATTTATTATATATATCTTTATCTTTAGCATAACCATTTCAAAATTGACAGTTGATGATATGCTACTGAATTATTTCAAATGAGCATCCCTTAATAATGAATCTTCCTGTTGACTTATTTTTCACCGTCAAACATTATGTTACCCTAGGTTTACACTATGTTCCCGGCGACCACGGCAATCACGGCAGTCACGGCGACCCAAAACGTAGCACGCCGTAGGATTTTTGGCAATTTTTATCTCGGTATTCATAGACAAGTTCTGTTGGGTCTCTGAATCCCGGAGACTGATGGCGCACTTCACTTCAACCTACGGCTTGTTGCGGACGTTTGTACGTTTCCTCACGACCTGCCACGTTCTAATAAGGTCTGTCGCGGTTTGTTACGACCTACTCAAGCTGGCCACGTCTTCCAAGTTCTGTCAAGGCCAACTATGATTAACCGTGACCGCCGGGAAAAGGAGACAAAAAAAGCTGCATAAAAGGGTTTGGCTTGTTATACTTCTTGTGTGACCGTGCGTACCGTGCCAGGCCGTAGTAGAACTTGAAATAAACCGTAACAAGCCGGGACGTACCGTGACTGAACTGGATGAAACGGCTAACATATTCCTTAGCTCACAGTGAGAAATCGTGGCACACCTTGATAAAACGAGCATCTACCCTAGAGCAGCTGCAGTAAAACGGGACATGAAAGTGACAGACCGTAATTCAACTTCACTAGGATCGTAAGTTGCCGAGTCATACATTTGCTTCCCGTTCCGCTTCGAACACTGTCCTAAGCTTTGTTACGGTCAGCAACGTTCTGTCACGCTGCGTTGCGTTCGACCCGTTTTGCTACGGTTTCTAAAGTAGGCCATCTGCACCGTGGGCTGCCGTGAAAAATGTTTTGACAGTTTAAACATTTGTCCCGTCAGCCCCGGCAACCGCGGCTAATTACGTTTGTCGACCCCGTTCCCTACGTTGTCTCACGGTCACCACGTTTCGTCCACGGTGGCTTGAAACGTGGCCTCCGTGGCCCCCGGGAACATAGGATGTCAATGAACAAAGGTATCCCTTAATAAGGAATATTCCTGTTGACTTATTTTTTCACCGTCAAACATTATGTTAGACAGGAAGTCAATGAGCACAGGTATCCCTTAATAAAAGAACTTTCTGTTGACTTATTTTTTCACCGTCAAACATTATGTTAAGCAGGAAGTCTATGTGCACAGGTATCCCTTGATAAGATATCTTCCTGTTGACTTATTCTTTCACCGTCGAACATTACATGTATGTTAAACGTCTTTAAATTCAATAGCATCATTTAAAACCTGATAAATTTACAGCATGGACCAGACATGCACGTTTCGGGTACTAAACCCTCGTCAGTGATCCTCAGTCTAAACAATGTAATATGGCCAAAAAGTATGAAAATTATTATGTCCAAACATGTACCAAAAGACGTAGCAGAATGGGTGGGATATGATGCTACAGGACCCACGTTTTAGAAATTTCAAGTAATTTTGTGACAGAAAATTTCAAATGCGTTGAAAAGACAGACGATCAACCAAAGTTGATCGAACTTGGCTACATGTGCCCTCGGGGACTCTTGGTCCACCAGCAGTGACACTCACCAAGTAGTTCAAATGTTAAACGTCTTTATATTCAATAGCATCATTTAAAACCTGATAAATTTACAGCATGGACCAGACATGCACGTTTCGGGTACTAAACCCTCGTCAGTGATCCTCAGTCTAAACAATGTAATATGGCCAAAAAGTATGAAAATTATTATGTCCAAACATGTACCAAAAGACGTAGCAGAATGGGTGGGATATGATGCTACAGGACCCACGTTTTAGAAATTTCAAGTAATTTTGTGACAGAAAATTTCAAATGCGTTGAAAAGACAGACGATCAACCAAAGTTGATCGAACTTGGCTACATGTGCCCTCGGGGACTCTTGGTCCACCAGCAGTGACACTCACCAAGTAGTTCAAATGTTAAACGTCTTTAAATTCAATAGCATCATTTAAAACCTGATAAATTTACAGCATGGACCAGACATGCACGTTTCGGGTACTAAACCCTCGTCAGTGATCCTCAGTCTAAACAATGTAATATGGCCAAAAAGTATGAAAATTATTATGTCCAAATATGTACCAAAAGACGTAGCAGAATGGGTGGGATATGATGCTACAGGACCCACGTTTAAGAAATTTCAAGTAATTTTGTGACAGAAAATTTCAAATGCGTTGAAAAGACAGACGATCAACCAAAGTTGATCGAACTTGGCTACATGTGCCCTCGGGGACTCTTGGTCCACCAGCAGTGACACTCACCAAGTAGTTCAAATGTTAAACGTCTTTAAATTCAATAGCATCATTTAAAACCTGATAAATTTACAGCATGGACCAGACATGCACGTTTCGGGTACTAAACCCTCGTCAGTGATCCTCAGTCTAAACAATGTAATATGGCCAAAAAGTATGAAAATTATTATGTCCAAACATGTACCAAAAACGTAGCAGAATGGGTGGGATATGGTGCTACAGGACCCACGTTTTAGAAATTTCAAGTAATTTTGTGACAGAAAATTTCAAATGCGTTGAAAAGACAGACGATCAACCAAAGTTGATCGAACTTGGCTACATGTGCCCTCGGGGACTCTTGGTCCACCAGCAGTGACTCTCACCAAGTAGTTCAAATGTTAAACGTCTTTAAATTCAATAGCATCATTTAAAACCTGATAAATTTACAGCATGGACCAGACATGCACGTTTCGGGTACTAAACCCTCGTCAGTGATCCTCAGTCTAAACAATGTAATATGGCCAAAAAAGTATGAAAATTATTATGTCCAAACATGTACCAAAAGACGTAGCTGAATGGGTGGGATATGATGCTACAGGACCCACGTTTAAGAAATTTCAAGTAATTTTGTGACAGAAAATTTCAAATGCGTTGAAAAGACAGACGATCAACCAAAGTTGATCGAACTTGGCTACATGTGCCCTCGGGGACTCTTGGTCCACCAGCAGTGACACTCACCAAGTAGTTCAAATGTTAAACGTCTTTAAATTCAATAGCATCATTTAAAACCTGATAAATTTACAGCATGGACCAGACATGCACGTTTCGGGTACTAAACCCTCGTCAGTGATCCTCAGTCTAAACAATGTAATATGGCCAAAAAGTATGAAAATTATTATGTCCAAACATGTACCAAAACGTAGCAGAATGGGTGGGATATGGTGCTACAGGACCCACGTTTTAGAAATTTCAAGTAATTTTGTGACAGAAAATTTCAAATGCGTTGAAAAGACAGACGATCAACCAAAGTTGATCGAACTTGGCTACATGTGCCCTCGGGGACTCTTGGTCCACCAGCAGTGACACTCACCAAGTAGTTCAAATGTTAAACGTCTTTAAATTCAATAGCATCATTTAAAACCTGATAAATTTACAGCATGGACCAGACATGCACGTTTCGGGTACTAAACCCTCGTCAGTGATCCTCAGTCTAAACAATGTAATATGGCCAAAAAGTATGAAAATTATTATGTCCAAACATGTACCAAAAGACGTAGCAGAATGGGTGGGATATGATGCTACAGGACCCACGTTTTAGAAATTTCAAGTAATTTTGTGACAGAAAATTTCAAATGCGTTGAAAAGACAGACGATCAACCAAAGTTGATCGAACTTGGCTACATGTGCCCTCGGGGACTCTTGGTCCACCAGCAGTGACACTCACCAAGTAGTTCAAATGTTAAACGTCTTTAAATTCAATAGCATCATTTAAAACCTGATAAATTTACAGCATGGACCAGACATGCACGTTTCGGGTACTAAACCCTCGTCAGTGATCCTCAGTCTAAACAATGTAATATGGCCAAAAAGTATGAAAATTATTATGTCCAAACATGTACCAAAAGACGTAGCAGAATGGGTGGGATATGATGCTACAGGACCCACGTTTTAGAAATTTCAAGTAATGTTGTGACAGAAAATTTCAAATGCGTTGAAAAGACAGACGATCAACCAAAGTTGATCGAACTTGGCTACATGTGCCCTCGGGGACTCTTGGTCCACCAGCAATGACACTCACCAAGTAGTTCAAATGTTAAACGTCTTTAAATTCAATAGCATCATTTAAAACCTGATAAATTTACAGCATGGACCAGACATGCACGTTTCGGGTACTAAACCCTCGTCAGTGATCCTCAGTCTAAACAATGTAATATGGCCAAAAAGTATGATAATTATTATGTCCAAACATGTACCAAAAGACGTAGCAGAATGGGTGGGATATGATGCTACAGGACCCACGTTTTAGAAATTTCAAGTAATTTTGTGACAGAAAATTTCAAATGCGTTGAAAAGACAGACGATCAACCAAAGTTGATCGAACTTGGCTACATGTGCCCTCGAGGACTCTTGGTCCACCAGCAGTGACACTCACCAAGTAGTTCAAATGTTAAACGTCTTTAAATTCAATAGCATCATTTAAAACCTGATAAATTTACAGCATGGACCAGACATGCACGTTTCGGGTACTAAACCCTCGTCAGTGATCCTCAGTCTAAACAATGTAATATGGCCAAAAAGTATGAAAATTATTATGTCCAAACATGTACCAAAAGACGTAGCAGAATGGGTGGGATATGATGCTACAGGACCCACGTTTTAGAAATTTCAAGTAATGTTGTGACAGAAAATTTCAAATGCGTTGAAAAGACAGACGATCAACCAAAGTTGATCGAACTTGGCTACATGTGCCCTCGGGGACTCTTGGTCCACCAGCAATGACACTCACCAAGTAGTTCAAATGTTAAACGTCTTTAAATTCAATAGCATCATTTAAAACCTGATAAATTTACAGCATGGACCAGACATGCACGTTTCGGGTACTAAACCCTCGTCAGTGATCCTCAGTCTAAACAATGTAATATGGCCAAAAAGTATGATAATTATTATGTCCAAACATGTACCAAAAGACGTAGCAGAATGGGTGGGATATGATGCTACAGGACCCACGTTTTAGAAATTTCAAGTAATTTTGTGACAGAAAATTTCAAATGCGTTGAAAAGACAGACGATCAACCAAAGTTGATCGAACTTGGCTACATGTGCCCTCGAGGACTCTTGGTCCACCAGCAGTGACACTCACCAAGTAGTTCAAATGTTAAACGTCTTTAAATTCAATAGCATCATTTAAAACCTGATAAATTTACAGCATGGACCAGACATGCACGTTTCGGGTACTAAACCCTCGTCAGTGATCCTCAGTCTAAACAATGTAATATGGCCAAAAAGTATGAAAATTATTATGTCCAAACATGTACCAAAAGACGTAGCAGAATGGGTGGGATATGATGCTACAGGACCCACGTTTTAGAAATTTCAAGTAATTTTGTGACAGAAAATTTCAAATGCGTTGAAAAGACAGACGATCAACCAAAGTTGATCGAACTTGGCTACATGTGCCCTCGGGGACTCTTGGTCCACCAGCAGTGACACTCACCAAGTAGTTCAAATGTTAAACGTCTTTAAATTCAATAGCATCATTTAAAACCTGATAAATTTACAGCATGGACCAGACATGCACGTTTCGGGTACTAAACCCTCGTCAGTGATCCTCAGTCTAAACAATGTAATATGGCCAAAAAGTATGAAAATTATTATGTCCAAATATGTACCAAAAGACGTAGCAGAATGGGTGGGATATGATGCTACAGGACCCACGTTTAAGAAATTTCAAGTAATTTTGTGACAGAAATTTTCAAATGCGTTGAAAAGACAGACGATCAACCAAAGTTGATCGAACTTGGCTACATGTGCCCTCGGGGACTCTTGGTCCACCAGCAGTGACACTCACCAAGTAGTTCAAATGTTAAACGTCTTTAAATTCAATAGCATCATTTAAAACCTGATAAATTTACAGCATGGACCAGACATGCACGTTTCGGGTACTAAACCCTCGTCAGTGATCCTCAGTCTAAACAATGTAATATGGCCAAAAAGTATGAAAATTATTATGTCCAAACATGTACCAAAAACGTAGCAGAATGGGTGGGATATGGTGCTACAGGACCCACGTTTTAGAAATTTCAAGTAATTTTGTGACAGAAAATTTCAAATGCGTTGAAAAGACAGACGATCAACCAAAGTTGATCGAACTTGGCTACATGTGCCCTCGGGGACTCTTGGTCCACCAGCAGTGACACTCACCAAGTAGTTCAAATGTTAAACGTCTTTAAATTCAATAGCATCATTTAAAACCTGATAAATTTACAGCATGGACCAGACATGCACGTTTCGGGTACTAAACCCTCGTCAGTGATCCTCAGTCTAAACAATGTAATATGGCCAAAAAGTATGAAAATTATTATGTCCAAACATGTACCAAAAGACGTAGCAGAATGGGTGGGATATGATGCTACAGGACCCACGTTTTAGAAATTTCAAGTAATTTTGTGACAGAAAATTTCAAATGCGTTGAAAAGACAGACGATCAACCAAAGTTGATCGAACTTGGCTACATGTGCCCTCGGGGACTCTTGGTCCACCAGCAGTGACACTCACCAAGTAGTTCAAATGTTAAACGTCTTTAAATTCAATAGCATCATTTAAAACCTGATAAATTTACAGCATGGACCAGACATGCACGTTTCGGGTACTAAACCCTCGTCAGTGATCCTCAGTCTAAACAATGTAATATGGCCAAAAAGTATGAATATTATTATGTCCAAACATGTACCAAAAGACGTAGCAGAATGGGTGGGATATGATGCTACAGGACCCACGTTTAAGAAATTTCAAGTAATGTTGTGACAGAAAATTTCAAATGCGTTGAAAAGACAGACGATCAACCAAAGTTGATCGAACTTGGCTACATGTGCCCTCGGGGACTCTTGGTCCACCAGCAATGACACTCACCAAGTAGTTCAAATGTTAAACGTCTTTAAATTCAATAGCATCATTTAAAACCTGATAAATTTACAGCATGGACCAGACATGCACGTTTCGGGTACTAAACCCTCGTCAGTGATCCTCAGTCTAAACAATGTAATATGGCCAAAAAGTATGATAATTATTATGTCCAAACATGTACCAAAAGACGTAGCAGAATGGGTGGGATATGATGCTACAGGACCCACGTTTTAGAAATTTCAAGTAATTTTGTGACAGAAAATTTCAAATGCGTTGAAAAGACAGACGATCAACCAAAGTTGATCGAACTTGGCTACATGTGCCCTCGAGGACTCTTGGTCCACCAGCAGTGACACTCACCAAGTAGTTCAAATGTTAAACGTCTTTAAATTCAATAGCATCATTTAAAACCTGATAAATTTACAGCATGGACCAGACATGCACGTTTCGGGTACTAAACCCTCGTCAGTGATCCTCAGTCTAAACAATGTAATATGGCCAAAAAGTATGAAAATTATTATGTCCAAACATGTACCAAAAGACGTAGCAGAATGGGTGGGATATGATGCTACAGGACCCACGTTTTAGAAATTTCAAGTAATTTTGTGACAGAAAATTTCAAATGCGTTGAAAAGACAGACGATCAACCAAAGTTGATCGAACTTGGCTACATGTGCCCTCGGGGACTCTTGGTCCACCAGCAGTGACACTCACCAAGTAGTTCAAATGTTAAACGTCTTTAAATTCAATAGCATCATTTAAAACCTGATAAATTAACAGCATGGACCAGACATGCACGTTTCGGGTACTAAACCCTCGTCAGTGATCCTCAGTCTAAACAATGTAATATGGCCAAAAAGTATGAAAATTATTATGTCCAAACATGTACCAAAAGACGTAGCAGAATGGGTGGGATATGATGCTACAGGACCCACGTTTTAGAAATTTCAAGTAATGTTGTGACAGAAAATTTCAAATGCGTTGAAAAGACAGACGATCAACCAAAGTTGATCGAAAATGGCTACATGTGCCCTCGGGGACTCTTGGTCCACCAGCAGTGACACTCCTCACCAAGTAGTTCAAATGTTAAACGTCTTTAAATTCAATAGCATCATTTAAAACCTGATAAATTTACAGCATGGACCAGACATGCACGTTTCGGGTACTAAACCCTCGTCAGTGATCCTCAGTCTAAACAATGTAATATGGCCAAAAAGTATGAAAATTATTATGTCCAAACATGTACCAAAAGACGTAGCAGAATGGGTGGGATATGATGCTACAGGACCCACGTTTTAGAAATTTCAAGTAATTTTGTGACAGAAAATTTCAAATGCGTTGAAAAGACAGACGATCAACCAAAGTTGATCGAACTTGGCTACATGTGCCCTCGGGGACTCTTGGTCCACCAGCAGTGACACTCACCAAGTAGTTCAAATGTTAAACGTCTTTAAATTCAATAGCATCATTTAAAACCTGATAAATGTTAGGCAGGAAGTCAATGAGAAAAGGATTCCCTTAATAAGGGATCTTCCTGTGGACTTATTTTTTAAACGTCAAACAGAGCATGTCTGGTCCATGCTGTAAATTTATCAGGTTTTAAATGATGCTATTGAATTTAAAGATGTTTAACAGTTGAACTACTTGGCGAGTGTCACTGCTGGTGGACCAAGAGTCCCCGAGGGCACATGTAGCCTAGTTCGATAAACTTTGGTTGATCGTCTTTCTCTTCAACGCATTTGAAATTTTCTGTTACAAAATTTCTTGAAATTTCTAAAACGTGGGTCCTATAGCATGATATCCCACCCATTCTGCTACGGCTTTTGGTATATTTTTGGACAATAATTTTCACACTTTTTGGCCATATTACATTATTTAGACTGAGGATCACTGACGAGGGTTTAGTATCCGAAACGTGCATGTCTGGTCCATGTTGTAAATTATTTATCAGGTTTTAAATGATGCTGTTGAAGTTAAAGACGTTTAACATTTGAACTACTTGGCGAGTGTCACTGCTGGTGGACCAAGAGTCCCCGGGGGCACATGTTGCCAAGTTCGATCAACTTTGGTTGATTATCTGTCTCTTCAACGCATTTGAAATTTTCTGTTACAAAATTTCTTGAAATTTGTAAAACGTGGGTCCTATAGCATCATATCCCACCCATTCTGCTACGGCTTTTGGTATATTTTTGGACAATAATTTTCATATTTTTTGGCCATATTACATTATTTAGACTGAGGATCATTGACGAGGGTTTAGTATCCGAAACGTGCATGTCTGGTCCATGCTGTAAATGTATCAGGTTTTAAATGATGCTATTGAATTTAAAGACGTTTAACAATTCATCATAAATCATTTTCTTTTGAAATTTGGAAGCGATTTTATAGGGATAAGAATGAAAAGTAGTAGTACTAAACGGAGCAACCGTGACGTAATCATAACATTAAACGCGAACTCGTCCAAGAATAATGATTCTATACCTGTTACTACCCGCCGGACCATTGGTCAACAACTTCCTTATTTTCAAATCTTCAGTAATCACTTTTATATGTATAAGTTTCTCTATGATCACACATGGCATTCGAAAATATAATAGGACTGAGATGCATAGTTTCTCCTTCGATGACTTGGTTCCATTTTTGAATGAGCCTCTAGGCCTGCATTATATTCGTACCTTATTATACTCTGTTCTTTTACGGAAGTTACACGAAATTTACGAATATACGAAGGACCTCACATTTACCGATACACGTTCCCCAGAATACAGACTACAATGAGTCATCTTGGACATTTCTACTTTCCGTTTATTTCAAGCAGTTAGATCAGATAAATCAAAAGAGAAAACCAACCGTCCTTTCAATAAAGTAACCTTTGCAAACAAAGGTATTGATAAATTGAATCTTGGTCGAATTTTGAATCACAAAACTGTCAGAGAAAAAATCCCACCATATTTCAAAAGAAAAGAAACTCCTTGTATTTCCTATAGCTACACACCAACAGTTGCATCTAAAATTTACAATTACAAATGATTCCTGCAGTGTATTGATTTAAGTAATCCCTCACTACATCCACTTCCTTGCGAAAGTTCTTCGTCGGATTTCAACTACTCTCCTTGTGGACACGTTATTACTGGTGACCTCAGTATAGTCAAGAACGACAAGTTGAGAGAATTGTTCAAAAAGGGTTCCAAATACAGAGAAAGTATGTCCTTTACATGGAACCAAAATGTCAAAATTATCACGGGCTCTTGTGAGGAATATGCAAGACGTTGGGCAAAGAAAGAGGATGTTCAGCTCGACACCCTTTCCGAGTGGATAAAATTCATCAGAGGGTTACTTTTATCTAGAATTAACCGATAAAAATCAACTGTGAACACCAGATTTGAGTCTATATTTAAAGACCCTGATGTTATCACATAGCTTACCTACCTCCAAGAACATTATGTCATCACACCAGCGGACAAAGCCTCAAATAATTACACATTTACTTGCAAAAAGTACTATTTCGACAGTCTAGTTAAAGAGTTGGGTTTAAATTCGACACCTGGAAATCCCACTTACACCTCAACAAACCTTTCTGCCTCTGAAATAATAGAAAACCGCAAATCAGCTCTTGCTTCCTTTTGCTTCGACACTAACAATTTAGATTTAGATTTGCCATACTTATTGTAACCATATGGCCCATCCCAGAAATAATTATACAAATTAGTTTATTTGATCTTTAATTGATTTTTATTTATTTTTGTTTGTGGGGTATTTCCAATCGCCTAGGAGAAGATAACTCTAATTTCAAAAGTTAACTTTACGATCACGTGCTAAACTGATGTAATAGAAATGATTGTCATTCCCGCCAGTGTGTAACCCTACGTCTGTCAATACGAGATGTCCATAGGTCGCTTGACAGCAACAGAAGCTATTGTGGTTTGCCTGTCACAGGTGTGGGTGCAATAGACGAAATGGCGAGGATTTGTTCTAAGTTTAGGCAACTTTGTTTATACGTCTGAATTCCAATTTAGTCATGAATTTCGATGGCGATTTCCATATGATTGTGAAATATCCCATGCTCTCAATATATACTGTGCGCATGATTTTGTATGTTAGATTCATTCTCATACTGTTTTTATCAACATGTGTCTTTCGTATGTTAATAAACGGTAAAACTATATCAGGACTTTTTATTCGGAGTTACAAAATGACTAAGTAAAATACACAACGCGAAGTACATGATTTGTAGACCCGAGAGGGCTACATTATACTGTATACCTAAAATGCATAAGAATCCGTACAAACAACGTTTCATCGCTGGTTCCTCAAAATGTTCTACCAAATCTGTATCGATCTTACTCACCAAAGTTTTATCTGAAATTAAATCTGGGCTTCAAAAAATTGTTCGACAGTATATTCTCGCAGTGGTATCAGATGTGGATTTTAAAGAATTCGAAGGAACTTTTAGAACATCTGAAATCCACTCATTTTAGTAGAGTCCATTCGATCAAAGCCTTTGATTTTTCGACACTTTACACTACAATTCCACATTCTAAATTGAATGAAAGACTCGCAAAAAATCTGAGTAATGCGTTTACAAGTAAAAGAAAGGAGGGGATCTCAAACAACACTAGGTTGCAGCACCCACAGCAAAATCCCAAAACACCCATGCCAAAAACACAAAACAGATACCCACAGAAAGAGACGCAAAAGGGACAAGGAACACCAATTCACAACATAGAAACATGAAACATAAAAGACTACACATAAACCAACGAGACCAATGGGCAACCGGTGCCGACTTAGGACGGCCATCTGCCACGTAAATAGCAGACGGTGTGGTTATCCTGGATTACGTGCGCACAACCCTCCCACTATTCCGATTTCCCAGAGGTCTCGAAGAACGCACAATTATGGTGTAAAACAACCTCCTCACAGTTAGATGACCACACACAAACAAGACCGTAAAACACAGGGGTCCAAGCAACACAGATGAATATGTAAATGGATATAAAAAGAGGACATGCGTAATACAGTCCGTGCTTTGCCGGCTGTAGCGAGCTCATATATGTTATGACACGAGGAGTCCGACTGACATTCAGAGAGGACAGGTGGTCGGGGCCCTGTCTTCTCTAAGGAGGTTTGGACAGGGCCCGTCATGGAGTCCCGTCGTCACAGTCAGTTAGAGTGCAAGTCTTAAGAATGCGCTCGTACAAGACTGTATATTGGTCAAGTACCAAGCTTAGTGTCCGTCTGGTGACATTAGGATCATATCAACGGTATAAAAGGCGTTTGATGACTCTGATGTTTGATGAGTCTGACTCTGACTAAGAACGGTGATCGCAAATACAAATCTCATTATTGTTTTTAACTATGACAAAACCTACTTTGTAAAAGAAAAGTACGATTCTGAAAATAAGTTCACCGAAAATGATATTATTCAGATGTTAAACTTTCTGATCGACAACATTTTTGTGATGTTTAGAGGAAAGGTCTTCCAGCAATTGTCGGAATTCCAATGGGGACCAATTATGCCCCACTCCTTGCCGACATTTTCCATTACTCGTACGAAGCTGAATTCATTCAATCTCTGGTCTCTGAAGGGAAAAGATACTTAGCTTCTGACTTTAACTTCACTTACAGATACATAGACGATGTGTTGTCCATCAATTATACAAAATTCGCGGATTACCTGAGCAGTATCTATCCTTCAGAGCTTGAAGTCAAAGAAACTACAGAGACAAATAATTCAGCATCCTATTTGCACATAATGTTGTCCTACGACACAGATGGTCACATGGACACCTCACTCTATGACAAACGTGACGACTTCAATTTCAGCATTACAAACTTTCCTTTTCTGAGTAGCAACATCCTTTCATCGCCTGCTTATGGCGTGTTCATATCTCAGTTGATACGCTTTGCCAGAGCAAGTGCAAAATATACGGATTTTGTTCTGAGAACTAGGCGTCTTTCAGATAAACTTCTCAGTCAGGGATATGTTTGTGGCCGACTAACATCGTCACTGAGGAAGTTCTACGGTCGATATGGGGAACTCGTCATACACTCTCCAGAGTGGTGGATGATATTCTGTCATAGACCATTTGAACCATCCAACCAAAGATTGTACTCTGTATCTTCCAAATGGAAGTTGCCGGATGTGACAGTTTTGCCGAATTGAAGCGGCGGGTGTTGCATGCAAGCGGGAGATGCTTACTCTTCCTGGACACCTGGTCTCACTCCCATATCGGGAGTTCGCTTCTTCTCATATGGTGGAGGTTTTTGTTTGTTTAATTTGGTTTCTGTTTTATCCTGACTTTGTATGTCTTCTGTGTCTGATTTTCTGAATTATCGATTTTGTGCTGTATACAGGGATATGGTCATTATCCATATTTGTCATTGATGATATCCCCTCAAAGATGGCTTTTTGACAGAAGCTGAACTTCTATGATTTGAACCTCCATTCGTCACCACACATTACTAAAGCACATACTTCCGCTGCTATCTTTAATCATCAGAGTTGGCTTTACCTTCCATAAATCGTCTGCACCATTTGCAAATGAGCGTTTTTAATACAGACAGAAATCATGTACTTGTCAAACATCTTAGTTGTCTTTAAATGTGTTTTTCGTAAGGGTAGGATCACGAAGCCCATAAATCGGCCCTGTTTCTTAACAGTAGCCAAGTTCGATCAATTCCGGTTGGTCGTTTCTTCAAACGCATTCCAACATATCTGTTTATTTTTTAAACAGATTTTGGCCATATTCAATAGTTTAGATTTAGGATCACTGACAACGTTTAAGTACCCGAAACGTGCATGTCTGGTCCGTGCTGTAGATTTATCTGCTTTTAAATGATGCTATATTGTGATGAATTGGAAGACGTTTAACATTTAATAGCAATTCTCTGTAACCATTTAAACTATTTCGGCACGCATGGTCTCCGATTTTCATGAAATTTCACATATAAGTAGGGACCAATGAAAAAAGGAAAAATTTTATTTCTAGGTCATCTGGTTACCATGGCAACGGCCTTTAAAGTTGAGAAATTGGCAAAATTGGGCTAATTTGAAGCTCTATAATTTGGTCTGTATGCGACATTAATGGAAGATTTTTTATGCATCCTAAAGATTTTAAATAAGCTCACTAGTAGTGTCTGATATTGTAAAAAAGGCTGGTTACCATGACAACATAATTAGCTAATTTTGATATATTGATTTCAAAATGCTGTTTGTATTTTCCAATTTTCCATCTTTCTTGATGGGTATATGATAAGGAAATAGAATTTATTTTAAAAAAATTAGCAAATTCAAGATAAACCCACTTGTTGCTATGTACATAAGTTACCTTGACAACGCTAACTATGATCTATAATATGACTTATTTTGCAACTTCAGAGTCATTTAAAAAATTTTGCACCATGATGAACAGATAAAAATTGTTGGAAAATAACCAACACAAAGAGCTCTTTCAAAAACCGTGAAAAAGTTATGGGGAACATTTGTTATTATGGCAACCATCTTTAATTATTTTTATAAAACAGTAATTATTAATATCAGGAATTTCAAATTCAATATCGATAAAGAATAAGTAAGCCTCTATCAAAATACAATAAAAAAGTTTCAAAAAATTAATGGTTTCTATAGTAATTTGACCATAAATTATAAAATTAAGCATTCTTTTGTTGTTTTTCGAAGCCTTTTCCCCCAGAAAAACGATACAAGCTAACACAACCTTTTTAACATATACGATAAAGCAAAGTCTAAACTTTGTTTTTGATTTTAAAAAAATCAAATTACTTAACTTTTGATGCCCGTATCCAAGGACTCAAAGTGGGCCTATGTGCAATTTTACACAAACGTTCCCATAGCAATATGCTATTTCCTGAATATTTTATTAATATTTTCTTTCATGAAATAAAAGATCTACTTGAATACATTCATTAATGTTCATCATTTTGAATTAAAATCCAATTATCTAGTAAAAAAAGGACTCTAAATATTGTCCAGAATTGCTTTCATTTTTGCGATTTGAGGTCGTGTTGCCATAGCAACGAACAGAAACTTTGTCCCAATGTGAATGCTTATGTTTTATTTGCATTAAAACCTAAAAAATGTAAGTAATTTATCATTGAATGTTGAAAAAATGCCAAAAAACGCTATTTTGATAGGGTACCTACATTGTTGCTATGGAAACATATAGATAAGATAATAAACCCAGCATTATTATTACTTAATTTGAAAGAGCAATGATAAGGTACTGATAATTCATCAGTGTTTGTTTTAGATTATGCTGCATAAATTATATATGTGACTTCAAAAACGTCCAAAAATGCATTTTTTTCAATATTCAATGTCCGTTTCCATGGCAACCAGATGTGATATCAAGAACATTTTTAATAAATTTTCACTTTTGGGTCAGACTCATCCTTATGTACAAATTCTATCAAAATCTGAGATATGCCGTGCCATGCGTCCTTCATAAAAGTGCAAATGCTTACAGAGAATAGCTATTAATTTTATTGAATATTTTTTTTGTGATTTGATTAATTTCTTCACTAAATTTTTGAGATTTTGTAAATAAAAAACACGTTTACAACGAACACGGATATAGCGAACTCATGCTTACAACGAAGTGGTTCTTATGTCCCGAAGTAGTTTTATTCTATTAATTCCTACCCAATATAACGAAGTATTCATATAACGAACTGATTTTTATGGCCCCTTGGACTTCGCTATAACCGCGTTTTACTGTAATGCATTTATCGGTAGCTTTAAGTCGATTGATAACCCCAAAACCGGTAATTTTTCATGAAATTGCCACAAAATCTACATAATTCTTTAGACTTAGCTTTGGCCACATACATGTACATCGAGAAACAGATTTTATGACGGGACTCCATGACGGGCCCTGTCCAAGCCTCTTTAGAGAAGACAGGGCCCCAACCACATGTCCTCTCTGAATGTCAGTCGGACTCCTCGGGTGATAACATACATGAGCTCGTTGCGGCAGAGCACGAATTGTATTACGTCTCCCTCTTTTAATATCCATTTACATATTTATCTGTGTTGCTTGGGCCCCTGCGTTTTGCGGTCTTGTTTGTGTGTGGTCATCTGACAGTGAGGAGGTTGTTTTACAACACAATTTTACGTTCTTCGAGACCTCTGGGTAATCGCAAAAGTGGGAGGGTTGTGCGCACGTAATCCAGGATAACTTCTGCGATTTTTCGTGGCAGATCGCCGTCCTAAGTCGGCCCATTGGTCTCCTTGGTTTATGTGTAGTCCTTTGTTTTTTATGTTTCTGTGTTGAGCGTTGACGTTCCTTGTCCCTTATGCGTCTCTTTCTTTGCTTGTCTGCTTTGTGTTTTTCATTGGGTGTTTTGGGGTTTTGCTGTGGGTGCTGCAACTTGGTGTTGTAGGAATTCCCCTCCTTTGTATCATTATATCTTCTTGTCATAAAAAAATAAAAGTGCCTGTGGACCCCACCTTTATGTATTTTAATTGAATAAATTGATAAGATATCGATATAATCGAGCTCTTAAGGTTAAAAGTTTAAGTTATAAAAGATACCTGATTAAAAGTAAAATGGTAAAATAGATTATTTGATTCAAGGTTAGCAAGATTTTTGTGCCTAATCTCAAAGGATCCAGTCCGCGAACTTTTGGGAAAACCCACATTATTTCGACATTTTCAACAATAAAAATTTCATGTGTCTGTGTACTATGAGGGGTAACCCATGAATCATTCCATGGCATGCATAGGAGTTACCTTTCTTCGGCTGAAATTCATCAATAAATCTTATGTATTTTTATTGTCTCACTAATGTCAAACGCCTTCAAATTGGCTAGCATCATTTAAGAAAGGATAAATTTGCAGCATGGATCAGACATGCACGTTTCGGGTACTTAACCCACGCCAGTGATCTTCAGTTTAAAAAATGTAATATGGCCAAATATTGAGAAAATCATTATGTCTAAAAATGTTTGAAAGACGTACAGGAAAAAGAATGGGGTATGATGCTACATGACCCACGTTATAGGAATTTCAAGAAACCTTGAAAACAGAATATGTTGAAGATAAAATCAACCTAGATTAACTTGTCTTACGTACGAGTTTGTTTCGGGCTGAGTATATTTATGTTTTAACTTCTCGAAAGAATATATTATGCATCGTTTATTACCAGTGATTTTGTAGAGAAAGAAGGTAATTCGACTACAGTAGTGAACGGGAGTCAAACACAATACCCAAAATTAATATCCAAAAATCACAATCAATTAGCATACAAATTCTGAAAAAATGCACGAAAAACTAAAGGTGAAGAGGGGATCAACGACAGTGAAATCAGCGGAACACACTTTTATAACATAAGAAGAAAGTTTATTAGAGAAGTATCAATCATAGATCTATGAGAATATGGCACAATATCATACGTCTCCATCAACAAGGCCCCCGAATGGAGGCAGGTACAGGTGCCCGGGAGGATGAAATGTATTCTGATCGCACAAACATCCCTCGTCTGCACTAAGAAATAATAACTTGCTAGCCGTGGTATATTTTCCAGTAATTTCCCGAGTCGCATGAACTAATCAAATTGTCATGGAGCCGCAAAGCTCGTGTTTCTTTGAAGCGGCATCATCGTCCCCGTTTATATGTGCGATTTCTTTTCTCATGAGAAAGTTGCGTTTTACATTTTTTCAACAATTTGATGCGAGCCATTTTCTTAGCGAGACGTCTGTTGACTGTCGTCTGATGTGGTGAAAATTTGTACTTCTTCCACTGAAGTACTCATGGTTTCGTACAAGTGTTGTTGTTTTTGTCCTGATCATTTAGTAAGTGGCGCCACCACAGGTAAACGTAGGTTAATGGTGTACCCTAACCTACCTGACAAACTTCTTCCTATCCGACGCACATATTGACAAACCGAAAGCATTGATATTAACTAGAAAGATGCCTTTAGAAGTGTTTGGGTTTTATTTACTTTTTGGGTTCCAATCCGAAGGCAAATTTTTGACGCGCTTTGATGTTCTCTTGGCAGACATTCGCATTTTTGAACTAATTTTTGTTAGCTTGAATAACTGTATCAATATGTGGCTATATCTACTTATTTACTGCATAATATTAACATTCATTCAATGACAAATGATAATGACAATATCCCTGTATACAGCACAAAATCGATAATTCAGAAAATCAGAAACCGAAGGCATACAAAATCAGGATAAAACAGAAACCAAAGCAAACAAACAAAAACCTCCACCACATGAAAAGAAGCGGACTCCCGATAAGCATCTTTCAAAATGTATGATTTTATATTCGTATTTACTGTACATTTTTCACATTTCAGTTACCTTTGAAATCCGTGACTTTGTCAGAAACGTATATATTTGGATTTTATCTATGAGTTACATTTAAAAGCTACAATGTGCTATGTTACATGTGCCCATTGGTTTCCATTAACCGATTACAAGAAATGCATGTTTTGGATACATGTATCATTAATCATAAATTATTGAGGTATCCCTTGCGTGACAACCTTGCAGTGAGACGAGAAAAAAGTATTTTAAAGTACAATTTTAGCACTCTTAATGGTAAACAGTAAACGAACTCCGAAAGATCTAAAACAGTTTTTGAAATATATTATAGCCTACGAGCTTAAAATATATTTCGGAATATCGATTCTATAAGTTATATAACAGTGAATTTTAAACGTTTAGTCTATCAAACTAAGGTGTCTTTAAGATATCACATTTCATAGAAGGATCACTTGCACAATCGAATCAATTGTATTAATTGTTAGGTGAAGATAGAACACTATGCTTTTATTTCTGTTTAACATGTTTAAAGTAAGGTACTATAAACAACGTATTTTCTGTGAAGAGAGAGTACCTAGTACAGACACATGGAAACCGATAGCAATCAGTCCATGAAAGCTAACGAAAACCCAAATATCATCGAAGAAATACCCATGAGTTATCCCGTCTCAATATCGAGAAGGTAAGGCAAAATCATTAGAAATATTGCGAAAGGGTTCCAACTCTATACCTTCTTGACGAAAATTTATTATGCACCAGACACGTGTTTCGAATATTAAATTCTCATCAGTGATGCTTCCAGCCAAAGTCCTTTTCATAAGCCGCCCAAATTCATTTCACTAGTACCTTCTGGTTTTATTTTTAGAATTCAAATTTGTGGGTTTACTTTACAGAGAGTACGCGGTTCCAAATGTCATGTAGGGTCTATTCAGTAGCATATCCAGATAAAATCTATTTTCAAAATAGAATTGGAGGGATGGTGTTAAGATGTTAACCTCCTTTTATTTCGAGAAGATTTTTGATGAAATGACAAGTCTCCGAAATAGCCAAATAAAATGAATAATGTAAAATTGATAAAGTGCCAAAACAAAGCCTCTTTCAGGCGACAAACAAAACATCCTGTGTCACGGGGAACGAGTTTAACTGCTCAGCGCTGCAACAGGAAATAAGTGTTAGAATTAGAATATCCATTGAAATTAGAATTTCAAATGAAATATTAGAATTTCCACTGTCCGGGAATAAACAAGACTAATCTGGATTTTCCAAAACGAAAGGCACAAACAGAAAGCAACAAACAAAGTCAATGATATAAAGCATTTTTTTACAAACAACAGAGGAAAACGAGACACGTAACGACATCAGCATCAAACAACTGACCCTTCCGATTGCGGGAAAAAATGCAATATATCGTGACGTCACAATACTTTTACCTCGGACAAAGAAGCTTCAAACCTCGGTCAAACATTGAAATTGCATTGTAAATTTTCAACATTATTTGCGTCAGTACTAGATCTGGTCAATTCGACCTTCGCACATTTCATTCCGTATGAACATTCCCTTTCTTGATGCACTCATCCCAAGCGATTATAAATATCCATGATGTAAATTTATCTTTTCTTGAATGGTGCTATTGAATTTGACGACATTTAACATGTACATATCATAAATCTCTAATGGACTGCCTTTTGTAAATCAATAAACTTGAAAGCGGTTAGTATACATAAATGAGTGATTTTATATATTATATGTTGTCTTGTTTCAATTTTGATCCCTAGTAGATGTTTCACATCGATGTAAAATTGACTAGAAAACAAATGGCAGACACTCCTGTTTAGATTTGGGAATTCAACAAAATATCTTGGGATTTACAAATTCCAAGAACTCAACAGGTACAATTATCTATGCCGAAATTATGTTTAGTCCATTAGAATGACAAATATGGATAATGACCATATCCCTGTATATAGCACAAAATCGATAATTCAGAAAATCAGAAACCGAAGGCATACAAAATCAGGACAAAACAGGAACCAAAGCAAACAAACAAAAACCTCCACCACATGAAAAGAAGCGAACTCCCGATATGGGAGTGAAAGTTATCTTGAAATGAATAAGGTGTTATATATTTTTTTTCAAATAGAATATATATTTGCACATAGAAAGTTGTGCGCCCTTCTTTTCATGAATATTATGACCCTCTGCGAACCCTCTGCAAACCTGCTATGCGCTCACTTGGTACTTGCTCTGAGATTGACTTATACATTTCAATATGGTTTATCCATTCAGATTTTGTGGGTTTTCTTGTGAAGAAATCCCTTTCTAGTATGAAAAGGGGCTTTGCAGTAGCCATGGGCGTGGTCACCTCGGCAAAAGATCTTGCCTGTACTTCCATATTATCTTTTCAGTTTATATATCGTCTATTAGATCGTATACTAGATCTATATTTGCATTGAACACCTGATACACTGGTTAATAACCACAGTACTCGAAAATTATTTAGAGCTGAGATTTTCCACCTTCACCTTGGTAAGGGGCAGATAACTCTCCCTCGTGCCAAATCTCAAAAGGATCTAGTCCGCGAACTTTTGGGAAAACCCACGTTGGTTCGACATTTTCAACAATAAAAAAATTATGTGTCTGTGTACTATGAGGGGTAACTCATGAATCATTTCATAGCATGTATAGGAGTTACCTTTCTTCGGCTGAAATTCATCAATAAATCTTATGTATTTTTATTGTCTCGCTAATGTTAAACGTCTTCAAATTGGATAGCATCATGTAAGAACAGATAATTTGCAGCATGGATCAGACATGCACGTTTCGGGTACTTAACCCTCGTCAGTGATCTTCAGTTTCAACAATGTAATATGGCCAAATATTGAGAAAATCATTATGTCCAAAACTGTTTGAAAGACGTACAGGAAAACGAATGGGGTATGATGCTATAGGATCCACGTTATAGGAATTTCAAGAAACCTAGAAAACAGAAATTTTCGAATACGTTGAAGATAAAATCAACCTAGATTAACTTGTCTTACGTACGAGTTTGTTTCGGGCTGAGTATATTTTTGTTTTAAATTCTCGAAAGAATATATTATGCATCGTTTATTACCAGTGATTTTGTAGAGAAAGAAGGTAATTCGACTACAGTAGTGAACGGGAGTCAAACACAATACCCAAAATTAATATCCAAAAATCACAATCAATTAGCATACAAATTCTGAAAAGATGCACGAAAAACTAAAGGTGAAGAGGGGATCAACGACAGTGAAATCAGCGGAACACACTTTTATAACATAAGAAGAAAGTTTATTAGAGAAGTATCAATCATAGATCTATGAGAATATGGCACAATATCATACGTCTCCATCAACAAGGCCCCCGAATGGAGGCAGGTACAGGTGCCCGGGAGGACTGCACAAGCAACCCTCGTCTGCACTAAGAAATAACAACTAGCTAGCCGTGTTTCCATAATTTTCCAGTAATTTCCCGAGTCGCATGAACCAATCAAATTGTCATGGAGTCGGGAAGCCCGTGTTTTTTAAGCGGCGTCATCATCCCCGTTTGTTTGTACGATTTCTTTTCTCACGAGAAAATTGCGTTTTACATTTTTTAAACAATTTGATACGAGCCATTTTCTTAGCAAGATGTCTGTCGTCTGTCGTCCGTTGTGGTGAAAATTTGTACTTCTTCCACTGAAGTACTCATGATTTCGTACAAGTGTTGCTGTTTTTTTTTTGTCTTGATCATTTAGTAAGTGGCGCCATCACAGGCAAACGTAGGTTAATGGTGTACCCTAACCTACCTGACAAACGTCTTCCTATCCGACGCACATATTGACAAAACGCAAGCATTGATATTTACTAGAAGGATGCCTTTAGAAGTGTTTGGGTTTTATTTACTTTTTGGGTTCCAATCCGAAGGCAAATTTTTGACGCGCTGTGATGTTCTCTTGGACTTTGGCAGACATTCTCATTTTTGAACTCATTGTTGTTAGCTTGAATAACTGTATCAATATGTGGCCATGTCTACTTATTTACTGCATAATATTAACATTCATTCAATGACAAATATGGATAATGACCATATCCCTGTATACAGCACAAAATCGATAATTCAGAAAATCAGAAACCGAAGGCATACAAAATCAGGATAAAACAGGAACCAAAGCAAACAAACAAAAACCTCCACCACATGAAAAGAAGCGGATTCCCGATATGAGAGTGAGACCACGTGCCCAGGAAGAGTAAGTATCTCCTGCTTGTATGCAACGGTTTAAAATTGGTTTTGGTCGAATTATTTTTCTTCCTTTTTTCATGGATTTTTTCTAAAGTAAGAAAGCAATGGGGAGGTATTTTCATACAAATTGAACTTCTCCGGAACCACTGAAGGGATCAAAGCATAAGTGAATGTAATAGTGAGTTGTCCGTTGTAGCATCTTTCAAAATGTATGATTTTATATTCGTATTTACTATACATTTTTCACATTTCAGTTACCTTTGAAATCCATGACTTTGTCAGAAACGTATATATTTGGCTTTTGTCTATGAGTTACATTTAAAAGCTACAATGTGCTATTCTAAATGTGCCCATTGGTTTCCATTAACCGATTACAAGAAATACATGTTTTGGATATCTAAGAATTATTTGTATTAATCATAAATTATTGAGGTATCCCTTGCGTAACAACCTTGCAGTGAGACGAGAAAAAAGTATTTTAAAGTACAATTTTAGCACTCTTAATGGTAAACAGTAAACGAACTCCGAAAGATCTAAAACAGTTTTTGAAATATATTATAGCCTACGAGCTTAAAGTATATTTTGGAATATCGATTCTACATGTTATATAACAGTGAATTTACTGACTATTCCAATCAGCATTTACTTGAAATTTGAATATGTTATTTTATTTATGGATATTCACATTTACAGGTATCAAAGGATAACTTGTTATTATGTAATATATGCACCTTACAAACGTATTCCTGGCTTGTGCATTGAAATTTTAAACTTTTGGTCTATAAAAATAAGGTGTCTTTAAGATATCACATTTCATATAAGGATCTCTTGCACAATCGACTTATTGTATTGTTAGGTGAAGATAGAACACTATGCTTTTATTTCTGTTTAAAGTAAGGTACTATAAACTACGTATTTTCTGTGAGGTGAGAGTACCCAGTACAAACACATGGAAAACGATAGCAATCAGTCATTGAAAGCTAATGACACCCCAAATAAACATCGAAGAAATACCCATGGGTTATTCAGTCTCAACATCGAGAAGGTAAGGCAAAATCATTAGAAATAATGCAAAAGGGTTCCAAATCTATAATTATCATCTTGAAGAAAATTCAAAACCAATTTATTATGCACCAGACACGTGTTTCAAATATAAAATTCTCACCAGTAATGCTTCCAGCCAAAATCCTTTTCATAAGCCGCCCAAATTCATTTCACTAGCGCCCTCTGGTTTTATTTTTAGAATTTAAATTTGTATATTTACTTTACAGAGAATAAGCGGTTCCAAATTTCCTGTGGGGTCAATTCAGTAGCATATTCAAATAAAATCTAAGTTCAAAAAAGAATTGGAAGGATGGTGCTAAGATGTTAACCTCCATTAATTTAGAAAAAAAATTTTGAGGAAATGACAAGTTTCCGAAATAGTAAAATAAAATGTATAATGTCAAATTGATAAAGTGGCAACACAAAGTTCTTTTAGGGGACAAACAAAACATCCAAAGTCACGGGGAACGAGTTTAACTGCTTAAATCTGAAAAAGTGTTAGAATTAGAATATCCATTGAAATTAGAATCTCCAATGAAATATTAGAATTTCCATTGTCCGGGAATAAACAAGACTAATCTGTATTTTCCAAAACAAAAGGCACAAACAGGAAGCAACAAACAACGTAAATGATAAAAAGCATTTTTACAAACAACAGAAGAAAATGAGACACGTAACGACACCAGCATCAAACAATCAAAACATACATTACCGCTAGAATGTAACGCAATGCAATGCTTATACATTACGTTAGTGTAATGGGTAAAGTTGGCAGGAATAAAAGTACATTATGGTCATCTGAGTGATATTGTGTACTACATTATTTAAATCAGCTCTTTAATTTACTCCACTTTACCGAAGCACAAATAAGTTTACCTATTAATTAAGGTATTTAAACATCCAAATTCTTTAATGTTTGTTTCGGACTAAATTTTCAACATGATTTGCGACAGTGCTAGATCTGGTCAATTCGACCTTCATCCCAATGGTTTGATTTCGGACTTCAACAAAATATCTGGGAATTTACAAATTCCAAGAACTCAACAGGAAAAATTATCTATGCCTAAATTATGTTTCGTCCATTAAAAAGTGATCTTGAAATAAATAAGGTGTTATATATTTTTTTCATACAGAATATATATTTGCACATACATGTATAAAGTTGAGCTATCGTCTTTCCATAAACATCATGATCCTCTCCTTAGTGGTCATCTCATATACGTCCAAGTATATTAAACAAATATATCACAATGAAAACCATAGCAAAGCAGATACATAAAAACATTAAACACAAATGACAACGTTAACAAGAAAGACAAAAGAACAACTGGCGTAGACTTTAGACGGCCTTTCTTTACATTATAGCGAATGGTGCAATATCCAGATTATATATGTTCATAACGATCCTTATAAAAAGTCTTATCACTATTTGGTGATATCATGAACAGGACAGTTATAGTTAAGGAACCTCGATAAAAAAAAAAAGAAACCATAAAAAAAAAACCAAAAAAAAAACGATAATAGATTTCAAAAGTCATCGACAAAGAAAAACAGTATCTCTTTTGCTTACAAATCATAGATTAAATCTAAGAGGTTCGAACATCTGCTGGTGGACCAGGAGTCCCCGAGGGCACATGTAGCCAAGTTCGATCAATTTTGGTTGATCGTTTCTTCAACGCATTCTAAATTTCTGTTATCAAAATTTCTTGAAATTTCTAAAAAGTGGGTCCTGTAGCATCATATCCCACTCATCCTGCTACGTCTTTCGATACACTTTTTCGACAAAGTAACTTTCATATTTTTTGGCATATTACATTGTTTTGATTAGAGGATCACTGACGAGGGTATAATACCCAAAACGTGCATGTCTGGTCCAAGTTGCCAATTTATCTGTTCTTAAATGATGCTATTCAATTTGAAAACGTTTACATTTATACCACTTGGTGAGTGTCACTGCTGGTGGACCAGGAGTCCCCGGGGGCACATGTAGCCGAGTTCGATCAATTTCGGTTGATCGTTTCGTCAACGCATTCTAAATTTCTGTTATCAAAATTTCTTGAAATTTCTAAAAAGTGGGTCCTGTAGCATCATATCCCGCTCATCCTGCTACGTCTTTCGATACACTTTTTCGACATAGTAACTTTCATATTTTTTGGCATATTACATTGTTTTGATCAGAGGATCACTGACGAGGGTTTAATACCCGAAACGTGCATGTCTGGTCCACATTGCCAATTTATCTGTTCTTAAATGATGCTATTCAATTTGAAAACGTTTATCTTATACATAGAATGACAAATATGGATAATGACCATATCCCTGTCTACAGTACAAAATCGATAATTCAGAAAATCAGAAACCGAAGGCATACAAAATCAGGATAAAACAGGAACCAAAGCAAACAAAAACAAAAACCTCCACCATATGAAAAGAAGCGAACTCCCGATATGAGAGTGAGACCAGGTGCCCAGGAAGAGTAAGCATCTCCTGCTTGCATGCAACACCCGTCGCTACAATTCGGTAGAACTGTCACATCCGGTTACTTCCATTTTGGAAGATATAGAGTACAATCTTTGGTTGGATGGTTCAAATGGTCTATGACAGAATATCATCCACCATTCTGGATAGTGGGACATCATATTTTATGACGAGTTCCCCATATCGACAGTAGAACTTCCTCAGTGACGATGTTAGTCGGTCACAAACATATCCCTGACTGAGAAGCTTATCTGAAAGACGCCTAGCTCTCAGAACAAAATCCGTATATTTGGTACTTGCTCTGGCATAGCGTATCAACTGAGATATGAACACGCCATAAGCAGGCGATGAAGGGATGTTGCTACTCAGAAAAGGAAAGTTCGTTATGCTGAAATTGAAGTCGTCACGTTTGTCATAGAGTGAGGTGTTCATGTGACCATCAGTGTCGTAGGACAACATTAGTAACATTAGTGCCCCACTCCTTGCCGACATCGTCACCGGGAAGGTGCAAATAGGATGGTGAATTATTTGTCTCTGTAGTTTCTTTGACTTCAAACTCCGAAGGATAGATACTGCTCAGGTAATCCGCGAATTTAGGATTATTGATGGACAACACATCGTCTATGTATCTGTAAGTGAAGTTGAAGTCAGAAGCTAAGTATCTTTTCCCTTCAGAGACCAAAGATTGAATGAATTCAGCTTCGTACGAGTAAAGGAAAATGTCGGCAAGGAGTGGGGCACAATTGGTTCCCATTGGAATTCCGACAATACCGAGTACTATTACCTTTAATGACAAATATGGATAATGACCATATCCCTGTATACAGCACAGAATCGATAAATCAGAAAATCAGAAACCGGAGGTATACAAAATCAGGATAAAACAGGAACCAAAGCAAACAAACAAAAACCTCCACCATATGAAAAGAAGCGAACTCCCAACATGGGAGTGAGTCCAGGTGCCTAGGAAGAGCAAACATTTACCACCCGCATGCAACACCCATATCGACCGCAGAACTCCCCCCCCCCTCCCGGTGACGATGTTATTCGCTCACAAACAACTCCCTGACTGAGAAGCTTATCTGAAAGCAACATATAGAATATCTTATGCATTGCAATTAGAAGAAGGGAAGTGATCTCCAATAACACTCGGTTGAAGTACAAACTACAAAACACCTACACATCCATGCAATAACATAAAGCAGACATGCATAGTAAGAGACGCAAAAGGGACAAGAAAAACAAAATTATTAAACACAAAGGATTACACATAATCCAACAAGATCAAAAGGGAAATCGGTGCCGACTTATCAGGTGGAGTAGATTGTATATCTATCCGAATTACATGCGCATAACCATCTCAATTTTCCTGTTACCATTAGGTATCGAAGAACGCACAACAGTGGTAGCAGTGTAAAACGTCTTCAAATTCAATGTATTCATTGCAACTGTTAAAACACTAAGTAGACATCAAAATTAAAGGACGCAAAATGTAAAGGAACACCGATGCGACACGAAAACACCAAACTCAAAAGAATACATATAAAACCATCAAGACAATGAGCAACTTTATCCGCCTTGCTGGTCTTTTGGGAGGATGTTGTTGTTAACTGTTTGTCTTTGGTTTTAATTGTTTCATAATTTGTATACTAATTAATTTTAATTTTCAATTCTGTATTTGGGTGTTATATAACTGTGTATTATAAAGAGTGGTTTTTGTCCATATTATGAAGACAAGTAGGAATTCATCACCTTATTTTTCTAAAAGAAAATTAAAAAATTAATCTACAATCCGCCAATGCTACGTAGTAGCCATCTATTTATCATTAGCATGCAATAAATTTAAATTAGCTTTTGTTATTTAGATTGTGTCTATATATTTCTTTGACGTAACATTAACTCGAAGAGTTGCTGAATCTCAGTTTTTAAATCATCCTTATTTTCGTGCGAGCATCTTCTTACATATTCAAATATCAGAGGTATTCAAAATACCATAAAGGTTTTGTATCAAATAGATATCAGATAGAGCTGTGAAAGTCGTGTTTTTCCTTTCTTGGAAGTGATTCTTTGTCCCTACACAAAAACACTCATTAGGTATTCGATAATGTTTTTATGGATAAAGATTTATGAAAATCACACGTATAAGGTCACTGTAGGAACATGTCGTTTTTAACCCTTTCAATGTATCATTTTCTTTACGTCTTATTACGTCAAAGTTTTATCTCCATCGCAGACAATGATACTTTTTATTAATTTTTCCTCTGTTTTCGTCATTCACAAGTTTATTAGAAAAAGGTGTTCATTTACAACCAAAATTAATGCTTATATTTCCTGAAAGATAAGGTTCTGTATCGGTCTACCTCGCACATGTGAAAATCTAGAATTCGTGCTATAAAGATTCGCTGACTATTTAAGAATATGTAGAAATTACAAGCAAGAGTATCCTGTGTTAACGACGGCGGAAAAGACTCGCAACATTCAACAAATAACAAATAAAAAAACCAATGGAAAATGAATAATGAGACACACAGCAGAACGCACACAAAAAAGTCCAAAACAATTAAAGTAGACACAGAAATGCGTAAAACAAAGCAAATAACGAAACATGTATGGAAACTTTTAAAGAAAAACCAATGTACACTTGGTGATGCTTTGCATGAACACCGACGGCGGGTGCGGCTAGCCAAACAGGGGATGCTTACTCCTCCCGGGTACCTGGTCCCACCTCTGGCTTGCTTGGGGTCCGTCGATGCTCAATTTGGTGCTCTATTGCGAGTGCTGTTAAGATTATCGTCAGGATCTTCTTTTACTCTTTGATAGAAAGGAAGTGATCTCCAACAACACTAGGTTACATTACCCAGAGCAAAACCCCAAAACAAACCATGGAAAAACACAGTAGATATGCATAGCAATATACGCAACAGAGCCACGGAACACGAAAATCGACACAGATACACCACATGCAAAAGACCACACATAAACCAAGGAGACCAATAGATTATAATGAGGTTATAATGGAAAGAATGAATCAATATGCAAACTATTTATGTTATCCTGTGTCAAATTCATTTAACTGTAACATATTGTAGAAATAAAAGATAAGGAGGCGACGCTGTACTGACCACACATTTATACTCTAGACTCAGGAAAAAGGGAACAAACAGACGAGAAACCGAGTTCAATAGCAACACGTCAAATGATATTCACAGTATACATGTAGAATCGGATAAAATGTAAAGTGGAGCCATTCAAACATAAAACATGACACTGTAAAAACTCAACTTACTAGTCTTTACATGTCGTATGTCTCTTTTCCGTCTCATACTATACTCGTATTTTGTGTTTTTGCATCGGGTGTCTTGTTGTTCTGCTGTTGGTGCTGCAACTGGGTCTTGTTGGAGTTCTCTTTTGGTTCAGTTTGGTCGCCATCGAATATGACTAATGATCCACAAACTGTTGAAATGCGCACATGGTTTACTTAATCATTGTTAATAATTACAAAAGATCACATATTGTTCTAAGGCTGTTGCATATTTCGACATTTTGTTTCAATGATGATTAAGGATATTCTTGAGTACATATATGATATTTTCAATTGACCATCTTTTACCTACAGTACGTACCAGGAGATTCACAACGAGATCGCGTTGATGGAGTAAGCTTACTCCATAATTCCCCAGAGTAATTTCTCTTTCTTCCTCCTTGTCCCCTTCGTTTACTCCATATAAAACGCCATGCTCGCCGAGGATTTCCTCCAAAATACAGCGCGGGCCTTTATGGGCGGAGCTTAGTGGATCGAAGGCGGAGCTAATATGAATGCGTAATTCCCTCATCATCGGCTAAAGTCGCGATCTTTTAATGACACGCTCCTTGTTGAATGAGGGAACAAAAAATATTAGAGATTGACTTTGACACTGTATGTACAGTATTCGAATTCTATCTATTGTTATTTTGGAATCTGGTTTTTGCGTTTGTGTTTGACTTTCATTCTCTCATTCATGGATATTGATAAGATATAATAACGTAAATCAATACACAAATTGATCATTTGAAATAAAAACCTAATGGATGTAGTTGTTTTTGATTTTGTGTCTACTTTGACACTACCAAGAGGAAGACAGCCCCAACGCGTAATTACTCTTTGAAAGCGGAATTTCTCTTTTAAGCGTTGCATTATTATTAAGCTGAAAAAAACATACTGTACGATTCTCATGGAAGATTAAACGCATCTCATTCACCTGAATAAAGACTACGCATTTTATACTTTAGGGGTTGGACCGGGAGAAAAGGAGGTGGGAGGAAGGGGAGAGATGAGGGAAAGAGGGGATGGAGGGAAGGGGAGGGAGAAGTTAAGGACCATTTGAAATTTATCCTTATACCTAGATAAACGAAAACAGATTTGGGAAGGAATAAAGGACCGAAAACCGCCCACCCTCCCCTATAAAAAGTGCGGATCGGGAGGGGTGGTTTAATGACCCCCTGAAATTTGTCATATTAATCGGAAATGTAAGATTTGGGAAGGAATAAAGAATACCCCCCCCTTCCCTCTCCTCTGCTTCGAGCATAAACATTATAACGTAGGACCTGTTCGATTGCAAATGAGGCTGGAGCTCCCTCACTTTTTGGTATTAGTTTCTTGAACCGCTTCCGAAAACTGATTTTTTTTTCTTTTTAATTTTGCAAAAAAATGTATGTGCGGTTCAAGAACACAGTAACTCGAAACTGTAATCTAACCCTTATTTACTGATATTATATAACCAGGATGTAACGTCGATTCTGATTGGCTGAAGCGCGAGTCATTATTTTCCGATAATGACCGCTGACGGAAGATAATGACTCGATGAGGTATTTGTCCTGATTTTAGTATTTACGATAAAAATTAAGATAGTTATTTTGTTTAATTTTAAAAGTCTAGATACACTTTTCACAAAAACTTTCAATTAATTATTAAGATCTTAATTAAAAAAATATGTGTTCATATTCATTACATTCATTATTTTAATCATATGTAGTTTTACAATTCGTTATATAATATAACAAATAAGGACTTGGCCTCGGTCATTATGTCATTATAATGACCCGATGAGATTTGTAATATTGACCTCGGCCTTCGGCCTCGGTCAATATTACAAATCTCATCGGGTCATTATAATGACATAATGACCTCGACCAAGTCCATATTTGTATAATAATGAAACAGGAACAGGTAAGGCACGATCCAATTGATATTCGTGGGGGGGGGGGGGGTGCTGGAAAACAAATAATTTTGCTCTGATTTTTAAGGAATAAAATTAATTTGCTTATTTAATGATAGAAGAAATAATCTTGCTCTTACAAGTAATCCGAATTTGAAGAATCAATATAAAATTTCGCTTCAAATTCCGGAAAATTTTTCGGCTTTGCTCGCCGCAGTTCTCAATTTATATTACAAAAATTGCGTCCTTTATCAGGAGACAATTCCATGGGAATCGCATGTTCATTCAGGTACATCATTGATTAATAATGATGCTCCACTAAAAAGAGAAATTCCGCTTTCAAAGAGTAATTACGCGTTGGGACTGTCTTGCTCGTAATTACGCGTTGGGACTGTCTTGCTCTTACAAGTAATCCGAATTTGAAGAATTAATATAAAATTTCGCTTCAAATTCTGGAAAATTTTCCGGCTTCGCTCGCCGCAGTTTTCAATTCATATTAAAAAAATTGCGTCCTTTATCAGGAGACAATTCCATGGGAATCGCATGTTCATTCAGGTGCATCATTGATTAATGATGATGCTCCACTAAAAAGAGAAATTCCGCTTTCAAAGAGTAATTATGCGTTGGGACTGTCTTGCTCGTTATTACGCGTTGGGACTGTCTTGCTCGTTATTACGCGTTGGGACTGTCTTGCTCGTTATTACGCGTTGGGACTGTCTTGCTCTTGCTCGTGGTATAGTGTCATTTTACGGTGCTACAAATCTGTAGGATCTATAGAATCACACAATAGGCACATCTTCAGTTATTACTGATAACGGATTATAACAATTGCTGAAAAATTAACAAAGGTCTATACTTTCGACGCCTTCTAAAATACGCTTCCGTGATCAAAAATACCGTTCAAACACGATAGAATAAAAAATAACTATCAGTGAATTAAACATTTAACTTACTGGGTACCGTACAACATTAAATTAAATTTTATACGTCAATGTGCAATCGTTTACATGTATATGTAAAATAGATTATATCAATGTGAATATCCGGAGTATGGATTTAGAAGCTATTACGTATGAACGGGAAAATGATTTGCATAACTCATAATACTTTTAATATTCATCTTACTGCAAAGTCGTGCGTTACAGTACTTGAATCTATAAACGCATGCAAAAATCCGTTTCACTGTCTAACTGGAAACAAATCTTATTTTTCCTTCCATCAGATACATCGAATGATATAATGTATTTTACACATCCAATATTCCGGAGTTTATCAAATACAGGAGTAGGATATGTATTTCTTTTTTCCCTTATTTTCTTTATTACAGTTTTACTTCCTACATTATTTGCTGGTTTATTAAATCATATTCATTTTTCGTACATCACAGGTAATTCAAACTACAGACATGTGTAGACTGCCTATTTAACATCTATGGGTTTCTATATCTCTACGTACATAATCCTGAATATTGCATTGTTATAAATGTAGTACATGTATATCTATGCGAATATGCAAGATAATGATTCTTTAAATTTTTACAACATTTATAGAATCGTTCTAATAGGAAAACATTTACGTACAGATCTAGCGTATTTTTCAAAATAGTTTGACTAGCCTATCGCGGTTTTACTCTCTACAAAGAGATTTTACGCGACCCGAGATGCTTCGTCAAGCGAATATAAGCCCCGCCTACAAGCACTCGGTGTTTACCCCGGCTAATATTTAAATATGCATAAGCGCCGCCTCCGTTCATTAGCCCCGCCCACAAACACTCCGAGTTTTTCGGGGTAAATTTTGTTCGCGTTGATCCCGCTTTACCCCTCATCAACCCTCCTAAAAGCCCTCCACCGATGGAGGAATTGGCCTTTACTCGTTAAATTTTTACTCCTTCGATGGCGATCTCGTTGTAAAACTCGTGATAGGTACTGTATTTGGACACTCTTGGATTTGACACGTTTTTATTAGGCAATGGCGGTGGGTGTTGCATGCATTCAGAGAATTTTCACTCCTTCTGGGAACCTACAGCCAATTTCACGAAAATTCGTGAAATTTGCCGCTGGTCCTGACTCCATTCAGGGATTCGCATTAGTCTTGACGTGGAAACATACACAATTTCCCTGGATCTTTGACACCTGAACAACGATCGGTAATTTTTCACTGGTATACTTCTGCCACACCTTCTCCTACTTGCGTGGCAGATGACCGTCCTAAGCGGCACCGATTTCCCATTGTTCTCGTTGGTTTATTTGTAGTCATTTGTGTTTGATGTTTATTTATCGCGATTTTGGTGTTCCTTGTCCCCTTTGTGTTTTTTTCTGAGCGTGTGTGCTCTGTGTTTTTGCATTGGGTATTTTGAAGTTTTGCTGTTGGCGCTACAACCGAATGTTCTTAGAGATCCCTCCTTTTTGTCAATCTCGATTTTTCATAATTTATCTTCTCTAATAAATAGTTCTACTTAAATTTAAGAAATAAGTAAATGATGACGAAAGTACATTAAGAACATCACTTTACCGTTATCCCAATATGTAAAACACTTTTTCATCTATTTCTTTCACGGGAATAATTTACCAGTTTAAAAAATGTGAAAATGTTATTAACAGAACGTGTCACCCATGGTAGATTATTGTCAATGACAAATATGGATAATGACCATATCCCTGTATACAGCACAAAATCGATAATTCAGAAAATCAGAAACCGAAGGCATACAAAATCAGGACAAAACAGGAACCAAAGCAAACAAACAAAAACCTCCACCACATGAAAAGAAGCGAACTCCCGATATGGGAGTGAGATCAGGTGCCCAAGAAGAGTAAGCATCTCCTGCTTGCATGCAACACCCGCAATTGCAACAAACAATGACATATATGCAATCGCGATAAAATACATGTGAGGCAAGAGAATACAATCGCGATAAAATACATGTGAGGCAAGAGAAAACAATCGCGATAAAATACATGTGAGGCAAGAGAATACAATCGCGATAAAATACATGTGGAGGCAACAGAATGCAATCGCGATAAAATACATGTGGAGGCAACATAATGCAATCGCGATAAAATACATGTGGAGACAACAGAATGCAATCGCGATAAAATACATGTGAAGGCAACATAATGCAATCGCGATAAGATACATGTGGAGACAACAGAATGCAATCGCGATAAAATACATGTGGAGGCAACATAATGCAATCGCGATAAAATACATGTGGAGACAACAGAATGCAATCGCGATAAAATACATGTGGAGGCAACATAATGCAATCGCGATAAAATACATGTGGAGACAACAGAATGCAATCGCGATAAAATACATGTGGAGGCAACTGATGCAATCGCAACATGTATATCATGCAGCAAAATTAACCGATCTAAAAAGAAGCATGAAGCGTAAATGTAAAGGCAATGAAAAGGGAAGGCGCCCCACGTAAAGTCGGAGGCTATTTTCATTGTCACCTGCTTTATTTTTAGGAATAAGTCTAATTATCCAGACTACGCGTGCATAATCCTCAGATTATGACTAAATTCTGTATCCTAAGATGCAAAATTATTTTACAAACAAAAACAAACCCAGTGTTAAATGACGAACAAAAAAAGCAATACAAAAACCTAGTAAGGATTTTGAAATTTTTTTAAGATGTAGAAATTTGTAGAAATGTGTTAGTTTGAGATCGCCAGCAAGACTCGTATGTGGCATCCACATCAAACCATCACAAGATACGATTCAAACCGTTCATTTCGCAGTAGAATTAGTTAAGCAAGGTAAATACTGTCTAAAAATTTATTGTTGGCCTATCATACGAGTTTTACTACTATCTATTTGATAAAAATCTATTCTGGTCAAGAATAGATGTGTTAGATAATAATCTATTTTTATCAAGAATAGAGGTCTACCCAGAGAACACTTCAACATGACATTTTGTTTATTTACGTGAATTTATCATAACATTTAAATTTGAATAAAATGAAAGGAATAATTCTGTTTAAATGTTAACTGGATATACCTTTATAATTGGCAAGAAAAGATTTCTTTCACACAAATGATAATGTTGCTTAATATTACAGGCCTAAAATAGATTTCGATAGAATCGAAGGGGATTCCAATGCTAGAGATTATTTGAATATCACGTGATATGCTACCGTGATAGTGCGTACTTGTGTTTATCAAATCGTGATGTCATATCAGTGATCACGAGCTTTGCATATTTTGCATTCTAATAGCCTATCAGCTCTATTCAAACTTTTGTCTGATATAATAGATAAATTTTAGCGTAGTCATGATGAACTGATAATTGTTTGGCGTGTACTTTCGAATGGTAAAGATTTAGCATGATAATACTAACGATATACAACGAGGATATCCCTGATTTCCTTCTTAAAAGTTGCATGATATATATATTGTGGTATTTTAGTCCATGACAAATATGGATGATGACCATATCCCTATATACAGCACAAAATCGTTAATTCAGAAAATAATAAACCGAAGGTATACAAAGTCAGGATAAAACAGGAACCAAGGCGAACAAACAAAAACCTCCACCACATGAAAAGAAGCAAACTCCTGTTATGGGAGAAAGATGTTATTGGACAAGTGGTCAAGTGGTATCATTTCTTGCTTCGAGTATATTTCTATCGGTTTATTCTTTTTTCAATTATTGCCTTTGAGGAAAATAAAGATGGAAAAATTAAAATGTATTTAATGTTAATCTGTACATGCTTGGTCATGATTTTATTAAATCTCACAAACTTAATATTCATTCCTTGACTCACTATTTATACATTTTTGATATGATGTTAAACGTCTTCAAATTCAATAGCATCATTTAGGAACAGATAAATTTACAGCATGGACCAGACACGAACGTTTCGTGTACTGCATTCTTGTCGGTGATCCTCAATCAAAACAATGTAATATGACCAAACAGTGTGAAAACTATTATGTCCAAAAATGTACCGAAAGACGTAACAGGATGGGTAGGATATAATGCTACAGGACCAGCGTTTTAGAAATTTCAAGGAATTTGGTAACAGAAAGTTTCGAATGCGTATTGAAGAAACAGATGATCAACTGAAGTTGATCGAATTTGACTACATGTGTCCTCGGGAACTCCTTGTCCACTAGCATTCATACCAGCAAAACAGTAAAATTTAGTCTTTATTATTTTCACTTTTTTTGTAGGTGTCAGCATGAATTTACCGCGATTGTTGATTTGAATGGTTCAAAATGTCATATTAAAATACATAGGTTTTCATCAATTGTTTCGTGGTAAGAATTGTTGAAAGTTTATAAATCATCATTTGAATGCATGCTTCATGTCGTTGTGCGAATTTCAATTTTCTGTATTTGTTTTTTATGGACATGTAGTTTCATGTTGGCATATTCCAATATTCAACGTTAACGTTACCGTGCATGAACTTGAAATGTAAGTTTTCATCGGCTCACTAAGTATAAGTTCATCTTCTGCATTAAAAAAAAAATAAGTGAATTATTTGATAATTAATAAATTAATGTCAGTCCTAAAACTCAAAGTCAGAAAATAAGAATCACAATTATTAGTCTAAAAATTATTGAAAGAAAAACAAAACAGAGCTTTCTCGCGAAAAAAAAAAAAATAGAAACGGACAAACAGACATAGATAAGTTCGAATATACCATAGAAAGATGAAGAATAAAACTATTTCATGAACAATCATTAATCATTTATATTATCTAAGCAGTATATTGTAATCGTTCAATCTTAACGATCACTGACGAGGGTTAAATACCCGATACCTGCATGTCTGGTCCATGCTGAAATTTATATGCTCTTAAATGATGCTTTTGAATTTGAAGACGTTTAACATTGTAGGCCCTAGTTCACAGCGACTAACGATTGGAATATATGCCGCTCAAATGAATTCAAGAAGATCCTGAAGATAATCACAACAGCACTCACAATAGAGCACGAAATTGAGCATGGACGGACCCCTAGCAAGCTAGAGGCAGGACCAGGTGCCCGGGAGGAGCAAGCATCCTCTGTTTGACCAGCCGCACGCGCATCCGATGTTCACGCACGAAAATGAAAACAATATCTAAGACATGCACTGTCTGAGGCCATGTCGTGTTCAAATGAATACGTATCACAAATTACATCACCGGAAGATTTGCTGAAATTTTATATATCATCATTTTGATGCATTTTTCAAATCTTTAGGGGAGTTTATATTATATTTGCTGAATTTGTTTTATATGTTTAACATCTTCAAATTCATTAGTATCATTTTAGAGCCGATGAATTTACAGCATGGACCAGACATGCACGTTTCGGATAATAAACCCTCGTCAGTGATCCTTAATCTAAACAATGTAATATGACCAAAATCTGTTAAATTTTATAGCATCATTTAAGAATAGATAAAATTTCAACATGGACCAGACATGCACGTTCGGGTACTTAACCCGCGCTAGTGATCCTCAATCTAAACAATGAAATATGGCCAAAGAGTGTGAAAAATATTATTTTCAAAAATGTTCAGGAAACGTAACAGGAAGGGTGCGATATGATACCACAGGACCCACGTTTTAGAAATTTCAAGATTTTTTTTTTTAATTTAAAAAAATTCAACATTTTTGAAATTAAAAAAATATCAACATTTTTGAAATTTAAAAAAATCAACATTTTTGAAAATAAAAAAAATATTAACATTTTTGAAATTTAAAAAAATTCAACATTTTTGAAGTTTGAAAAAATTATATCCCAAATATACCGAAAGAAATAGCAAAGTGCTAGGATATGATGCTACAGGACCCGGGTTTTCGACATTTGAGAAAATTTGGTTAACAGACATTTTCAAATGCGTTTGAAGAAACCACCAACCGAAATTGATCGAACTTGGTTACATGTGCTCTCGGGGACTGTTGGTCCACCAGCAGTGACATTCACCAAGTGGTACAAATGTTTAACGTCTTCAAATTCATTAGCATCATTTTAGAGCATGTAACGTCTTTAAATTCATAGCATCATTTAAGAATAGATAAAATTGCAGTATGAACCAGACAGTTGAACATTATGTCTAAACTTACCGAAATACAAAGCAGGACGGATGGGCTATGATGCTATAGGACACACTTTTCAGAAATTTCGAAAAATTTTGTGAACAGATATTTTCGACTTCTTTTCAAGAAATGATCAACCAAAGTTGATCGGACTTGGCTACATGTACCGGGGAGTCCTGTTCCAACATGAGACACTCACCAAGAGGTATTATAATACATATAGTGCTTTTAATGCTTGTAAGAATTATCCTTAATCGTTTCACCTTTCGCTGCTGTGTGTGTTCCGCTGTTACAACTGTAAAGTTGTTTTCTTAGCGAGCTCCTTCTCCCTTCTGTATGTACGTTTCTATCTACTCATTAAGTATATATGCATTTTCTGCAAAGGAACTTTCAATGTGGAGGCAAAATTTTGTCGATGGGTTTTGTCAAACATTTAGTTTTATAATATACGTATATCTAATTTGAACTCATGTATATCATCGTCCAGGTATATGAAAAATTCATAGTTTTTTTAAACACTTCAATAGTTTGTCGACAAAAGAAAATCATTTCCATTGACGAATTTTTGAAGTATTTGCAATAACTATAGTATTTATATATATACTGAAATGACGAGAAAACTATCAAAATTCGCCGTAGGAATCACAACACGTTAAACGTCTTAAAATTCAAGATCATACGTTTCGACACATTCGCCGAAGGAATCACAACATGTGAAACGTCTTCAAATTCAATATCATACTTTTCGATCCCACGCAGTTTAAATGTCCATCGTCACGCTAAAACTTACCTTTTCGTGGGTCATAACGGGGAAAAAAAACTTCCGTTGATCACATTATTATTGGTGATTTTCTTTTGACAATGAAACGGCCAGTTGAAATCGTTGATATTGAACAAGGAATTGAAGAATCCTTATTGCAAGGAAATATATCTTCCTTTTATAAAGACATTAATACACTCTTTTTGAAAATCTTGTAACCTTGGCTAGTTTTGAATATCAAACAGTGGACGTTTACTCTTCCCGGGCACCTGTTCCTGCCTCTAGTGGTCATTCGATACTCAATTTTGTGCTCTATTGTGCGCGCTGTTGAGATTGTCGTCAGGGAATTCTTTTTCTCATTTGTGTCACACTTATGCCCTTTGCCCTCTGGAGCTCGTAAAAAAAGAGTTTGGCTGTAAGGGTTTTAAATGGTTTTCCCTTACATGGTTGCAAAAGCACTTTCTGTATAGACATAACCTTAGACAGTCCATGTTTTGTATATATTGTTTTGTTGACGAAAAAGTGACATATGGCATATAAACATCAAACACAAAATACTACACCAACGAGACCAATGGGTAACTGGTGTCGACTTTGGGCGGTAATTTGTCATACAAGTAGCAAATGGTGTTGTTATCCTGAATTACGTGCGTACAACCATCTCACTTATCCGATTACCCAGAAGTCTCGAGGAACGTACAATTGGTGTGTAATACAACTCCCTCACTGTAGGATGACCACACACAAACAAGACTGCAAAACGCAGGGGCCTAATCCACACAGAGGAATATTTAAATGAATATAAAAAGAGTCCGTGCTCTGCCGGCTGTAGCGAGTTCATGTATTTTATCACCAGAAGAGTCCTACTGACATTCAGAAAGGACAGTAAAAACCTTATACAACACATTCAGACCTCTGCTTACTTGACTTACAAAACTATTTAATATGTTTTCATTTTCGTGCATGAACATCGACGGCGGGTGCAGCTAGCCAACAGGGGATGCTTACTCCTCTCGAGCACCTGGTCCCACCTCTACCTTCCTAGGGGTCCGTCGATGCTCAACTTTGTGCTCTACTAAGTCTTTGAGTTCTGCTGAGATTGTCGTAAGGATCTTCTTAAACTCAATCAGTTGCTCAGTCGACTAACAATGCTGGAAAATCGAAAATCAATAAACGGTTTTCTGAAATTCATAATGGATGATAAAATGACGAAAGCTCAAGAAACAGGATTGGAAAATGGTCTATATTGTTTTATTGAGATTAACAACTGACATATTTATAGAATTCAAGAAATCTTGAAAGGCTGTGTTTAACCATTGATTTAGGATCGTGGTTTAATTTTCATTTTATTCTAATTTATTACCCTTGTTAGTGCGCGTCAAATCTTAGTACTGCCAGAAAGTACAAATATTAATTGTGAATCAAATTGACTTATCAAAAACCTGTCGTCACCTGACATATCACGTGCTAATCGCCCCATTATTGTAAGTCAGATTAAAGCCATTGACTGATTTAGGTGACCAGATAAAATTTATCAACAAATACTTGAGTCTACATATCAAGTTCAAGGTTAACTGGTTTATAAATCAGAACGTCTTTTCGAAAGCAGAACTGAAAAATAAATATGCAGAAATTGTAATTATAAACGTTACATAGCAGAGAGACATAGCAGGATGGGTTGGGTATGATGCTACAGGACCCATTTTTCGAAAATTTCGAGAAAATTCTGTGAACTTCGAATGCGTTTCAAGAAATCAAACCGAAGTTGATCGGACTTGGCTAAATGTGTCTTCGGGAACCCCTGGTCCACCAGCAGTGACACTTTCCAAGTGTTAAAAAAACTTACGACTTACTATCATTAAAGAACAGATACATTTTTAGCATGGACCAGCCATGCACGTCTCCGGTACTGTAAAGATCTGATAAAGCGAACCACATAATCGATAGCGTATGTAGATCGCAGTTCTTTAGTTGTTGTAAATATATCTGAATTATACGGCTTATTTAGCACAAATCGGTTCGTATTCCAGAGGATTGATGACTATGGTCGTTACTACTTAAACTTGGATATATGATTTACAATAATATCTGTCTTGTAAATTTTTTTCATATATCAAATCATATATTCCGCCTATGTTTCTCTCAGAGGTTCCCTTTCCCAATATTATTGTTATTTCTTGCTTGTAGGTCAGTTTCCCAAGATCTCATTTTTTGTTCGCGATTTGTAAATGCAAAATGTACAGTAAAAGAAATGGTTAATACTGAATGTGACATGTTTAGTACACTGCAATTCACATTGTGCTTTTGAATTACTTTTGTATTGTATTTTTGTATCGCTACTGTTGATGCTTTTGTATTGCTACTGTTGGTCGCACAGCAGCAGGAAAAGATGTAAGTGTTCAGTAGGTAAAATAAATTAACACAAGTAAAGATGTAAGTTTTCAGTAGGTCAGATAAATTATCACAAGTAAAGATGTAAGTTTTCAGTAGGTCAGATAAATTATCACAAGTAAAGATGTAAGTTTTCAGTAGGTTAGATGAATTAGCACAAGTAAAGATGTAAGTTTTCAGTAGGTTAGATAAATAAACACATGTGAAGATGTAAGTTTTAAGTAGGTTAGATATATTAACACAAGTGAAGATGTAAGTTTCAGTAGGTTAGATAAAATAGCACAAGTGAAGATGAAAGTTTTCAGTAGGTTAGATAAATTAACACAAGGGAAGATGTAAGTTTTCCATTACTCAAACAAATATTCGCACTGTATTATTAGTACGTTTTTACCGAATAAGGATACCACCACCACGTCAGAAATAAAGAAACATCAATCACAACGCAAGAGCTGAAGTCCAAACTTTGCTTGTGGAAGAACAATACACATGAATAACATCAAAACCTAACATGGACAAATGCTATACATATCCGGAATAATACATTTACGTATTAACTCAAGGTCATTTAGGTCTTTGTTTAGATAGTTTATTTGTGAAATGAATACAAGTACACATATAATCTTACAAGAAGTGCGAAAAGACAGTTAATTTCTTTTTTCTTTGTTCTTAAGGCATACCTTACATGTACATAAAGGGAAGGGATCTCCTACCAGACCCTGTTGCAGCACCAACAGCAAAACACCCGATGCGAAAACGCAAAGACGAGCACAACAAGAGACGAAAAAGAGACATACGACATATCAAGATCAAATACAAAAGACTGCACATAAACCAACGACACCAATGAGTAACCGGTGCCGACTTTGGACGGCCATTTGCCTCACAAGTCGCAAATGGTGTGGTTATCCTGGATTACGGGCGTACAACCCTGCCACTTATCCGATTACCCAGAGGTCTCGACGAACGTACAATTATGGTGTAAAACAACCTACTCATTGTTAGATTACCACACACAAACAAGACCGCAAACAAAGGGGCCCAAACAACACAGATGAATATGTGAATGGATATCAAAAGAGGTCTTATGAAATAAAGCTCGTGCTCTGCCTGACCATGATAATTTGACCACGGGGTTGTATCAAAATTCAGAATGGATGATTAAGATGGATGAACAATGTGCCGCATGTCCATTGTGAATTCGAAAAAATACTAAAGGATTTAAAAGACAGAGTATTAGCAATCCTATACGTGGAATACATGTTTCCTATTATTCAGTATTGAAGTCAGAATACTTTTTGGCCTGTGGCATGTGGCACATTGTTTGGCCATCTTAACCATCCATTCTGAATTTTGATACAACCCCTCATTTCAAAATTGTCTTTGTTACATGTAAAGATGGTATGAAGCTCTATTATTTTATATGGCTGCTATTCATTTTATGCATAGCTCATTAAAATAGAACAGAAAAATCATGCTATTGTTCTTGTTTTATTGCAAATAATGACGAATTACATGACTGCATGTTATCACCCGAGGAGTCCGACTGACATTCAGAGAGGACAGGTACTTCGAATAGGCAGATGGGCCGAGTAACGTACTTTTGTTCACTTATGACTAGCACATGATTCGACTACTTAACCTCGATACAGATTTAAAATATCTAGATGCACTTTGAGATTACAGGCCTTAAGGGTCAAATGTATCATCAATTCCTTATGTTAAAGGTACTTTGAATATTTCTATCCCTCATTGAATTCGTGTCGATTTAAGCTATCAGTGTTTAGATATTTCTTTATTCCATTTGAAAACATATTTCTATTTCTAGTTCTTCATTTTTTTTTCTCTTTGTTGTCCCAAAAAGGTATAACTATTTTCTTTTACATTTATATCCATTTTTTCACTGAGAAATTTTCTTTGTCAATATAATCTTATGGAATCAAATTATTTATCTCGCTTAATTTTTACAATTAACATGGAGTTTTACGTGCGAAATGTAAAATTGTTTAAAACGCGTATTTCATGCAAAAGTTTTTCTTCATATAAACTATCGAAGTAGTACATGTACCCATATGTCACGCAGTCTTACGTTCTTTTTCAAATGTTAAACGTTAAATGTAAATGATTAATATCGTAAAAATTAATGTAAATTATTACTCCGCTTTTTGTAATTATTTATATTGGGGACGATATCTAACGTAAGTGAATCATGATGACGCAATGAAATCGTATCTTAAGGCACGTTTCCTTGAGTCTTTTTTGTATAATTTGAAGACTTAACAATCGATTTATATGTCAGAAATCGTCTAAAAGTCCAAAAGACTATGTATAGCAATAAAATCCGAATATAAATGGATATTTGCGAAAATTCATATTTTTACTTGCTTATAAAAGAAGTACCTTTGAAGATATTATGATTATATACAGTTTTTAAGCTAAGAAAAATGAATTAAAATAAATCAAAGAATATCTCAAGATAGATAAGATAACATATAAATGATACATGTTTGTCGCCATAGAATGATGAAATGTCAATTGCATTGTACTTGCTGGGGTTTTTTTCTGACCATTGATTTATTCAGTTTTAAGTATCGAGAAATGAATATTTCAATCTTTTAAATTTTCAATTTCGAGAAAAACTAATCGAAGTGTCTCAACTCTACTGAAAGTATGTAGTCTTCACGTTAAACAGATACATAAATAATTAATAAAAATGTCAGACTAAGTGCATGATATTTACATGTACAAGTTCTCGAAAAATCATCATCAACAATACTTCAATGCAAAAATTATTCAATAAAAAAATCATTTTCGGTAATTTTCCTTATTCGAAAATCCGATACCTGAACCAATGAGTGGAATCCCCAATCCTTTGTTTTTAAGTAATATATCGAGAGAAATTTAAGTCAGCTGTAAGCTTCCCTTTTGGGTCTACAACCTTTTAGATACTATTCTTGTACCTTATACATGTATGTAACATTGTGAATTTTGATTCATGTGATATTTGAATATGTTTAAACTTTGTAATTTAGCACGTACGTTTTCGCTGCGCAACCTACAGTGCATTCCGTACATGCACTCTTCATTAGATAAAGCTGTCCTTTGTGTTTCCATAGAACTGTGTTGTTGTCTCTTTCTGTTTGAATGATTTTTTTTCTTTTCTCGTGATATTTCTATATTTTTGTTTCAAGAATTTGTAATGTTTTGATTGTGCTTTTTTGAATCTGATTTCGGTTTTTGTGTTTGACTTTCATTCTATATATATATATCTACACAGCCAATTGTGCCTCATATGAAATTCATGTGAAATTTACATGAACTTTACGTAAATGTTCACATGAAATTTATATGAAATGAGCACGAACATGAAATTTTCATGAAATTTTTCACATGAAATTCATGTGAAGTTTCTGACATGAAGTGCATATAAAGTCTATTTTGCAAGAAGGTTACAAAGAAAAATTCATGTGAAGTTTATGTGAAGTAAATTTATATGAAATTCATGTGAATTTTTTTCCCACAAATTTTATGTAAAATTTATATGAATTTCACATGAATTTTCATGTGAAATTTACATGATGCTCATTTCATATGAATTTCATGTGAGGCACAATTGGCTGTGTATCGACGAAAGTTGATCTTTTCGGTGCAATATACAAACGCTTAAGACATTCTCTCTCGCAATTGTAATTATAATGTTTATGTACGCTAACTGATAATGACATCTGTATTAAGTTCTGGGTCTACTTATTGAGTCTTTGCGGAAACAGAATTATTTCCCATTTGAGACGGTGTCTGACGTTAAATCATTGTTACGTCATGAAAAAGGTATGATAAAGTCGATTTTATTCAATTATTTTCCAGAGTTTTAGGATTGTTTCCATAGATTTTGATGAAGTCACAATTAGTCTACGTCAGATACCGTCCCAAACAAGAAGTAACTCCGGTTTTCTAAAATACCGAATTGATTTTCACTCAGACACTTACTGTATTGGACACTTGGTACGTATTTCTTTGATTTTGGTTTGGACATGATAATTGTATGACAAATATGGATAATGACCATTTCCCAATACATAGCACAAAATCGACAAATCAGGAAATTACAAACCGAAGGCATACGAAATCAGGTTAAAACAGGAACTAAAGCAAACAAACACTAACCTCCACCTGAAAAGAAGCGAACTCCCGATTAGGTGTAAGACCAGGTGCCCATTAAGAGTCAGCATCTCCTGCTTACATGCAACACCTGCTGCTTCAATTCAGTTTCTTTAGCAGGCTGAAATCATCTTTCATTTTAGTCCTCTTCCTTTCTTTGAGTAGTATTGTTGACTTCTCTGTTATTGTTTTACAATGTAGTTCACATGAGCGAAGCTCAATTGAGCTTTTGTAATAGCGTGCCGTCCGGTGCCCTTTTTAAACTTTTCCACATTCTTGACTACTTCTTCAGAACCACTCAAGGGATTTTCATGAAACTTTGAATATGTGTTATAAGAGACCGCTGTGTTTAATTGTCTCGTTTGTAATGTCACCTTACAGTGAGAAGTTCTATGTTTATACAACAACTTTGCGTCTATTGAGACCTCTTCGTATCCGGAAAAACGGGAAGGGAGGGGGGGGGGGCTGTGAGCACGTAATCCGGATAACACACCATTGTCTTATTGCAGATGACAGTCCAAAGTCCACCGGTTGACATTAGTCTCCTACCTTTATGTGTTGTCATTAATGACAAATATGGATAATGACCAAATCCCTGTATACAGCACAAAATCGATAATTCAGAAAATCAGAAATCGAAGGCATACAAAATCAGGATAAAACAGAAACCAAAGAGAACAAACAAAAACCTACACCACATGAAACGCAGCGGACTCCCGATATGAGAGTGATACCAGGTACCCAGGAAGAGTAAGCATCTCCTGCTTGTATGCAACACCCGCCGCTTCAATTCGATATAACTGTCACATCCGGTAACTTCCATTTCGGAAGACATAGAGTACAATCTTTGATTGGATGGTTCAAGTGGTCTATGACAGAATATCATTCACCATTTTGGAGAGTGGGACGTCATAGTGATACTTGCTCTGGCATAGCGAATTAAATGAGATATGAACACGCAATAAGCAGGCGATGAAGGAATGTTGCTACTCAGAAAAGGAAAGTTTACAATGCTGAAATTGAAGTCGTCTCGTTTGTCATAAGGTGAGGAATTCAAGTGACCATCAGTGTCGTAGGACAACATCATGTCCAAATAGGATGCTGAATTATTTGTCTCTGTAGTTTCTTTGACTTCAAGCTCCGAAGGATAGATACTGCTCAGGTAATCCGCGAATTTTGGATTATTGATGGACAACACATCGTCTATGTATCTGTAAGTGAAGTTGAAGTCAGAAGCTAAGTATCTTTTCCCTCCAGAGACCAAATATTGAATGAATTCAGCTTCGTACGAGTAAAGGAAAATGTCGGCAAGGAGTGGGGCACAATTGGTCCCCATTGGAATTCCGACAATTTGCTGGAAGACCTTTCCTCCAAACACCACAACAATGTTGTCGATCAGAAAGTTTAACATCTGAATAATGTCTGTTTCAGTGTACTTATTTTCAGAATCTGACTTTTCTTTTACAAAGTAGGTTTTGTCATAGTTAACAACAATAAATTTGTATTAGCGATTACCGTTCTTACTTGTAAACGCATTACTTATAATTTTTGCGAGTCTTTCTTTCAATTTAGAATGTGGAATTGTAGTGTAAAGTGTCGAAAAATCAAAGGCTTTGATCGAATGGACTCTACTAAAATGAGTGGATTTCAGATGTTCTAAAAGTTCCTTCGAATTCTTTAAAATCCACATCTGGTTGATACCACTGCGAGAATATACTGTCGAACAATATTTTTGTAGCCCAGATTTGATTTCAGATAAAACTTTGGTGAGTAAGATCGATACAGATTTGGTAGAACATTTTGAGGAACCAGCGATGAAACGTTGTTTGTACGGATTCTTATGCATTTTAGGTATGCAGTATAAGTATGGTAAATCTAAATCTAAATTGGTAGTGTCGAAGCCAAAGGAAGCAAGAGCTGATTTGTGGTTATCTATTATTTCAGAGGCAAAAAGGTTTTTTAGGGTGTAAGTGGGATTTCCAGGTGTCGAATTTAAACCCAACTCTTTAACTAAACTCTACCTATTTTTCCGCGCTCTTTCTCTTATTTAGTCTTTGCGGAATACAGAGTTTTTTCCAATTACAGACGGTATCTGAGTAAAACTATTGTGACGTCATGAAAATGGTATTGTAACGTCCATTTTATACCGTCATTTCCCTGACTTTAAGGACTGTTTCCACGGAATTTGATGATGTCATAATCAATCTACGTCAGCAACCGTCTCAATTGGGAAGTAAGTCTGGTTTTCGAAAATAGCGAATAGACGAAAATGAATTTCAACATCTCGGGCCACTCGGTTTGTTGCTGCAGTATTGACGTAAGGTATAGCAAAACAATTTTTGATTGGAATTCGGGTAACATATATATGGCTTTGTTTGACCTTCAGACAAAATATATCCCTCGACCTTCGGCCTGGGGCAATATTTTGTCTTCAGGTCCAACAAATTATATATTGCCCTAATTCCCATTTCATAATTGTATAATATTGCAATATTCAACGAATTCGTATCGTATCGCGATACGAAATGCGAATTGCAATATATATATCTCCCTTAACGATTACATAATGAATAATAATTATATCATTGAATCGCATTGATGTCAATCAGTTTAATCAAAAAGAAACTACCAATGATCTACATCGCTCATGATATTGAAATGAATTATGACCAAAGAATTTTTAAAATGATTGAATGACTTGTGTCCGTAATGATGAATTCCAATTAAAATCTGGTCATAGTAATAGCGTTTATATTGATGTTTATAGAATACTTATTGACTAAAATTCTATGTAGGTTCATAATTGGGATTCTGCTGAAAAGATTATCATTGAGTTTTGGACAGAAGTACAAAGGTGAGCATAAAATCAACGGTGTATGCACCATTTTCGATGGATCTTTAGCAGTTGTGAAAAATATTAAAAATCCCTTTCAGAGGAATTTCAGTTATTTGTAGTGAATCATATTTAAGTATTATTTGGTGGATATTAAATTTAAAACTTGAGATAAATAATTAAGGTCGTGTAGCCAATTTTATTCTTATTCTGCTACTTGTGTGTCAAGAGTTATCCGCCCTTTTAGAAACAATGCTTTCAACCATCAAAATAAAGATTGGCGTTCCGGCAATCTCGAAGACTCGATCTTGCTACGCGTCCGATGTATTCATCCGCCATAGGGTAAGTTCATCTTGAGATATTGGCGTTTCGGCAATGACCAAGCCTCGATCTTGCCACGCGTAAGACGTATTCATCCGCCATAGGGTAAGTTTTTCCCCTGTGCGTCGACGGCGGTTGCAGCTAGCCAAACAGGAGAGGCTCACTCTTCCCGGGCGCCTGGTTCCACCTCTAGCTTGCTAGGGGTCCGTCGATGCTCAATGTATGCTCTTTTTTGAGTGCTGTTGAGATTATCGTCAGGAAGTTTTTAATTCACTTGTGGCACACTTATGTCCTTTTCCGTGTGTAAAAAGTTCCCCGCGAGGGGTTTTACAGTAAGGGTTTTGAATATTTTTCTCTGACATGGTCGCCATAGCACTTTCAATATAGATATCACCTAAGACAGTGCATGTATTTGAGTTATTTTTTTCATTTTCGTGCGTGGGAGTCGACAGCGGGTTCGGCTAGCCAAACAGGGGATGCTTACAACTCCCGGGCAAGCATTCTCACCTCTAGCTTGCTAGGGGTCCGTCGATGCTCAATTATGTGCTCTATTGTGAGTGCTGTTGAGAATATCGTCAAGATCTTCTTTAACTCATTGAAGTTAATTTCCATAAGGAGGTCAATTCTCGGAAACAATAAGTATAAGGAAAATTCTTGAGACGACAGAATAAATTGCCAAAATAGGATGCTCTAGATTAAGTTTAAAGAATAGTAGGCAAAGTACTCAATGTCCTCTACCAGGTACGTGTTTTGAGTCGATAGGTAATCCAATATTTAACTACTAATTAAGAGAGTTTGGCAATGATCTCAGGTGAGAGATCTAGGCCCACTTATTGTTTGGTTTTCACGATATTTTGTATGTTTTAAGTAAAAAAAAAGTATCGGTTCAATGGCTTTGTTTCACGTTTTAAGATCTATTTTACTCCTAATTTGTCATATTTCATCATACTTATTTTATTTCATTGATGTCTAACCTGTCTGGACAAAATGGAGGTCATGTCAAATAAAAGAACATTTAATAAGGGCTCAAATAACAAGTTTTTCTTCAATTTGAATTTTTTCGTCACCTTCTGCGGTTAGTTGAGACTTTTATTGAATAAAATACGTCAATAACGGTACATCGAATTACCCCAACATACCGCAAAATATCTTAAAAATTACCTATGTTATTTGAAAGACGCTTCATTACTCTTTTGTCATGTACATATATGACATGCTTCATAAAATCCGATGATTTTTATTACAGATCTAAATATCCAAAGTTCTTTTTATCACGTTTTCAACCCAGTTTTTATTCATCTATCATCCTGAAATATTCATAAAACACCATTTATAGCTTAAATTGACTTAATGTACTACCGAATCTGACTATACACTTTGCACACTATACCGATAGCATGCGACAGAAAAAGAATGAGTTATTTAAGATGAATGTGAAGGTAATGACATGTAAATAATGTAGCATTTGAAGGTTTTATTGCCTCATAAAATTCAATAAGTCCAAAAATGAGTTAAGGAGAAAACAAGTAAAATATTAGTTTCTAGTAAAAACCTAACTCATTTAAATAATTTTTAGGATAATATACTGAATCTACGAACGTTTATAGCGTAGTAAGTATAACAGATTGTTTAGTCTTTGTGTAAGAAATACAATTTTGCTTCTTCAAGAAAGGATAGTATCTGCTGCATGACCTGATTATGACACTTACAGCAAAACATATGAGCCTTGAAGAACTAGACAAAAGGCAAAACTTTTGAAACATGACTTCTCTAATATACACTTTTGTATTTCTACTACCAATGTGTTGCTATATACACGAACGAAAAGTAAAGACAACATGCCTAATCTGTTTCCTTAGATATACTTTGATGTACTGATATTTTTCAATGCCAACGGCCTTTGAACACCGGACTGTATGGAAAGCGTAATCTTTTTTACTTCCGCATATCAAATTTCCCGTTCATGATTATGTCGAAGGGTTTAAATTCTATACCTTTTTGAAGAAAATCCCAAACCAATTTCCATGCAACAGACTCGTTTTTCGAATATTAAATTCTCATCAGTGATGCTTCTTACGGAGCCATAAAAAAATCATTCAGTGGCGCCCTCTTTATTTATTCTATTTTTTGGACATTTACATAACAGAGAGTGCATGGCTCCAAATTTCCTGTAGGGTCGATTCAGTAGCATAGCCACAGGACCCACGTTTTTAAAATTTCAAGAAATTTTGATAACAGAAGTTGTCGAATGCGTTGTAGAAAACGATCAACCGAAATTGATCAAACTTGGCTACATTTGCCCACCGGCAGTGACACTCATCAAGTGGTACAAATGTTAAACGTCTTCAAATTTAATAGCATCATTTAGGAACGGATAAATTCGCAGCATTGACCAGAAATGCACGTTTTATCAGTAATTTTCAATCTAAACAATGTAATATGACCAAAGAGTATTGACGTGCATGTCTGTTCAATGCTGAAAATTTGTGATTTTAAATGATGCAATTAATTTGAATGAGTTAAGGAAGATCAACAGCACTCACAATAAAACACAAAACTGAGCACCAACAGACCCCTAGCAAGCTAGAGGTCGGACAAGGTGTTCGGGAGGAGGAAGCATTCCCTGTTGACTAGCCGCATCCGCTCTCGATGTTCACGCACGAAAATAAATTAATATATAAAAAACATACATTGTACTTTCTGAGGTTATATCTATATAGAAAGTGCTATGGCGACAATGTCAGGGAAAAATATTCAAAACACTTACTGGCAAACCCCTTAAATATGCATAACACCAGTCGCTATGGGTATCTTATAAAAGCATATAAGATCCGTCTCTCCATAATGAGCAATGACATTCTTGATTGCGATTGAATGGCTTTGAACATCAACAAACAAGATATCTCAGTATGTTCATCAAGACGTTCACCGAATTTGAAAAGTGTTCTTGGAACTGTTGCGACAAGTGTTGCATGCAAACATGAGACTCTAACTCTCCGACTTCGCCTGGTTTCACTTCGTAATATAGTTTATTTTGGGGTTCACAACTGTTCCAATAGAATTCTAATGGTTCTTGGCGATTTTGTCTAGTGGTTAAGGTGTCGGGCCAGTGACCGAAAGCTGCTGGTTCGAATCGGACTAGTACCTAGGGTCGGCCGACATATATATACTTACGTCCATGTCTGTGTTACGTCTGTGGTGTTTAAAACAAAAAGATAATGATTTTGCCTCGTCTCCACGACTGTGGCTGATGGGTACTTCATCGATGTTTTGAAATATTAATTCGTCAAGATGCGTAGTACTGTCTCATCGACGAAATTTAGCCTTTATCTTGCTTTATCGAGGGTTTTAGATAAGTCGGTTTCTCATTCATATTCAATAACACTGTTATCTCTGTAAGGATGACAATAAAAGATAAGAAAAATTAATATCAAAGCCGTATATTTTTTCAATGTTGGTCGGTGAAAACGAGTACACGAGGTGGGGGGGGGGGTAAAGTAAGTTGAATAAAAATATCTTTTAAAAGTTGCTATTGATTTTGCATGTCAATACAAGTTAGATAAGAAAGATAAGAAAATATCGAAAGCCCTATTTATTTTCAAGGTATGTCACTACAGACAATCGTTGAAACCGTGTATACGACGTGGGGGGGGGTTAAAAAGGAAGTTGCATAAAGAAATAAAGAGACTTTTTATTGTTTTTGCACGTCAGTTAGTAAAATGTCAAATCAAAACTAAATCAAAACTAATATACGACAAAGATAATTATCCTAGCTGAATTGTACGGTTTCAAGTCTGTGAATTGAAGTCAATCACAAAAATCGACACCTGATTCCAAATAAGTCAATAGAAAGGCTTACGACAAAACATAATGTTCTCGTGCGAAAGAAAATGGGACATACAGCCGAAGAAAATGACACAAGCCCGACATATTCACGAGGGGCAAATTATCTACTGAGCCATTTCAAGTGCTAGCACAGAAGGCAATGTAGAATATCAAGGTTGGATATATCAAATTTAGCTCGAGAGAAGAACTTCCGTGTTTACCAAAACGGACCCAAACACCTCCCACATTCCACACGAATTATTTTCACAGTTGAAACACAAAATGCATTGTGTATGGTAAATAGACCTTCTTTCGCTCTTCTTTCATATATAGGAATAGATGCGATATAGGAACAATAAGATTTCATCACATATTGTAATTTTGTCATGATCAATTTTCTACTTTCATGTGCCCTCCTACGCACCACTTCTTTTGATAGTTATTTTACCTTGAAGCAATTCGTATATGAAATGCATAAAACACATAATTTGCAAAAACAAATTAATATTTAGGATGTAGCAACAATGGATTTTGCTTCGTGAATGCCTGATAAAGGCAAACACAATTCTCGTTAAATAGTCAAAGTTAATAGATGTAAATGCAAAGTACGAGTATGGCCTACTTCTCCAGCACGACTACCCTGCTCTGACCAAAACGAAAAACAACGGGAGGTTACGACAAAAATCAAATAGAAACCTCAACGAATAACAGAGGAGAGCTACACACAAAAACACCTTAAGTAGTCTGTGTTCTTCTGCCTTAAGCTATATAATGGTAATTGAATATACGTAGTGATTAATGTTAAACGTCTTCAAATTCAATAGCATCACTTAAGTACAGATCAATTTCAAGCATGGACCAGACATGCACGTTTCGGGTACTTAACCCTCGTCAGTGATCCTCGATCTAAAATATATGGCCAAAAAGTGTAAAAATTATCATGTCCAAAAATGCTCCAAATTAGGTACAGAGAATTGCTGTGAAAATTCCCAACATAATTACTTTTCATTGATCACAGCGCAACGAGCACACATGTGACGAGGATGTGTTGACGCCGAATCATATCGCATCACATCATTGAAACGTTAAGGGCATGTCTATGCATCATAGGTAACCTTACCTATTTAATTCATTATTCAGAGGATCATTCATGGTAATTGACGGTATAATATGGCTTCCAGCCATAGTATACAACCGTACATATTTTTTTCTGTCATGAAATGTAAACGTCTTCAAATTGAATAGCATCATTTAAGAGCAGATAAATTGGCAACGTGGACCAGACATGCACGTTTCGGGTACTTAACCCTCATCAGTGATCCTAAAATCTAAACAATGTAATATGCCAAAAAGTATGAAAGTTACTATGTCGAAAAAGCGTACCGAAAGACGTAGCAGGATGGGTGGGATATGATGCTACAGGACCCACTTTTTTGAAATTTCAAGAAATATTGATAACAGAAATTTAGAATGCGTTGAAGAAACGATCAACCAAAATTGATCGAACTTGGCTACTTTTGCCCTCGGGGACTCCTGGTCCACCAGCAGTGACACTCACCAAGTGGTATAAATGTAAACGTCTTCAAATTGAAAAGCATCATTTAAGAGCAGATAAATTGGCAACGTGGACCAGACATGCACGTTTCGGGTACTTAACCCTCATTGGTGATCCTAAAATCTAAACAATGTAATATGCCAAAAAGTATGAAAGTTACTATGTCGAAAAAGCGTACCGAAAGACGTAGCAGGATGGGTGGGATATGATGCTACAGGACCAACTTTTTTGAAATTTCAAGAAATATTGATAACAGAAATTTAGAATGCGTTGAAGAAACGATCAACCGAAATTGATCGAACTTGGCTACATGTGCCCTCGGGGACTCCTGGTCCACCAGCAGTGACACTCACCAAATGGTATAAATGTAAACGTCTTCAAATTGAATAGCATCATTTAAGAGCAGATAAATTGGCAACGTGGACCAGACATGCACAGCTCCATCATATCTACGGTATAAAAATAGTTCAATTATTCTGACGCAATTTTGATGAATATTCTGTCTATCTTTGAACCTTCTTCGTCTTTTGCAATTGTTTATGATGTCACCATAAAAGGCAGGTTGTGAAATACCCTTAGTAATTGTTGCTTGTATGGGTCCAAAATTCAAAAGACGTTGACAATATTTTTTTTTGTAAAATTTCCAGAATGTCCAACTCTCGGACTATGGTCCTTGAATTGAATTTATGAAAAAGATCCAAAAAATAGCCGACAAAAATAAATTTGGAAGTTGTATTCGCATGAAGACATATAGTTGTACGTGAGGATGAGGAAACCAAAATGTGATTTTTGCATCGATTCGGAAAGTTTAATCAGAAGCCGGATATGCACTGTTCAAAAATGTTTAGAATAACATATTCTAATTTTTTTTTCAATTTTCATATCAAAGTTACAAAATGATTTGGAGGAAAGGTCTTCCAGCAAATTGTCGGAATTCCAATGGGAACCAATTGTGCCCCACTCCTTGCCGACATTTTTCTTTACTCATACGAAGCTGAATTCATTCAATCTTTGGTCTCTGAAGGGAAAAGATACTTAGCTTCTGACTTCAAATTCACTTACAGATACATAGACGATGTGTTGTCCATCAATAATCCAAAATTCGCGGATTACCTCAGCAGTGTCTATCCTTCAGAGCTTGAAGTCAAACAAACTACAGAGACAAATAATTCAGCATCCTATTTGGACATAATGTTGTCCTACGACACTGATGGTCACATGAACACCTCACTCTTTGACAAACGTGACGACTTCAATTTCAGCATTACAAACTTTCCTTTTCTGAGTAGCAACATCCCTTCATCGCCTGCTTATGGCGTGTTCATATCTCAGTTGATACGCTATGCCAGAGCAAGTACCAAATATACGGATTTTGTTCTGAGAGCTAGGCGTCTTTCAGATAAGCTTCTCAGTCAGGGATATGTTTGTGACCGACTAACATCGTCACTGAGGAAGTTCTACGGTCGATATGGGGAACTCGTCATACACTATGATGTCCCACTCTCAATAATGGTGGATGGTATTCTGTCATAGACCATTTGAACCATCCAACCAAAGATTGTACTCTATGTCTTCCGAAATGGAAGTTACCGTATGTGACAGTTCTACCGAATTGAAGCGGCGGGTGTTGCATGCAAGCAGGAGATGCTTACCCTTCCTGGGCACCTGGTCTCACTCCCATATCGGGAGTTCGCTCTCCTTTCATATGGTGCTTTGGTTCCTGTTTTATCCTGATTTTGTATGCCTTCGGTTTCTGATTTTCTGAATCATCGATTTTGTGCTGTATACAGGGATATGGTCATTATCCATATTTGTCATGATATAATTCGATTCTCGTATAAATGGCCTTATAACTCGATGTAAGAAATAACACATTGAATGTGAATTAAATAACCATCGTTACAATAGAGTTAAAATATGGTAGGGGTCAATATCAATTTTAACCAGCGTCTTAGTGATAGAGTCAATATGGAGTATGTCACTTTAGCACTGATGCAAGTCGTGCACCGATTCCTCATGCTCCGAATACACTTCCTGATTGTGTTTCAAATGGGGAATATTGTTCATTCCTGAACCAATCCCTGCTGGAACTGGCGGAATTTATCAGGAGGGTTTTCCCTATACATACGACGTCCCAATCATCCCATATGTGTTCTAAAGGGTTTAAATGCCGTCTTGGAATTCAGCTGCAGCTAATAGTCTACGGAGGAAAGGAAGCACAATTTGTCTTGAGAGTTCGGTCATGTAGCTCCATGACGTCATATTACCATCAATAACGATCAAATCCGTCTTTCTGATAGCCGAAATCCCCGCCCAGACCATAACAGACCCACCTCCATACCGATCATGTTCCCCACTAGGGCATAACAATATATCGATCACAAGGTCGGCGATATACGCGACGTCTTACATCACTGAACCGTTAGTTGAATTGAGATTCGTCAGAAAAGTATACGGATGTCCACTGGCCTTGATTCCAACGTAAGTGACCCCTAGACCAATCCAGACGACAACGTCGATGACGCCTGGTCAAGGGTACTCGTATTGCAGGAAACCTTGAACGGAGATTTACAGCATGTGGGCGGTTTTGGATCATTTGATCGGAAAATCTTACTCCTGTTGCAGACAGGATCTACATCTGAAGAGTCGATGCTGTGACATCATGTGACCGTAAAATCAATGTTCGAAATAAATATGTCTTGGGGCAACGTGGTACTCCTTATCCTTCCTGACCTTGGTCTATCTGCTAGGGAATTCGTCAGGCGATACCGAATTAGAAGCTTGGAAATATTTAACATATTGGCAACGGCGCGGATTGATGAACCTGCTTGCAGCATCCCTAAAGCACAGAACCTGTCAGATGGTGACACAAATTGACGTCTGCCCATGTTTTGACATTCGAAATAACAACATGGTGATTGAATTACTTAGTACAAAATACCGCGGAAGTAATATACGATATAGCCACACATCAATGGACAAAAAGTGGGTTAAACAGAGCACTATGTCTTGAAAATGTGCTACTGTAACATTTCGTCATTATCTGAAATAATCTATCCAATTTAGACCTACTTATGATGATGTAATTAACATTTTTATGATAAAAATGATGAAATTGCGATTAATCTTTAATATCATATCGCAAAAAGTTGCAACATCTTTGAGAAGTCATCGATATCTTCATTGATCAAAAGTTTGCTTCGATTTCCCTTGGATATGTTTTGGTAGTATGGTTATCACTGGGAATATAAAACCACTCAAATACATGTAGCTACAGACAATTGTTATAACATGAGTTTGTACATTTATATGCATACTATATTTCTTAAAATGTTCAACTTTTGTTTAACCGCATGCATGGGATTTATTTCAAGGACACATTCCTGTTACGCAAAAATGTTGCGGCGTGGGCAACCTGTTGCGAATGTTTGTGTGAAGGACATAAGCAAATTATAAAAGTGAAGGACACATTGTTAACACGTGCCGAGAGGTGCAGATCTACATTTGTATATCAATTACTAATGAGTTAAAATTACACAACTACACAATGGATATCAGACAACAACGATAATGGTCCAAATACTATTAGGCGATGGCTCAATATGACATTAATGACCAATACTATAAGCTTGCGTCATTAACCAATGAGTAAAAAGAAAGATTGCGTAGATAGTTGGGTTTCCCATAGCGAGAATAATGAAGAGTAACCTCCTGTCGGCAGCAATATTCAAGGGCATTTTTTCGCAAATCCACTTCGTTATTTAACCATTTAAAGTTCAGATAAGAGTTAAACTTTTAAATAGTTAACAATCTGAAAACAAAACATTATACAGCTATATTAATGTCTATTTATTTGAACAATGCCATTCATTACTCTAGCCATTCAATGGTGAATATTTTGTTAATAAGGTGCTTGGATATCAGTTCTTGATTAACTTTTTTTCAATTTTCTTCAGTATACCTATGGCTTAGCTTTAATGAATATTTTGAGTGTTCTCTTAATAAGGATAAGTGAATACAGGGAGTTAACTACATTTTCATATCACATAATATTGTAAACCTTCTTAAACAATAAATAACATATAATCTCAGTCTGTTCATTATTTCAAAAAAAAAATAATAATACTCCTTGCAATATTCTTTCCTGAATTTTCGTAGAGTTATGCTTTCAAGGATTCAAATCTCTGAAAAATTACCATATGTTGGCATGGCAACCAGCAGAAAAATATGCTACCATTCGAACTCTTTGTGTTCTCAGAGATTCTCGAAGTCGCCTATAATTTGAGACTATGAGAATCCCGCATAATCCTCATATATATGGACTCTTGAAATGTCCTGAATTTTCTGTAGAAGTATGTAAAAAAAAAAACACATAGAATTCTCAGAAAAGACAAAAATGCTCAAAAAGGCCAAGTGAATTGGACATGTGTAGTATTAAAAAAAACAAGAGACAATTTTTTTTATTTTTGTCTGAATAGCTCTAGGTAATATTTCTCTACGATAGATCTTTCTTCTTAAAAGTTGCAGCCTGACCTGAATATTAAATTATATTATATTATATTATATTATATAGTCTGTTTATATTCCCACTCTCAGTGGCTGAGAACTGTCACGTGACGAATCATTGTCTCATCATATTGACCTGTGAGGGGCAATTTCATTAAATATCACTACCGCGAAATCTCTTGCTTCCGTTTTACCATGAAATATCGAAAACGCGCGAAATTTATATCTGTGACGTCATTAATGTAATTTCGTAAACAGCAGCAAGTACCCTGAAGCTGAGCTCAAATTCTTGAATTTTGAGCCTATCTACGGATTTTGACTCTGAAACATTCTTCATTTGACTCATTGAATGAATTCCATTACGTTCAGGATAATTCAGCGACATAAAATGCTGATATTAACACTACTTGAAACATTTTCAAAGAAAAGTCGATGTCAGCCATTTCGAAAAGGTACCTTTATAAAAGCTAATTAAGTGACTTAGTCCACAATATAATAAAACAATTGTGGACTTTTCACTCGGTGAATATGGTGTGATATTTTCTAAATATGAAAATATTGACCGATACGACATGATGTAATATTTTCTGAATCTGAAAATATTCAATTTCAGAAAATATCACACCATATCCACCTCGTAAAAAGTCCATAATTGTATTATATTATATTATATTATATTATATTATATTATATTATATTATATTATATTATATTATATCATATTATATTATATTATATTATACAAACATACAAATATATTCAGTTTACCTTTGTAGTGTTCTCCTTAATATCTAAAATGTGTTTTGCCATTTTAACTTCTTTAACTCATTTGTGTCACACTTATGCCCTTTGCCGTGTGGAGCTCGTAAAAAAGTTCCCCGCGAGGGGTTTGACAGTAAGTGTTTTGTATATATTTCCCTGACCTTGTCGCCATAGCAGTTTCTATATAGACATAACGTCAGACAGTGCATGAAGTTTATATATCGTTTTCATTTTCGTGCTTAAACATCGACGGCGGGTGCGGCTAGCTTACAGGGGATGCTTACTCCCCTCGGGCACCTGATCCCACCTCTAGATTGCTAGGAGTACGTCGATGCTTCATTTTGTGCTCTGTTGTGAGTGCTGTTGAGATTGTCGTCAGGAACTTCTTTTACTCATTTATTGTTCAATTTGATATAATTGTTCTCGATAACTCAATTGGTGGTTTTGCGTGCTGTAACCCCCCCCCCTTTTTTTTTCTCTAATACAGTTCTATATGATAATCATTTCTTTTGTTTTGGTATTTTCTTTTTATGAATGATTTATTATTAAATTTGAATACGTTTAACATTTGTTCTTCTTGGTGAGCATCACGCATTCGAAAATTTCTTTTATCAAAATTTCTTAAACATGAGTCTTGTAGCATCATAGCATCCTGATATGCCTTTCAGAATCATTCTTGGATCATTCTTGGATATAGTAATTTCTGTTAGGCCACTTGACATTATTTAGATTGAGGGTCACTGACAAGGATTAAGTATAAAAACGTGCACGTTTGGTCCATGCTGCAAATTTATCTGTTCCTAATGAGTTAAAGAAGATCCTGATGATAATCTCAACAGCACTCACAATAGAACAAATTGAACATCGACGGACCCCTAGCAAGCTAGAGGTGGGACCAGGTACCCGGGAGGAGTAATCATCCCCTGTTGGCTAGCCGCACCCGTCGTCGATGTTCATGCACAAAAATAATAACAATATATAAAATACATGCATTGCACTGTCTGAGGTTATATCTATATAGAAAGTGCTATGGTGTGATTCTGTTGAATTTGAAGACGTTTAACATCGTTAGGGTAATTATCTTTTAATCATACGAAATCCTAATCGTATTTTTTTTATTTCAAATGTAGAGCTACATAGTTACATTCATGCGAAGTTCTAATACTGCCATTTTCCCTTGTTTATTCTAAAAAATTCTCCAAATTTACTGTTGCTATTTATTCGGAAAATGTTAACAAAATGTGGATGATTTAGCAAACAAACATACATGGTTGTGATGTCACTGGTTGAGGTTCAGTATTGTGTTCTTTTATCAAAATGAATAGATGACATTATTAGTTACATAGTGTGTATTTTACGTTATATACTTCATGTTGCAGTGTTGAGCAGTTAAAATCGTTCCCCTGCTGACGTGGCAGATGACCGTACTAAGTCGGCAACGTTTGCCCATTGGTCTCGTTGGTTTATGTGTAGTTATTTGTGTTCTATGTTTTTCTGTGATTTGACGTTCCTTGTACCACTGCGTCTCTATCTGTACGTGTCTTTTTTGTGTTTTGCAGTGGGTGTTGTGGGAGGTTGTTGTTGGTGCTGCAACTAGGTGTTGTTGGGAGATCCCCTCCTTTCTGATGTTTAGAATGACAAATACGGATAATGACCATATCCCTGTATACAGCACAGAATCGACAATTCAGAAAATCAGAAACCGAAGGCATACAAAATCAGGGGAAAAAAGGAACCAAAGCAAACAAACAAAAACCTCCACCACATGAAAAGAAGCGAACTCCCGATATGGGAGTGAGACCAGGTGCCCAGGAAGAGTAAGCATCTCCTACTTGCATGCAACACCCGCCGCTTCAATTCGGTAGAATTGTCACATCCGGATACTTCTATTTCGGAAGACATAGAGTACAATCTTTGGTTGGATTGTTCAAATGGTCTATGACAGTGTATTAACTACTTCTTTCCAGCTCTGTCGCCTGAAAGAAGCTTTGTTCTGGCCCTTTATCGATTTGACATCATAGATATTATCTTATTTTGATAACTTGTAATTCCATTTAAAACTTTCACCGAAATTAAAGGGGGTTAACATCTTAGCACCATCCCTCCTATGCTATTTTGAATATATATTTTATCTGGATATGCTACGGAATCGGCCCTATAGGAAATTTGGAGCCGCGCACCTTCTGTAAAGTAAATGTACAAATCTGAATTCAAAACATTAAAGAAGGCGCTACTGAAAAGAATTTTGGTGGCTCCGCTGGAAGCATCACTGATGAAGATTTTATATTCGGAACACGTGTCTTGTTCAGGAAAAATTGGTTTGAAATTTTCTTCACGAAGGTATAGAGTTGGAACACTGTCGTATAATATTGACCTCATAAAGGATATATGGGGTTAGTAAATTTCACATGGGACGAGAGCGAAGTGAAATTCACTACCCCATATATGTTAAACGTCTTCGAATTCAATAACATCATTTTAAGATCAGATAAATTTTCAGCATGGACCAGACATGCACGTTTCGGGAACTAAACCCAAAGAAGTAATTAATACACTTCTAAACATCGGGTCACGGGGAACGATTTTAACTGCTTCACACTGCAACATGAAGTAAGTGTTTATAATAATAATACGGAAACTAAACACTATGTAACTTATAATATCACCTATTTATTTTAATTATTTTAATCCTATACCAGGTAATCTACATAATATGTTACGCATATATTTTATCAAATGCATGATTTTTTAAAATCCTTTTTATGTCTAAAACAAAATGGCGTGTAAATAAAATTTCTAAAATGTCTAAACTTTTTATTCGATGTTGGATTTAAAAATGATTTTCTCAATTAAAAAAAATCGTCCATGGAAAGGGTTAATTCAAAATGTATGAACTGAAAACTGACTTCATTTACTGAGGTTAAGAATAAAGGACATATTAAGCGCAATAAAATTGATGAAATTAATCTTTAACAGGAAAAATCCTCTATGACGTCAAGAAATAATTGGCGTTCATGTTGTCATAGTAGCGTCTAACGATAAAAATTTGAGCAGCAGGATATAAGATATACACGGCGTTTACGTGGTATGGATTATCCAATGGTCTTTCAGGATTTTATATGTTGGTAATGATTTTACATTCCTTGCTTATTTCAGGCCAATTATAGTGAGTATTAATTAATATTATTGTATCACATACAATCCCGTAATAACTCGTGTAGGCGTGTCACTCCAGTACAAGCGTTCTTGTTGAGGCAATAAAAATATATAAGCACAACGCTGAATGTAAAACTATACACAGCCAATTGTGCCTCACATGAAATTCATATGAAACAAGCATCATTTAAATTTCACATGAAAGTTCATGTAAAATTCATATAAATTTCACATAAGTTTTATGTGAAAAATATTACACATGAATTTCACATAAATTTCCTTCACATGAATTTCACATGAATTTTTCTAACTGGCCTTCACAGGAAACTGAATTCACATAACATCAATGTAAAATCTTCACATGAATTTTATGCGAAAAATTTCATGTAACTGCTCGTTTCACATAAATTTCATGTGAACTTTCATGTAAAGTTCATATAAATTCTACATGAATTTCATATAAGGCACAATTGGCTGTGTACAACATAAATTTTTATAAAGAGATTGGCTTTCATGTTACATCTTCCCTGCAAATATCTTTTATGTAAGATTCAAATTATATACGAAATTAAAGTTTTGGCACAGATAGGAACAAACACATTTTTGGCGTTAAGAGTTTTGAATTTATTGCTTTTGACTCCGGAAGATAAAAAGGGCACAAACAGACATAGACAATGATATTGTATCATGTGCTACATCTACTACATGTATAAATAGGTGAGTGCAATTCAAACACATCAGTCGAAATACTTTTAACGTGATTTCACATGATATGTGGAAAATAATAAACAGAAAAATATCTTAAGGAAATAAAGATGTCAAATTACAATGGCTACAATACAGAATTGTTCACAGAATTCTTGGGACGAATGTTTTACTATTTTAAATGAAAATGCAAGATAATGATACGTGTACATTTTGTAAAACTGAAAGTTAAACAATCGAAAATCTTTTTTTTATGACTATAAATGTGTAACACTAATCTGGGAAGATATTGTTATTTGGCTAAACGAAAGATTAGACATAAACACACATGTTGAAAAGTATGAATTTATCTTGGGAAAATTCTATTCTGATAAAATAATTAATTTGATCTTTCTAACAGTTAAGTCATATATCTATTAACAGAAAACCCTACATAGAGGGTGCTAGACAAGATATCTTTTACTATAAAAAAACTAGAAAAGACTATTTTTGACAAAAATAATAAATTATCTATTTTTTATAACAAAATGGTGAGTTCTACATTAAACTTAGGAAAAACATATCTTTTTTCACTCTAACACCTACCACTCACGAAGTTCACATTTAATTTTTCATTAATTCAACCTAAAATTGCTTAAGTGATTTGATTGTTTTGGTGTAATGTATGTGTGTTGTACTGTAATATCAATTATTTGTTATACCCTTATCAGTATCTCCATATAAAATATCCATAGGAACAATGCCTATAAATTCGAATATTTGACCAAGCAGTCAATATTTACATCAATACTGGCCCTAGGGCAATATTTGAAAAAAATATTGACCGATAAACGGTAAATAGTTTGTGCCGTCACGTCGTTGATGACGCTATTAGCTCTACCTATTTTTCCGCGCTCTTTCTCTTATAAACGAAAATGAACGTAAACATTCCGGGTTAATCGGTTCGTTGCTGCAGTATTGATGTAAGGTATAACAAAACAATTATTGACTGGGAATTCGGGCAATATATGATTTGTTGGACCTCCAGACAAAATAAAGCCCTCGGCCTACGGCCTCGGACAGTATTTTATCTTTAGGTCCAACAAATTATATATTGCCGTCATTCCCAGTGAATAATTGTATAATAAATTGGTATACTGTCCACGCTTGACTTATGTGCTGATGTGATATTACTTGTGCTTGTATGTCTGGGTGTATATGTAAGAAAGAAAGGAGGGGATCTCCAACAATACTAGGTTGCAGCACCCACAGCAAAATCCCAAAACACCCATGCAAAAAACACAGAATAGATACCCACAGAAAGGGACGCAAAAGGGACAAGGAACACCAACTCACAACATAGAAACATGAAACATAAAAGACTACACATAAACCAACGAGACCAATGGGCAACCGGTGCCGACTTAGGACGGCCATCTGCCACGGAAATAGCAGACGGTGTCGTTATCCTGGATTACGTGCGCACAACCCTCCCACTATTCCAATTTCCCAGAGGTCTCGAAGAACGCACAATTATGGTGTAAAACAACCTCCTCACTGTTAGATGACCACACACAAACAAGACCGTAAAACACAGAGGTCCAAGCAACACAGATGAATATGTAAATGGATATAAAAAGAGGACCTGCGTAATACAGTCCGTGCTCTGCCGGCTGTAGCGAGCTCATATATGTTATCACCCGAGGAGTCCGACTGACATTCATAGAGGACAGGTGGTCGGGGCCCTGTCTTCTCTAAGGAGTTTTGGACAGGGCCCGTCATGGAGTCCCGTCGTCACGGTCAGTCAGAGTGCAAGTCTTAAGAATGCGCTCGTACAAGACTGTATATTGGTCAAGTACCAAGCTTAGTGTCCGTCTGGTGACATTAGCATGTATACATCTGGGTGTATATGTGTCTATATCTAATAGCATATAATTTTATATGAAAAAAACAACAGTCGAAAACACATTCCAAAAACCGCAATGGAAAGGCTTTCGAATCTTGAAATAATATACAAAAGAACTTCCCCACTTGAAGAGAAAGTAGGACAAAGAGACGGAGACAACGACTGTCTCACAAGCCCGACAGCAACACGAAAGACAACTTATCTAATGGAACATCTCCATCGCAAGAACGGAAGGTATTTAAAACAAAACATTGTAGGTGGCTCTGTTGAAACAGGTCGAGCTAAGGATTTCCATATATCACATGAATCATATGCATATCTAATGCAAGCATAGTATTCAAGTTGAAATAACTAAAATGGAAAAAGTACTATTTCGACTATTGCAAAAAGTACTATTTCGACTATTGCAAAAAGTACTATTTCGACAGTCTAGTTAAAGAGTTGGGTTTAAATTCGACACCTGGAAATCCCACTTACACCCCAACAAACCTTTCTGCCTCTGAAATAATAGATAACCACAAATCAGCTCTTGCTTCCTTTGGCTTTGACACTACCAATTTAGATTTAGATTTACCATTCTTATACTGCATACCTAAAATGCATAAGAATCCGTACAAACAACGTTTCATCGCTGGTTCCTCAAAATGTTCTACCAAATCTGTATCGATCTTACTTACCAAAGTTTTATCTGAAATCAAATCTGGGCTACAAAAATATTGTTCGACAGTATATTCTCGCAGTGGTATCAACCAGATGTGGATTTTAAAGAATTCGAAGGAACTTTTAGAACATCTGAAATCCACTCATTTTAGTAGAGTCCATTCGATCCAAGCCTTTGATTTTTCGACACTTTACACTACAATTCCACATTCTAAATTGAAAGAAGACTCGCAAAAATTATAAGTAATGCGTTTACAAGTAAGAACGGTAATCGCAAATACAAATTTATTGTTGTTAACTATGACAAAACCTACTTTGTAAAAGAAAAGTCAGATTCTGAAAATAAGTACACTGAAACAGACATTATTCAGATGTTAAACTTTCTGATCGACAACATTTTTGTGGTGTTTGGAGGAAAGGTCTTCCAGCAAATTGTCGGAATTCCAATGGGGACCAATTGTGCCCCACTCCTTGCCGACATTTTCCTTTACTCGTACGAAGCTGAATTCATTCAATCTTTGGTCTCTGAAGGGAAAAGATACTTAGCTTCTGACTTCAACTTCACTTTCAGATCAAAGACGATGTGTTGTCCATCAATAATCCAAAATTCGCGGATTACCTGAGCAGTATCTATCCTTCGGAGCTTGAAGTCAAAGAAACTACAGAGACAAATAATTCAGCATCCTATTTGGACATAATGTTGTCCTACGACACTGATGGTCACATGAACACCTCACTCTATGACTAACGTGACGACTTCAATTTCAGCATTACGAACTTTCCTTTTCTGAGTAGCAACATCCCTTCATCGCCTGCTTATGGCGTGTTCATATCTCAGTTGATACGCTATGCCAGAGCAAGTACCAAATATACGGATTTTGTTCTGAGAGCTAGGCGTCTTTCAGATAAGCTTCTCAGTCAGGGATATGTTTGTGACCGACTAACATCGTCACTAAGGAAGTTCTACGGTCGATATGGGGAACTCGTCATACACTATGATGTCCCACTATCCAGAATGGTGGATGATATTCTGTCATAGACCATTTGAACCATCCAACCAAAGATTGTACTCTATATCTTCCAAAATGGAAGTAACCGGATGTGACAGTTCTACCGAATTCAAGCGACGGGTGTTGCATGCAAGCAGGAGATGCTTACTCTTCCTGGGCACCTGGTCTCACTCTCATATCGGGAGTTCGCATCTTTTCATATGGTGGAGGTTTTTGTTTTTGTTGCTTTGGTTCCTGTTTTATCCTGATTTTGTATGCCTTCGGTTTCTGATTTTCTGAATTATCGATTTTGTACTGTAGACAGGGATATGGTCATTATCCATATTTGTCATGGAAAATGTTTTCTTTGTTTACTTCGGTTCTTATTTTATCGTGGTTTTGTATGCCCTCGGTTTATGAATTATCGATTTTGTACTCTGTATTGGGATATGGGCATTATCCATATTTGTCACCAAAGCCCATCCCAATTTCTGTCTTAGCATTACCAACAATATCGCTGCTTGGCCAAGGAATGACCAAAATTAATAGTAATTAGCGCCAACCTGAATAAATTCGATAAAGAAAAAGATGTACGCTATAATTGATAGATACCATTTCATTAATACTTAGGCCAGTCAAACATGGTTATTCCTTGTGGACATTTGGTATTCAGTTAATAATACAATTATACATAAAATTATTATTTTTGGAGAAGTTATATGTGTTCTACTCAGTGATCAATTGTTTTTGTTAAGATGGAGTGTCATTGGTAACGGAGTTTGAACACTTTAATATCCCTCTCTACAATATAATAAATGCGAGCAGTACGGGCTGGAGACTTGCAGAAAACAGAATCAAGACTCGGTGTTCCTACAAAGGAATCGAATTTACTAAAAATGAACAGATTTGTGATTTTCTTTGATCAACCCTTGCTTTCAGCAAAGCTATTGTGTAATGGTTATGTGATGAAATAAACATGATCTGTTCATTATCTGAATTTACATAATTGAAAAATGTATATGTGTGCATTTCAATTTACTCAGAGTCAGATTATTTAACTAATGTAAAAACACATGGGAAGATTTCCAAGGACAAATTCCTTGTACGCCAGTAAGGTTGTCATCAATGTATATATGAATGGGTAAAGGAAACATTGGTAACTTTGTTAATTCAAGGAATTAATTACTTCTTTCAAGCTCTGTCACCTGAAAGAAGCTTTGGTTTGGCCTTTTATCAATTTTACATCATATATATATTTTTTGCTATTTCGGAAACTAGCCATTTCACCGATTAATATGATCGAAATTAAAGGAGTTTAACGTATTAGCACCATCCCTCCAATGCTTTTTTGAAAATAGATTTGATTTGGATATGCTACTGAATCGACCCTACAGGAATGTTAGAGCCGCGCACTCTCTGTAATGTGAATATACAAATCTAAATTCAAAAAATAAAAGAGGGCGCTACTGAAATGAGTTTTGGTGGCTCTGCCAGAAGCATCACTGATGAGAATTTAATATTCAAAACACGTTTCTGGTGCATGGAAATTGGTTTGGAATTTTCTTCAAGGAGGTATAGAGTTGGAACCCTTCGACATTATTAAACAAAAAAGTCCAAATATACGACAATGAGTGAAGCAGCTCTGTTATACGTACAATGTGAAGTTACATGTTTTCATGAAAAAAAAATTCTTGTCCTCGTTCCGTAAAAAGAATGCAACATTTGTACCGATGTTATTGTTTTAATCGAATTCAAACCTAGGTAACCTATATACATGTAGCTAGGCGTCTTTCAGATAATCTTCTCGATAAGGGATACGTTTATGATCGATTAACATCGTCACTAAGGAAGTTATACGGTCGATACAGGGAACTCATCATACACTATGGTGTCCTATTGTCAAGAATGGTGGATGATATGCTGTCGTAGACAATTTAAACCATCCAACCACAGAAAAAGCTGATATCTTCCGAAATGGAATGAACTGAATGTGACAATTCTTCCGAAATGAAGCGGCAGGTGTTGCATGCAAGCAGGAGATCGTGACTCTAACTGGGAATCTGGTCTCACTCCCAGACCGGGAGTTCGCTTCTTTTCATGTTGTGGAGGTTTTTATTTGCATGCTTTGGTACCTGTTTTATACTGATTTTGTATTCCTTCGGTTAATGATTTTCTGAATTATCGATTTTGTAAGTGTATAGAGATATGGTCATTATTTATATTTGTTATCAATTGTTGTTTGATATTTCAGTGGTGAAAAAAATGTTTTACGCAGAATTATCTTATTTTTCCTGTATTGGAATCAATAATAAAGATATGTTCAGATTGTATTTTCAGTTTTAGTAGTAAAAAGACGTGTCTTATTCTGTTAAGAAGATATCGATATGAATGAAAATATAATGAAAACTTATTGGTCGAAGGATCGATCATACACCTGCCTACGCTTATTTCACTTATAATAAAGTTATAAAGCAACTGAAAGTACTGCAGTCCACTCGGGCCTGCAATTTATGTACTCCGCGTTGTGTATTACAGTCACTTCGTAACTTCGAATAAAAAGTCCTGGTTAATTTTACGGTTTATTAACATACGGAAAGGAGAAGATCTCCAACAACACTAGGCTGCAGAACCCACAGCAAAACACCAAATGCAAAAAACACAGAACAGACACCCACAGAAAGAGACGCAAAAGGGACAAGGATCACCAACTCACACCATAGAAACATTAAACATAAAAGACAACATACGGAAAAAACATGTTGATTAAAACAGTATGAGAATGAAGTGTATATACAAAATTATGCAAACAGTATATATTGGGAGGATGGGATATTTCACAATCATATGGAAATCGCCATCGAAATTCATGACTAAATTGGAGTCCAGACGTATAATCAAAGTTGCCTTAAGTTGGAACAAATCCTCACCATTTCGTCTATTGCATCAAGACCTGTGACAGGCGAACCATTATAGCTTCTGTTGCTGTCAAGTGACATAAGAATACTTCCTATTGACAGACGTAGGGTTAACCACTGGCAGAAATGATAATCATTTCTATAACATCAGTTAAGCACTTGATCGTAAAGTTTACCTTTCAAATTTGAGTTATCTTCTCCCAGACGATTGGAAATATCCCATAAACAAAATAAAGAGAAATTGATTAAGGTCAAAATACTTAATTTGCATAATTATTGTGGGGGAGAGACCATAAGGTTACAATATGTCTAAACATATATTTTGTAAATAGTGACAATTTTAATGTATATAGGGAAGTTTCAAAGGGCATAACTCTGCACGTAGTTAAGTTATATGGCTAAATTCGAAGTTGACCTGTTTTCTTTGTGTAAAATCTTTATACAAATAATGAATTTATTCTCTCCCTGAAATAATTTGCATTCAAAATGTCCCCCCCCAAAAAAAAATCACAAACTTTTGTTTTTTCCATTGGGCATTACTTTGCACTTAATTAAGAAACATAACCCATATCAAAACTTGACCTATATTTCTAGGTGTAAAAGCCAAATAAAAAAATTATCTATGTAACGATTTTTCATTAAATGTCCTGAAACATTTAAATATTGTATTTTCCTTAGTTTCAAGGTGCATCACTCTGCTTATTATAGAGGGACAAGACCCATCTTCGAAGTTGATCTGTGTTTCTTAGCGTTAAAGCAATTTTCAAAATTAATTCACTGTGACGGTTTTCTTTTAAATGTCCGGAAACAAAATATATTGATAAGAGATAAAGAAGATCCTGACGACAGTCTCAACATCACTCACAATAGATCACCGAATGGAGCATCGACGGACCCCTAGGATTTGTTAAACGTCTTCAAATCTATAAGTATCATTTTAGAGAAAATAAATTTACAGTATGGACCAGACATGCACGTTTCGGGTATTTAACCCTCGTCAGTGATCCTAAATCTAAACAATGTAATATGACCAAAATCTGTGAAAAATATGTCCTAAATGTACCGGAAGACGTAGCAAGATGGCTGGGCTACAAAAATGTATGATGCTACAGGACCCAGGTTTTAGAAATTTGAGATAATTTTGTAAAAGCTAGATGTGGGACCAGGTGCACAGGATGACTAAGCATCCCCTGTCTGGCTAGCCGCACCCGCCGTCGATGTTCTTGCTCGAAAAATGAAAACGATATCTAAAAACATGCACTGTCTGAGGTAGTGTCTATATAGAGAGTGCTATTGCGACCACGTCAGGGAAAATATTTAAAACACTTACCGTCAGACCCCTCGCGGGGAACTTTTTAAGAGCTCCACACGGCAAAGGGCATAAGTGTGATAAGTTTCAAAGGGCATAACTTTGTACATAATTGAGCGACATTCGATCTTGAACCGTATTTCTTGGTGTAAAAGCTGTAGGAATATAAAAGAAATCTTTACAAACAAGAATAAAATCCTATCTAATGAATCTTGGGTTTAATGAACGACACGCTTCAGTTTTCCACCCCGTTCATCAAAACAACTGATTTATCATCTTTAGTTACATTTCTATTTTATTTACAGCCGATCATAATATATATTCATTTACAATGTATTTAGTACTCGTGTACTTATTGACTGATATGACATGTTAGCGCAACTTAAAATGTTAAATCTCAGTATAAATTGTAGAGATGGACTTTATTAATATATCGTCCGTTTCCTTTTTGCGAGAATGATTTGATCTAACCTTACAATTTAGTGATCATTAAAAAGGCTGAACGTATATCACTTTAAGTTTCAAATATTAACAGATATTAAACCTTATACATGTACAAAAACGTCGAAGAAGTACCCATCAGTTATGCATAAGGTAAGGCATAATCATTGGAAACTGCGACCCCGGAAGGAACAATATTTTGTAGTGAGACTAGGTACCAGTTGAGAGTCAGCGTCCCCTGACTGCATGCAATACCTGTCGCAACAACTCCATGAATACTTGTGAAATTCGGTAATAGTCTCGATGTACATATTGACGTACATATCAGGAATAGATCTCTTTTTTCATGAGGTTGACAGTTATTTCATAAGATCCCCGTAGCAACAGAATAAATTCCTTGTGTGATATAATACTATGTACATTATGTGATAGGAGAACTTGTTTCGGTCTTCACATTTTTAATGACAAATATGGATAATGACCATACCTCTGTATACAGCACAAAATCGATAATTCAGAAAATCAGAAACCGGAGGAATAGGATAAAACAGGAACCAAAGCAAACAAACAAAAACCATATGAAAAGAAGCAAACTCCCGATATGGGAGTGAGACCAGGTGCCCAGGAAGAGTAAGCATCTCCTGCTTGCATGCAGCACCCGCCGCTTCAATTCGGTAAAACTGTCACATCTGGTTACTTCCATTTCGGAAAACATAAGAGTACAATCTCCTGTATACATTTTCTATAGAGGGAAAGAAGACTCCTGTTTCTATTGTCATAATATACGTTTTTCATTTTGAAATAACACATTTCACCATGAACAAGAAATAAGCACTCTTGATCCGTCGTATCAATTAGTTTTAGTTTCTTGTTGGTCTATTAGATGTCATTTCGGTGACATAGTTTACTATGAATTCCGATTTTGATTAATATAATTGAAAAATTGAGATCAAAACAGAGGAAACATGATAGATTTAAAGATTTATTTTTATTAATGAAGATCCTTTCTCTTTTGTCTTCATTGTTTTGTATTAAGGATCACTGACGAGGGTTAAATATCGGAAACATGCACGGCTGGTTCATGCTGTTAATTCATCTGCTTTTAAGGAGGTATTGAACACTTGGAGGCCAAATTAATTTTTTCTCAAAATTTTTGAAATTTTATATTTTTTGTCTGTCCATAATTATACAAACTTACATTTGATTCTATCCACAGGAAAATTCTCTACGAGACTTTGAAATATGCATTAATCGACATTTTCGTGAATTTCTTGATGACGTCATAATATTGAAAGTGTCATTCCAGTTCTCGTAAAGCTATTGGAAATTAATTTTGATTTAGCATCCGATATCTTAATAAACATATTGCACTTGCATGTGGAAAAGATGAGATGAACTGTATTTTAAACAAAGGCAGGATACTGGAATCAAATATGACACTGTCGCTCAAAAAATTGCAATTTCGAGCCAATTAACTGTAGTTGTTGATTAATTATTAGGAATTCTGCGGATGAACCTTGTCAAAAACTAACAAAATTATCAACAATGTCCAGAGATGATTTCATGATTAAATGAGAAAAATTAAATTTTGGATAAAATATTACAAAGCTTTATATTTTCCAATGTTTCTTCCGAAAATGGTCCATTTTCAATGAAGTGACATCTGCTATCCTGTAATGTTAATTTTCGAACTCCCTAACGAATTCACTTTGATGAAGATTGAATTTTCTATTTTATACATGTAAAGTTTCAAAGCGATACGTTTGGTATCAATGTTTCTATTGCATTTTGAAGGCGAAGGTTTTTGACGCCATTTTTCCCGATAACGTCATAATGACGTCGTTGTTTGCTCATTGATAAAACTCCCAAAGTCCACAATCTCGACAATCGCCATAATTTCTTCAAATGACACCGGATACCGGATGCTTCATCAGGTTACTCAAATGTGAATGTCAATCAGCGTATCAAATGTTTGAAGGCAGTAAAGACTGCACTTTTCCTAGGAGTGAGAAAAAGCGCCGCCGCTATCTTGGTGATAAAACCCTCCTTAAATGATGTTAATGAATTTGAAGACGTTTAACATTTGTACCACTTGGTGAGCGTCGCTGCTGGTGAACCAGGAGTCCCCGAGGGCACATGTAACCAAGTTCGACCATTTTCGGTAGGTCGTTTCTTCAAACGAATTCGAAATTTCTGCTTCCAAAAGTTTCTCAAATTTCTACAACCTGGGTTCTGAATCATCATATCCCAGCCATGTATCTACGTTTTTCGGTATATTTTGGACATGATTTTCATCGATTTTGGCCATATTTCATTGTTTTGGATTGAGGATCACTGACGAGGATTAAATACCCGAAACGTGCATGTCTCGTCCACGCTGTTAATTAATCTGCTTTTAAATGATGCTAATGAATTTGAAGACAATTAACATTGTAATCGTTTTGTCATCAAATACTTTGTAAATCAGCATATGATTCGGGGAAGCGTGGTACAAATAGGACGTTTTCTTGCTGTCACAAAGTTTTTCGTCAGATACCTCCAGAAATCGAACATAGGCCAATTAAATCGAAAAGACGACATTTTCCTAATGATAGCTAGAATGATTGAATTTTTATATACATGTATACAAAATATATACATGTATATATACTCCAACAAACCTGAACAATTTTCTGGGCATTAAAAATGCCGAGAGAAAGAAGGGGATTTCCAAGAAGACTCGATTGCTGTACCCACAGTATAACACAACAACTAACACAAAATCATAACACAACATCATAACACAAAAACATAACACAACATCCTAACACAACATTATAACACAGCATTATAACACAACATCATAACACAGCATCATAACGCAACATCCTAACACAACAACATAACACAACATCCTAACACAACATCATAACACAACATCCTAATACACCATCCTAACATAACAACATAACACAACATCCTTGCACAACATTCTAACACAACAACATAACACAACATCCTAACACAACATTCTAACACAAAATTATAACACAACATCATAACACAACATCCTAACACAACATTATAACACAACAACATAACAAAACATCCTCACATAACATCATAACACAGCATCATAACACAACATTATAACACAAAAACATAACACAACATTATAACACAACAACATAACACAGCATCCTAACACAACATTATAACACAACAACATAACACAACATCATAACACAACATCCTAACACAACATCATAACACAACATTATGACATAACATCATAACACAACATCATAACACAACATCATAACACAAAATCATAACACAACATCATAACACAACAACATAACACAACATCATAACACAACATCATAACACAAAATCATAACACAACATCATAACACAACAACATAACACAACATTATAACACAGCATTATAACACAACATCATAACACAGCATCATAACGCAACATCCTAACACAACAACATAACACAACATCCTAACACAACATCATAACAAAACATCCTAACACAACATCATAACAAAACATCCTTACACAACGTCCTAACACAATATCCTAACACAACAACATAACACAACATCCTAACACAACATTCTAACACAAAATTATAACACAACATCATAACACAACATCCTAACCCAACATTATAACACAACATTATAACACAACAACATAACACAACATCCTCACACAACATCATAACACAGCATCATAACACAACATTATACCACAAAAACATAATACAACATTATAACACAACATAACAGAACATCCTAACACAACATTATAACACAACAACATAACACAACATCATAACACAACATCCTAACACAACATCATAACACAACATTATAACATCATAACACAACATCATAACACAACATCATAACACAAAATCATAACACAACATCATAACACAACATCATAACACAACATCATAACACAACATCATAACACAAAATCATAACACAACATCATAACACAACAACATAACACAACATTATAACACAACATTATAACACAACATCCTAACACAAAATCATAACACAACATCATAACACAACATTATAACACAAAAACATAACACAACATTATAACACAACATCCTAACACAACAGCATAACACAGCATCATAACACAACATCATAACGCAACATCATAACACAACATTATAACACAACAACATAACATCCAAAAACTCGGAAAGATACTCTGGTTGAAAGTTTAAATCATAATAGATATGGTGAGATTTCCTCTGTGTAACTTTAACATGTACTAATTGTATTCTGAGTGTCTATTGTAAGGTCATCAAACGTCATCATTTATCGCGTTTGACGTTATTTGCTATACACGGATTTAAAGTTGCTCCTGAAATAAAGCTATGCAGTACTGTATATGAAATTAAGCGGATTAAAGGGCAGCAGAAGATACTTCCGGATAATTTCTACATATAGACTGTTCTGTTTGTGTTCACAAGACTTGTTTTTCACAGTCTAGCTTGATTTTTGTGATATATTTGCTCTTTGAATAGTGATTCTTGACTTGTATTTGTGAACAAGGTAGAAATATACTTGTATTCGGTCATTGACATGCGTGATCGTTAGTTTCATAACTTTCAATCTGTACTCAATTGGCCTACACCATTATGACCGCTTAATTGCTGCCCTCAATCCTTTTTATTTTATATTTTACTGTGTTTACGAAAGCGATCATATAACGCAACATGTTGTAATGCCATCAGGATATACATCTATATATACGGACGTCATTACTTACAAAACAAAAACATCCTTATTTTTACGAGTCTTAAAAAATCGTCTCATTTCAAAAAAAGTAATAAAAGTAAATATTCAATTTGAAGACGTTTAACATTTATACCACTTGGTGGGTGTCACTGCTGGTGGACCAGGAGTCCCCGAGGGCACATGTAGCCAAGTTCGATCAATTTCGGTTGATCGTTTCTTCAACGCATTCTAAAATTTCTGTTATCAAAATTTCTTGAAATTTCTAAAAAGTGGGTCCTGCAGCATCATATCCCACCCATCCTGCTACGTCTTTCGGTATGCTTTTTCGACATAGTAACTTTCATACTTTTTTGGCATATTACATTGTTTAGATTGAGGAACACTGACGAGGGTTAAGTACTCGAAACGTGCATGTCTGGTCCATGCTGCCAATTTATCTGTTCTTAAATGATGCTATTCAATTTGAAGACGTTTAACATACATGTAACGCTAAAATATGATGAAATTACATGGGGGATAACGGTTAGGTACTTCTTTGATGTTTATTACGGGATACATTTTTTTAAACACATCTCCATGCCTTTTTTTAAACTTGAATACCATTCGCACTTGATGGTTTCAAATACTTCAAATATTATCAACAGGTATTGACGAGGTAATGAAATCGTGTGTGATATAGGTAATGATGCGGCAATATCCCAACTCAAACGCCAATGTAATAGATACAGTAATCGTGTATAAGTGCTTGATCAGGAAAACTACGGACTTCCCGTTGTTATTCAACCATACTTCGTTTTTTCTTTTTCTTTCTCAAAGTCTTGATATAACACGTTGAATTGCAGTCATAATATCTCATTATCTTCTAGCTTCATTTGCATAAAAGCACTCAGAGGTAGACCTTTTTCCTTGGCTATTTATCGATTTTCCATATCCACGCCCGAAACTTAAAAACCTACTACTCTTTCTTAATTATCACCAAAGTATGTTTGCGATAATCCTCCAACAATTTTTGTCCATATTGTTCATTTTTTTAAGCATTTGATGGGACTATGTACATTGAAATGTTTTTCGCTGACATGGTCGCCATAGCACTTTCTATATAGAAATAACCGCTGATAGTGCATGTTTAGTAGATATTGTTTTCATTTTTGTGCGTGAACATTAACGGCAGATGCGGCTAGCAAAATGGGGGATGCTTACTCCTCCCGGGTACCTGGGTACCTGGACCAACCTCTAGTTTGCTAGGGGTCCGTCGATGCTCAATTTGGTGCTCTACTGTCAGTGCTGTTGAGATTGTCGTAAGGATCTACTTTATCTCATTGTACATGTACAAAATTTATAGCTGCAAATTTTCAAAATAAAACCTGCCTGAAACTTTTCTTTTGCAGTGTAGAGCAATTAAACTCGTACCCCGTTATTGAATGTTTATTGACTTCTTTCAAGATCTGTTGCCTGAAAGAAACTTTGTTTTGACCTTTTATTAAATTGACATCATATTTTATTTTGCTATTTCGGAAAATTGTCTTTTTAACCAAAGATATCATCGAAATAGAAGGAGATTAACATTCATGCATGTACCGCCCTTCCAATGCTATTTAGGCATTCTTAAAGTTTATTTAACTACTTTGCTATTAAAAAGGGAAATTGTTTAGCTGCGCAATCTAAATTACACCAGAGGACGCTACTGAAATGAATTTTGGCTGTGTTTGAAAATCACTTTGGCTGGAAGCATCACTGATGAGGATTTTTTTATCCGAAAAACGTGACAACCTTCATATTATTTGATATAATACAGGAGATGGATTCTCTGTTCATTTGGGCTTTATGTACCATTTATTAGGATTTATTATGCGATACAAACATTTCTGGTGATCAAAATTAGTAGTCAAAAACGCTACTTCATGTATAAAGTAGCAGAGTTGGTACATGTATTTTCTCGTGTTTGATCGTGAAGTATGGAATACCGAATTTGAAATATAACGATTTATGCACAGCATCCGTTGTTACAGATCAGATGTTGTCAGAGGGCAGAATGTGCTTGATTTTTATCCTTTTTTATTGATTTATGAATTACCTTGGGATACTCCCCTCCCCCCTTTTTTTTGCTTTAATTTTCCTGGTTTTATTTTGTATGGCGTTGGTTGTATGCATATAATATGTGTCTTGATTTGTGTTTTGTTATGAGTATGCAACACAAAGCAAGTGCTTTATCGTGCATGTAATGCGCGTTTATTCTTAATATATATGCACCACAATTTCAGTTTCATTTTTTCTGAAATTTTGTTTCTTAAGGTTAAAGATAAATGATAAAATGTAGGTCATCATGGGTACAGTTTACAGAATAGAACAGCCGTCGTGCCATGTTTCTGTAGAGTTAATAACTTTTGACGTCACACGTCGTGACGTCACGTATTCATGAGAAATTCAACGCGTTCCACTTCAATAGACCCTATAAGTTTTATAATTTAACTCAGAATATAACACACTTAACATCGATCATTATATATGATATTACTGAAGCTCCAATTATCTCACATTGTTCCATTCTACGGGTACATGATATCTTGACATATCTATAAGAGGGAGAGGACAGGGTGAAGGGATGGGCGGGGGAGGAGAAGAGTACCTCCTGCCCCCTCCCCAATTAAGTCAATATCCCGTAAACATGGCTTTAATAAGTAACTTTTTTGCCCATCAAACATGTCTTTTGGGAAAAAAACGAGTGCGCTGTGGAATTTAATCCGGACAAACAGATCATTCAGGTTTTTCCTCAATTCTTTTTTTTTTTTTTTAATTTTTGACTTGGTCAGAAATGCACATTTTTCTTTGAATAACTCAATAAATGTCTGGTGATTTTACACACTAATTTACTGCATATTTGTCGTTTTCAAATAACTTAATGCTTTGGTGTGTATTTTATGCTAAAATTCAATCATTTTGATTTTTATGCTTTTTTCTTCTTACGTAAAAAGGAAGGGGGAATAGCTTCATACGTAATCAGCTCCTTTTCCGTAACCACTTTTCAGATTTTCATGAAACTTGGTAAGTATGATGTAACCATGGTCCCTACAATTGTTGTTGTTTTTCGCACGGATCCGTCATAAGGTGGCGCCATCACAGGCAAAAGGATGTCACGGGGTACCCTCCTGAAAAACTTCTTCAGAACCGAAGCACATATCGACAAACCGATAGCATCAGGATGATCTAGAGAGATGTCAGAAGTGTTTTTATTTTTGGTACCACTCCGAAGTAAAATTGTTGGCACGTTTTTTATGCCTTTTCGGACTTAGTCAGAACTGCTCATTTTTGCACTAGTTCTTTTAATAACTAAATGCTATAATATGTATTTTATACTGATTTTTTTTATGAATTGTTTTGTTGTGTAGAAAGGAAGGGGTGGGGTTCTACATTTTCAGCTTCTTTTCCATAACAACTTTTTAAATTTTCATAAGCTTGTATGTATGAAGTACTCATTGTCCCCTACAAGTGTTGCTGTCTTTTATCAGGATCGGTCAATAGGTGGCGCCACTACAGACAAAAGTAGGTCACAGGAGGTACTCTCCTTTGACAAACTTTTTCTTCAGAAGTGAAGCATGTATCGAAAAACTGTAAGGATCAGGATGTTCTAGAGAGATGTCTTAAGAAGTGTTGTTATTTTTGGTTCCACTACGCAGTTGCGTTTTTTTTTTCCTTTTACAGACATCCTCTTGTTTGATATGCTTTGTTAATGTAATTTTCAGGTGAGCGATCGTTGTCCTCTTGGGGTTCTTTTTTATGTATTTTTCTAGTATAGGTAATGTCATGCCAACGATGCTATCATTTAGACAATTTTATGATAAATCTGCAAACTGATAGGTGTTAAAGTCTTTTTCGGAACCTTTGAACTGAAAAAGTGCAAATTCATACGAAAAATAAAATTCCAATTACCAGTGATAATCTACGTCACCTTCATGTTTATTTTTTCTATTATCTAAAAAATCTTTCGAGCACCCTCTCAAACACATTTTATTGCACTCTTTAACATACATGTAATTTGTGTTCTAATGCACCCCGTTTGTAACGCGCATTCTGGTGGGTAGAGTGATAAAAAAAGTGCAAGGGATTCATGTTTCACTGCAATTTTTACCTTGACGTTTTACCCTATGGCGTCGTTAAAAGCGGACGTTTACTAACTCATACCTGACCAGAGCATTATAATAGGGTTACTACACTGATGTTTCACAACAACTGACATGGTATCGGCAAATTCCCTGTCAGAAATATCCGTTTTACCACTCAGCTGACGACTTGCGGTAAAACTAAATTTCTGACAATGTATTCGCCGATACCCTGTCAGAAATTTAGTAAAACACATGAATACATGTAGTTCCCTCTGATTTCTTTTTTTTTCAAACCTTTGTGGGTGTATATCATTTGTTGGAATCGCTATTGAGTTATCAAAGCTTAAGTAATCTCCGTGACTAAAGTCCTGATTATTCTGGTATATGGGATGGTTAGTTAGACACTTTGAATATTGTTCGTTACGTCATGATTAGCATAAGTTGATATAATTATTGTAGGTGAATATAACTGATTTATGCCTACACGAATTACAAGGTATTTCATTGGTCAAACAAGGATATTAATAAAAGCTAGGGTTTGATAATAGCTTATTAATATCCAGGGAGAGACAGACAGAGAAAAAGAGAGGAAAATCAAAGGTAAATAAATCAACATATTTCCTGTCAGTATATTGTTTTATTTTTTTCGTCCTATTTGAGAAACTCGATATTTCATCGGTTTATTCAACAAACTTATTTGATTTTTACCATTTCACGTTCCTGCTAGAATCGTTGCTTTAATATTTGAGTTCTGGGCTTTCCAATGAAATTATCTAATATTTCTAAAATATTAAATTAATTTGATATTTTTATTTTCAAACGGTCACTTCCCTTCTTTTTTAAAACATTTAAACAAACAATTATGCTTTACCCGAAACAACTACAGATATTTGTAATAAGAGAAGAATATACAGCTTACAGGGCCCCGACCACCTGTCCTCTCTGAATGTCAGTCGGACTCCTCGGGTGATTACATACATGAGCTCGCTACAGCCGGCAGAGCACGGACTGTATTACGCATGCCCTCTTTTTATATCCATTTACATATTCATCTGTGTCTCTGGGGCCTCTGCGTTTCGCGGTCTTGTTTGTGTGATGTCATCTTACAGTGAGGAGGTTGTTTTACACCACAATTGTACGTTCTTCGAGACCTCTGGGTATTTGGAGAAGTGAGAGGGTTGTGCGCACGTAATCCAGGATAACCATACCATTTGCTACTTGCGTGACAAATGGCCGTCCAAAGTCGGCACCGGTTGCCCATTGGTCTCGTCGGTTTATGTGTAGTCTTTTGTGTTTGATGTTTACATGTCGTGTGTCTCTTTCCGTCTCGTGCTGTACTCGTCTTTTGTGTTTTTGCATCGGGGTGTTTTGCTGTTGATGCTGCAGCGGGGTCTTGTTGGAGATCTCCTCCCTTCTTAAGTATCACTGACTTTGGAAATTCTTTGCACATGAACGATATAACAAAAAATATAAAATATTAAAACATATTTTTTCAGCAAAATTACCTAACTTTTCCTTTAAAAACATGATACACCGACTTTGATACACATATTCATCGCTTGTAACCTTGTCTGTGCAGGTACAGTGACGAATGTTATTTACAAGTAGGAGATGCTTACTCCCCAAGGGCGCCATCTCATCTTAATTAGGGATAAACTTTTGTACTTTTGTAGAATGTTTCGGTTTGTTTTGTTTTCCTGGTTGTTGTATTTTAAATTATGATTTCAGTATTGCTTTTGTCTTTCACAAGTTCAGAAAATATAATCTCAATTATTCTAGATTCGTAATTATATAACATTCAAACATAGGTAGGAATCTGGAATACAAAGTATACCATAAAGAGAGCAAATTTCCGATTTAATGTGCTTCTACAATGTAAGGGAGCTCCGCCGTGTTCAATCACAAATATGGACAAGGACTATTTCCCAATATAGAGAAAAAAAAATGGACAATTCGAAAATCATTGACCGAAGGGCATAAAAAATCATAATGAAATAGGAACCAAAGCAAACAAACAAAATATTCCAACATATGAACAAAAGCGAGCTCCCAATAAGTGAGTAGGACCATGTTTTCAGGAAAGTCAGCATCACCTGCCTGTATACAACACACGTCTCTTCAATACACATGTCACATACGGTTACTACCACTAAGGAAGACACAAGTATGTTCTGTTATTGGATGGTTCCAATTGTCTAAGACAGGATAAAATTTTACCATTCTGAATAATTGGACATCAAAGTGCATAACGAGTTCCCCGTATGTTATAATTAGTCGGTCACAAACGTATCCCATCCGAGAGACGCAAATGTATAACTTTCATAGTCTGTGGCCATAACTTGTTGTCAAGATTGAGGACCACTGACGAGGGTTGAGTTCCCAAATCGTGCATGTCTGGTCCATGCTACAAGTTTATCTGCTCTTAAATAATGCTATGAATTTGATGACATTTAACATTAAACTATCGTGTAGTTTTAATCACACTTTGCTTTTTCAGTTACAGTAACTGTAATTTTTTCTAATGTCAATTGTTTGTCTTACATTATCTATGATTCTAATTTATGTGACATATTTAAACTTATCCCATAAATATAACATGTATATTCACTTTAATATTCAATTTGTGTAATTGACATTGGATGCTAGGTACATCCATTTTCACAAGGAACAAATAACGTTAAAAAATAACTTTCCCAACCCCATGCACATTGCATATCAAATAATTAGGAAAGCTTACATTTTATCGTAACTAATTTCATTATACATACAGCGTATGCTTACGTATAACATGCATTTTTTTAAATAATGTTATCATACTATTTCCTCATTTGAATTGTATAAAGTTAGATATATAATGTCAATTTCGGATTTATTAAGCATATGGACATTCCTGTTCGTTGAAATGGCACGTTCGCAAAAGTTTATAAAAAGAACCGGTATATTCCAAATTTTAAATGTACAAAGTTATTCACATTGCAAAATAAGGCAAAATGAGGAAGTGTAGAATCGACGTTTGAATTTAGGTACCTGTGTACGCAGGCACGTCTTAATGACACTTCCTGCCGTTGTTCTCTTCGATTACGATGAAGCAATGGGAAAGGGGAAATTCTATAAATCCAAGAACGGTAAGGCGTTATCTGTTCATTTCATTCATCTAAATATGGCGACATGCATGAAGTATAGTAATCTGAATTCAGTCGAATTTTGTTATCTAATTTGATATAGGATTTAAAACAATGATAAACCGAGCAAAAATTTCCTCCAATATTTTAAGGAATTCAAGCCAGGCGCGTAGCCAAATAACTTTTCAAGTGGAACGAACTTTTTTTCAGATTGCGGATAAGTGAGCTATACCAAGAGGCCTTGGAGGGATAAGGGGGTAAATTACATGGTAGCAATTTGATTTTGCACATTTCCAGGACAGTTTTCCGAATTAGAATTACCCTTTGTATACATTTTTTTTCAGTTAAAAACTTTGTTTTAGAATAACGATGTGGAAGTTACCTGCCTATATGTACTCCTTGCTACGCGCCTGAGTCTTATCGAACTCAGGTGAATTCTGATATCCATCTTCTTTCAAATACCTTTTGAATTTGGTACAAACAAAAGTGGTATGCAAATCTAAAGACATTTTCAAATGTTTTAATCTAGAAATATAATCTCCTCCCTTCTTTTTGTTAAGAGCATGCAACAATCGTTTTCAGTAATTTTTCAAAGCATTTTACCTTTTTAGGAATTAAATGGGTCATTGAATATGCTTAAGATGCAAATATAAACTTGAACTTAGTATAACTTTGAAAAATACATTTCAAATGCATATTGAAGTGAAATGTGAAAATGGGCATCCCTCTTAAGCATGACAAATAACCAATCAAAAAGACAGCATGCATTTAAATGTCTATTTCGGTAAAAGTTCACTTTTTAGGACGATTTAGATTTTATTTTTAAAGAATTACACCAAAAGAAAGAAGGCCTGTACATGATACAGTGAGGTCAAAACCTTAGTACTGGATTCAAGACACTAATATGAAATATATATATATATATATATGTTCTCTTGTAACTTTTTTAAAACAGCATTTGCACATCTCATCAAGTTAATTATGACTCATGTCAGTGGCACTCGAAGCCGAAAAAGAGGAAATACAAACAATGTACTAAAATGATGAAGAGCATCTAAACTTGAACTGAGATTTCTTCCAAAAACTGCTGAGGACAGAGCTATGTCATCTACCCCTTGATTTTAAATAAAATTTTCGTCAAATTTTCTTATGGATAATTTTATACAATTATTGACTGGGAATGAGGGCAATATATGATTTGTTGGACCTGAAGATAAAATATTGCCCGAGGCCGAAGGCCGAGGGCTATATTTTGTCTGAAGGTCCAACAAATCATATATTGCCCGAATTCCCGGTCAATAATTGTTTTGTTATACCTTACATCAATTCTGCAAGAACAAACCGATTAGCCCAGCATGTTTACGTTCATTTTCTTCTTTAAGAGAAAGAGCGCGTAAAAACAGGTAGAGCTTATAGCGTCATCAATGACGTGACGTCACAAACGATGTACCGTTTATCGGTCACATTTTTTGAAATATTGCCCTAGGGCCAATGTTGATGTAAATATTGACCGCTTGGTCAAATATTCGAATTTATAGGCATTTTTCCTATGGGGATTTTATATACAGATACTGACAAGGGTATAACAAACAATTTTATTTCAAGGCTATTGCCGAAACACTGTGAAACTAGGAGAGCGATTTCCCCGGGGAATTTAAAAACAATTCACCAGCAGAGATATAAACCTAGTGATTGAAATTGATAATATTGAAATATATGTTTAATTGTAAACTTTTAGTGCACTATATGCGCATTTCAACAAGTTATGTCTCATTAATGATGCCCGGGATCAAAAATTAAGAATTTGATTTGTAACACTATGTGAGTGTCACTGCTGGTGGAATAGGATTCCCCGATGGCACATGTGGCCAAGTCCGATCAATTTCGATTAATTGTTTCTTCAAACGCATTCAAAATTGTCTGCTCAAAAAATTTCTCAACATTTCTGAAAAATTGGTCCTGTAGCATCATTTCCGACCTATCCTGGGTGGGGTTCATAGAATCAAGCACTATTTAGAGTACTAGATGGAAAAATATCAGTCGAGGGTAGAATGGTTCTATCCGCATTTCCCAAATTTTACGGAACCGAATAAACCTATCTCAGATGCGTGAAATGATGCTACAGCATGTCAGAAGAAAACAATACGATTTTTTTATAACATGTGATTGAACTCAGTCAGATATGTTTGTGACCGACTAACATCGTCAATGAGGAAGCTCTACGGTCGAATTGGGAACTCGACATACACTATGATGTCCCACTCTCCGGAATGGTGGATGATATTCTGTCATAGACCATTAAACCATCCAACCAAAGATTGTATTCTATGTCTTCCGAAATGGAAGTTACCGGATGTGACAGTTCTACCGAATTGAAGCGGTGGGTGTTGCATGCAAGCAGGAGATGCTTACTCTTCCTGGGCACCTGGTCTCACTCTCATATCGGGAGTCCGCTTCTTTTCATGTGGTGGAGGTTTTTTCTTTTTTCTTTTTTTTTTTTTTTTTTTATTGCACTATCATTCTTAAGTTGTACAAATTAAGAAATTCGAATTGTACACATTTGCATCATATGAGTGCTTTTTTTTCCTAGCATTCACACTTCTTTTGTCCCTCCCCCTCAAGATGATCAACTTTCACACACAGACACCAGTAACCTCCCTCACACTCATTCAAACACACACGCACACCCACATACACCTCACCATGTAGCCCTGCTTTGTCATAGTCTGTAATTTTTATGCATAGGAGGGATAGATTTAATCAAGTTCATAGTGCACTAATATTATTCAAATTCTAAGAAATGTAAAAACCATCCCATCTTCTTGAGAATTTTTCAATTTGTTTTTTATCTCTATAAATCTGTTTTTCTATCCTTTGATAGTGTTTTAAGAAACCTAAAAAGCCATTGATATTTGGTAATGAATTATGAAGTCTATTGTTATATATGAACTGTTTAAAAAGAATTATGATCAAGTTGATGATATCTGTAAATTTGCTATTTCCAAATAATACATCCTGTATTTCAAAGTGTATATTTTGTGCGCTTCTGTTTCTTATCCATGTAAGCAAATCATTTCTTAATCTAGTAATATATTGACAGTACCAGAAAATATGGATAATTGTTTCCCTTTCTGTCGTGCAAAATGTACAAAGTTCAGAGTTTAATATATGTATCTTATATAAATATGAGTTAGTAGCTAGAATTCTATGGAATATTCGAAATTGTAACCATTGAAGTTTTGTATCTCTTGTTATCTTAAACACAATAGGGTATTGATTTTTCCACATATAATTTTCATTTAGATTAGGTACTCTCGTCCATCTTTCCTGGTGTTTTGGTTTACTTTTATTTACTACATTCAGGTATTGATAGATATTGTTGCAACCCTTTTCATCAAGCAGTATTAATTTCAAATATTTTGGTATAACTGGTCTATCAATTTAATGTAAATCAAGTCCTCTTATCATGTTTTTTATCTTAAAAGACAAGTTATAATATATTGTGCAAGGCATGGATATATGAAATTTTCTGTTCAAGTCGGTTAAACTTAGTTGTTCTTTTTCATTATCTAGAACATCATCAATAAACTGCAATCCTTTCTTAAACCATTTTTCCACAAAAAAGTTATTTTGGTCAATTCTAAAAGCATCTTTAAACCAGATTGGAGTTAAAAGTATATTATCATTTACCACCTCTCTTAAGCTTTTTAGTGCTGAGAAGACATCTTTCCAAAAAGGATTTAGATTATTGAAGAATTTATTCATAAAATTTCTACCAAAGATGTGAAAGTATTGAAATAATTCTGGTAATGAGTCTTTTAGCAAGTAAGACCATGAGGCATCTGATTTTTCATATCTCCTAATCCAAGTTATCTTTAAGCTATTGATAAATAATTTTAAATCAACCATTTTTAGTCCTCCTTGATTATAATCTTTAACTAAATCCTTCCTCGCAACTCTATCTATTTTAGAATTCCAAACATAGTTAAATAGTAATGTATTCAACTCTTTCAAAAACTTTTCTGTTGGATTTGGAAGTGTCATAAAAAGATGAGTTAGTTTCGGAATTAGTAAACTCTTAACAACTGTTATTCGACCTATTGTTGAAATAAGTCTTTTGGACCATGAAGATATTAATTTCCTAATATTGTTTATTTTTTCTGTATAATTACATTCAATCATATTATGTACATTTAAATCAACAGTAAAAGTAATTCCAAGATATGTAAATGGATCTTGAGACCAGTTTATTTTATGAATAGTTCTAATGTTACGCACACTATTTTTCAACATACCTATCTTAATACAGCTTGTTTTGTCATAGTTTGGTTTCAAACCGGAGAATTTAGCGAATTGATATATAAGAGATAAAGCAGAGTTGAGAGATTTTTCCGAACTATCTAGAAGAAGTAAAGTATCATCAGCATACTGAAGTAATCTATATTCTCTACCAAAAAGTTTTATCCCAGAAATATCCTTATTTTGTCTTATCATTAAACCAAGAATTTCGACGCACAGTAAGAAAATATAAGGTGATGCCGGATCTCTTTGTCTGCAGCCCCTCCCTATATTAAAGAATTCTGATGAAAAACCATGCTGTGTAACACATAACTTAATATCAGTAAGAATAATCTTAACCAAATTTATAAAATAGTTGCCAAAATTAAAGAATCATAGTACTTTGTAAATATATTTCCATGATACCGAGTCGAATGCCTTCTCGAAGTCTAAGATAAGAATATGGCCAGATTTGTTTTGAATTTCTGTCTGATAAATCATATCATATAAAGCCCTAGTGTTTTCCCCTATGAAGCGACCTGCGAGAAACCCTTTTTGATTCTCATGGATTAATTTGTCCAAAACTGTTTTAAGTCTATTACTGATAATGCCAGAGAATACTTTGTAAGAAGTATTCAAAAGAGAAATCGGACGCCAATTTTTCAATAGTTCACGAGGCTTATTTCCTTTTGGCAATATAGATATGATACCTAATTTTTGTGAATAACTTAATTCGCCTTTGGCTATGCTTCTCTGAAAAGACCTTACTAAAAATGATCCAATATCAATCCAGAAAAACTTTTAAAAATCTGCCTGAAAACCTGATGTTCCGGGAGTTTTGTTATTCTTTTGTTTCTTTAAACTATTCAAAATTTCTTCATAAGATACTGGAGAGTCCAAAAGTTGTTTTTGTGCATTAGTTAATACTGGCATACTAGTTTGATCTATTATAACTGAAAGCTCAATGTCATCAAGGGTATCATCTCTACAACTATAAAGGTCTTTGTAAAAATTCTTCACTTCTAACAAAATATTATTTTGGTTTGTAATCAATTCATTGTCCTTATTAGTAAGTTTTATTATATTTTTATTAATAAAATTTCTTTTTTCTAGGGCACAGAAATAACGGCTAGGCTTTTCTCCATGTTCAACCCATTTAGCCTTTGTTCTCTGTAATAAGCCTTCCATCTCATATTCTCTGTGTGTTACATACTCTTTATTTAAGTCATCTAAGATGTCACCTATAACAGAATTATGTGATTCTTCATATAAACTTTTAGCACATATGATTTGCTCCATAAGATGTTTTTTCTCACATTCTCTAATTTTCTTTTTTCTGCTAGAGTACTGTATAGTCATTTCTCGAATTTTCATTAAAATCATTTCAACAAATGAATGATCGTCTATGCTTAATGCAATATTCATGTCATCTAGGTCATCAGGGTGATTGGTATCTAAAGAATATTCCTCCTTTAAAGAATTAATTATTTCTTTCACCTGATTAACATATATTTTATCCCGGAGAAGTGATAAGTTGAATTTCCAAAACCCCCTACCTTTTACAAAATCTGTTAATTTTATCTCTAATTCTACTATAGAATGATCAGTCCTGTATCCATTAACTATATTTGTATTTTCCACTCTAGACAAAAGTTCTTCTGAAACAAGAAAAAAATCTAATCGTGCCATTTTTAATGGAGACTTTCTGTGCCATGTGAATTTTTTTTCATAGGGATTATAAGTACGCCATGGGTCAATTAAATTAAAATCATTTTTCAGGAGTGAAACTGCGTCTCTATTTCTAGGGTTGTTAATATTATTATAGATACAGTAATCCAAGTTCGGATCTTGCACAAGATTCCAGTCACCACAGATTATCACGAGATCTGAACTGAAGTCATCTATAGCTAATCGTATATTATCAAAAAATTCAGGGTAATCATTATTTGGTCCATAAATGTTTATTAAACTTACAGTAAAATGGTTTTCAATAAATAATTTCAGTGCAAGAAAGTTACCGTCATTATCTTTTTTAGAATGCAACATTTTATATTCAAAATTATTATTCATCAGTGTAGAAACACCCCTAGCATTAGACTTGCCCGGTGAGTAGAAGTGTTCTCCCCCCCCCCCCCCCCCCCCTTTGGGCTCTAGCTAACTTATAATCTTTTACAGCAAAATGAGTATCCTGTAGGCATAGAACTGAATTTTCTTTTCTTCTCAAATAATTGAATACATCCCTCCGCTTAGAGATATCCTGTAACCCTCTACAATTCATTGATAATATCCGTACAGAACTTAACATTTAAGTTATTTAGCTAATTAAAAGATAAATAGGAATGAAATAGTACAATGCGCTAATCAATAGTTATACACATGGCCGGACGAACAAATGGGTTACAATACAAAGCAGGGCATACCTCAAACACACACACATAAATGATAACAAAATAAATCAACCAACATAAGCATAGAGAATGATCTAAATCGATGCACAAATGCAAAATACTTCAATAGACGTCTTGTGGTGGAATAAACATCAAAATTGAAATTCTCTTATCGGCCCCTCATTAGGAAATCCGACGTGTTAAAAAGAAGAGAGAGTCGAACCGATAATTTGACTCCGGAATGTGGTGGAGGTTTTTGTTTGTTTGCTTCGGTTTCTGTTTTATCCTGATTTTGTATGCCTTCGGTTTCTGATTTTCTGAATTATCGATTTTGTGCTGTATACAGTCTTATGTCTTATATGTGCTGAAGTTTTTCAGGTTTGTCTTTGTACAACTTTTATTGAACCGTTAACTGCTTCATTTCTAGATTTTTGTGATCCAAAACTTTGGAAAAAGAATAAGCAATAATATGATGATAAAGACATTAGCTGTCTCTTGTTTTAGTGGGATTTTTTCTGTGAAAAAAAATGAAATTTATACAAGGATTAGATACATGTATTGTAATAAGTCGCAATGTAAAATCTTGTATCTCAATATACCGCAATACGTTTTTAGACCATAATATCAAGCCCTGGTTAGGAATGAGGATCACTGACGAGGGTTTAGTACCCTAAACGTGCATGTCTGATCCATGCTGTTCTTACATGTAAATGATGCTATGGATTTGAAGACGTGTAACAATTTTATTCAAGATTTTTGCCAGTGTTACTGTTACAGCAGAGCGCTGCTCTATGTTTTCTGTCAGTATTATAGTAGAGCGCTGCTCTGTGTTTTCTGTCAGTGTTACAGCAGAGCGCTGCTCTGTGTTTTCTGTCAGTGTTATAGTAGAGCGCTGATCTGTGTTTTCTGTCAGTGTTACAGCAGAGCGCTGCTCTATAGTTTCTGTTATTGTCACAGCAGAGCGCTGCTCTATGTTCTCTGCAAGTGTTACACCAGAGCGCTGCTCTGTTTTTTTTTAGAGTTTTGCTGCAGAGCGCTGCTCTGTGTTTTCTGTCAGTGTTACAGCAGAGCGCTGCTCTATGTTTTCTGTCAGTGTTATAGTAGAGCGTTGCTCTATGTTTTCTGTCAGTGTTATAGTAGAGCGCTGCTCTATGTTTTCTGTCAGTGTTACAGCCGAGCGCTGCTCTATGTTTTATGTCAGTGTTACTACAGAGCGCTGCACTATGTTTTCTGTCAGTGATACTGCAGAGCGCTGCTCTATGTTTTCTATCAGTGTTACACAAGAGCGCTGTTGTATGTTTTCTGTCAGTGTTACTGCAGAGCGCTTCTCTATGTTTTCTGTCAGTGTTACTGCAGAGCGCTGCTCTCTGTTTTGTCAGTGTTACAGCAGAGCGCTGCTCTATAGTGTATGCCAGTGTTACAGCAGAGCGCTGCTCTATGTATCCTTTCAGCATTAATGAAGAGTGCTGCTCTATGTTTTCTGTCAGTGTCACTGCAGAGCGCTGCCCTTTGCCAGCAAGATTTGACACTTCATATTTTTGTTTTATACGTAACTATCACTTAATGTTTCAATGGCATTTTGTCGTCATTGTTTTTGTGTGAATGACATTGTTGTCCCCATCTGTATGTTTACTTGATGTTTCATTCTTGTCTTTTGCAAGATAAACCTATTTTTATATCCTATTTGCGCTACAAGATTGTCAGGTATACAGCTGTCATGTGTGAATTACAATTAAAAACGCCGTTGCATGTCATTGCATATTATTTACATGAATCTTACATGTTGATGACACTTTTCAAGAATAACATGGACCTTACAAAATGAGGTCACTGTGAGGCAGATTAGTCATATCTGTTCTTGGAAAATAAAAATGTGCAAATGAAAACGAGACTTATGGCCATACCAAATTAATTAAATGTTCGTCGGATTTCTTTTGCGGGGGAAAGAAAGCATAATTATTTTATTCTATTTAATACATGTATTTGTAATGACGTCTTTAAGGTGCGCGCAAGTTATTTGTTTTCTTAATTGAGAGGTTACCGCGTATGGTGGTATACTTCTGCCTCCTACATGCAAGATATTTTACTTTATAGATTATGTCGACATGCGACTTATTCATGTCAACATACAACGTACTTGGAACACTTGGAACACGTCTGTACTTGGAACTCTTGGAACACGTCCGTATTATTATTATGACAAAAATGGATAATGACCATATCCCTTATATTTAACACTTATTTCATGTTGCAGTGTAGAGCAGTTAAAATCGTTCCCCGTGACCTGATGTTTAGAAGTGTATTAATTACTTCTTTCCAGCTCTGTCGCCTGAGAGAAGCTTTGTTTTGGCCCTTTATCGATTTGAACTCATAGATATTATTTTGCTATTTCAAAACTTCATTCCATTCAAAACTATCACCGAAATTAAAGGAGGTTAACATCTTAGCACCATCCCTCCTATGCTATTTTGAACATATATCTTATTTGGATATGCTACTGAATCGACCCTACAGGATTTGGAGCCGCGCACTCTCTGTAAAGTAAATGTACAAATCTAAATTCAAATTATTAAAGAGGGCGCTACTGAAATGAAAATTGGTGGCTCCGCTGGAAGCATCACTGATGAGAATCTAATATTCGAAACACGTGTCTGGTGCAGGAGAAATTGGTTTGAAATTTTTATCATGAATGTATTATAAAGTTAGAACACTTCCGTATTATTACTTATGTCGACTTGCAACTTATTTATATCAACATGCAACTTAATAAACTTGCATGTGTATATTTTTGTCTTGCATGTTGACAAAATTAAGTTCCATATCAACATATTTAACTTGCATGATGATATAATATCTATAAAAATCTTGCATGTAGGAGGCAGAAGTGTGTCACAATACCCTAGCATTACATTTGCGATGTTTTGTGTTCTCAAGAGGGAATCCCCATAGGAATCTGGGACTGAGAAGCCTGGCACATAGCAGTACCAAAAACATTTTTCGAGCATTCCCCCTTCCTGGACTTTCAGTGTATGGGACAACTTTGCTCCCATTTTTTTTCAAACGCAAGAAGTATCGTTTCCTTGGAAAGGAGCTAATAAGATAATGCGTAAAATCTGCCCTGAAAAGTGGAATTTTGAAAATGGGAATTTCCAAAGAAATTCTTTCACAAAATTGATATTAGTTCTTGGTGTCATCATAATCAGCGTTTGCATAAGATTTATCATGCATAGTTTTCCTAAATTTTGGGGATTATAATATAATAAAATAATTTTAAATTTTTCCTGTCTTTTTTCTATAGAAACCAATGGAAAATGGAAAAGTTTTTTAAAACATTGTTCCCCCTTCAGATACAGAACGCCACTTTTACAGAAGGTGTATATCTTTAATACACATCTTTTGACAAAGTGGGGTTGCGTAACTAAGGGGGGAACGATGCCCCCGAGACAAAAAACTGAAAAAGGGAGGGTGGGGGCTTTTTACAAATCTATGTTTTAGGCCATAATATAAGCAAAATTTAATTTTTTTCCCTTTTAAAGTCATTCATTTATTTATTCTAAACATGTTCACATGAAATGCACAAGATTTTGGAATGAAATAAACAGGAGTGTGCAGTTTATTTCTACACAATGCCTACTTTGTAGTCAATGAATACAAAATACAACCATATTTCAGATGAAAGATTTTTAAATTTGTGGAAAAAAATGAGACGTTTTAAAGTTTATCGATATCCATATTAGCCATATTGTTCTTAATTTTCAACGTTTTTTTTTAACGATATTAGCTTCTTTTGAACATGGCTACCCCCTACTCTTTAGACTGTAATTTAAGTATCTAGAAATAAGCTTACCAAAATAAAAGTTTTATGAGGAATCTCCAAATACATTACATTTTAGTAATTATCAAGTTTATCTTGCGTACAGATTATTGTGAAGAAGGAATACTTGATGAGATTCAGGGCTAAATACAGCCCTTATCTTTTCAGTTCCTTTGTACAATCTGAGTCCTCTAGAATCTTTAAAATTTGCAGAAATCAACACCGACCCTAAACATTTTATGACAGAAATTTAGTGGTGGGAGGAGCAACATAATTTTTTTTATTTTTAGTTTTAAAAATATGATGCGGGAAATCCGACGAACATTTGATTAATTTTGTATGGTTTTTAAAATGTAAAGATACATACGACGTTTTCTCGGTTAATGTAGGTAAGAGGTCTAGAGTAAGAATGATTAGTATTCAATCTCAATGATAGAAAGCCAGTCCTTCGAGTTTCACAATAAAAATAAAACGAATGAGAAAATGTACTAAATATTTATCTTTTATGTAAATGATGAGACGATATAATTAGTGACAGATGTACACAAATATAAAGTTGAACTCCTCCTTCCCTTACCAGGAGATTTTGTTTCTAGATTTGAAATTATTCAATTTGTTATACATGTACAAAGATACCTCATCTTATTTGATTGTCTATTTATGATACATTAGTTTTTGTCGGACATAATATTCATACTATTTACTATTTATGACCCCGCCAAACATTGGACATAATATACATACTTTTTATGACCCCGCCAAACATTGGCGGGGATATATAGTGATGCAAATGTCCGTGCGTGCGTGAGTTCGTGTGTGAGTACGTGCGTCCGTCGGTCCGTCCCACGTGTGGTTTCCGGACATTTAAAGGAAAACAATTGCAGATCTTATACGAAGGCCGTTCCGAAAGTTCGTGGACTCATGACTTAAAAATCACATTTGAAGTCGTATGCGAACGAAATTTTCTAGAGAAAAAAGGCATACATTCAGAAAGAGAAAACAATAAAAAAAAATATCAAGTTAAAAAGATTTACAAAAAGGGCATAATTGTCTTCTTTATACATGAAGGATAGAGGTTACGGAGTAGTGAAATTTGAGTTGTTGAAACGAACTCATCCTTCTCGTTCCATTGCTAAATAAATGAAGAAAAACCACTCGACTATCAATTTAACTTTCTATGTCTTTAATACAGTAATTTGTAATGACCACTGCGAAGTTTTAACAAAATGGGACCAGATTAACGATTTAACGAGGATTTATGCATGGTATTGTTGATCAACCAAACCAAAACTGATGACGTCAGAGTTCTTTATGGAGCACCATACATTCATTCAGTTTTGAAATTGGGTTGAATAAAACAGACGGCGACATAGCTGCTGATAGATACATCTTGATATGGAGTAAATACATCAAAACAAATGTTGTTAATTTATAAAATAGGAAATGTATTTTCATGAATAGATACATAAACGGGCGATGGTTGGAGTTGAAGAAAACAGTAACCGAAAATAAGTAAAGTGATGCCGTATTTTCCCTTAATGGAGATTTGACTTTGAATGATTCAAAGATGAAAGTACATTATGATATAGAGGTAGAAATGCACATGAAAATAAAATGCATGAAAACATATTTAATAGTGCGGAAGGGTTCCAACTCTATAGGATACCTCTTGACGAAATTTTCAAACCAATTAATTATGCACCAGACACGTGTTTCGAATTCTAAATTCTTATCAGTGATGCTTCCAGCCAAAATGCTTTATATGTCCAAAAATGTACCGAAAAACGTAGCAGGATGGGTGGGATATGATGCAACAGGACCCATGTTTTTGAAATTTCAAGATTGTTTTGATAACAGAAATTTTCGAATGCGTTGAAGATACAGAAGTTGATCGATCTTGGCTTCATGTGCCCTCAGGGACTCCTGGTACACGAGTAGTGACACTCACCAAGACGTTCAAATGTTAAACGTCTTCAAATTCAATAGCATTATTTAAGAACCGATACATTTGCATCATGATCCAGACATGTACGTTTCGGGTACTTCACCTTCGTTCTAAACAATGTAATTTGGCCAAAAATGTGACTGTTTTATGTCCAAAAATGTACCGGAAAACGAAGCAGAATGGGTGGTATATGATGCTACAGAACCCACGTTTTAGAATTTTTAAGGGTTTTTTTTATAACAGTATCCGTATCATAAGGAAATCAACATGGTCTTTATCAAATTCTCTAGATCTTTCCTTAAATTGCGTTATCTATGAACTTTCGGAACAGCCCTTGTATATAGCTTTTACATAAAAAAATACAGGTCAACTGGCCCCACCTCTAGCTTGATAGGGGTCGGTTGATGCTCAAATTTGTGCTCTATTGCGAGTGCTGTTAATATTATCGTCATGATCTTCTTTAAGGGAGCAACCATTTGATTTTTATGGGGGGGGGGGGGCAGGAAGGCTTTGCAAAAAAAAATTTCCGGACCGAAATTTTAGGGAACAAAAATTTCCGGCCCAAAGGGCCGGCGAAAAAAAAATTTCCGGATTATGAAATTGCCCCTCACCCCTCTCTTCCGACCTTTCCACTGCCCAGTTAACACTTTTTTGTGTATCATAAACAAAGTATAAAAAATGGAACAAACTTTACGCAATTTGGAGTGAATAAATCAAATTCAAAATTCATTAGCGTCATATTGCCTGTCTCCGTTGAGTATCATTTTAGTAAACAGATTATAGGCACCATATGCCATTCAAGAAATTAAAATGAAGTGAGCTGCTGGCAAGAGATGAACTCATTGTGTGTTTGATGTTTAATATGGCCGAAAAATCACGCTGAATCATTTAAACTTTAGGGTAATTTTCAACATTGGAAAATTACAATAACAAAAAATAATAATCCGGCAGAAAGGGCCGGGGAAAAAAATTTTCCGGCTCTTAAAATGGCTGAAAAAAATTTTCCGGCTGGCAAAAGTCTTAATGCCCCCCCCCCCCCCCCCCCCATAAAAATAAAATGGTTGCTCCCTAACTCATGATTTCACTTTATTTTGTAAAGTTTGTATTTTAAAAGGTTTTTATGCCCATAGATTATAAATTTTGGATTTTAATTTGGCCCTCGGTTTGACTTTACTCACTGTCGAATTCTGATGTTTTCACTTGATTCGCAAATGTGTTCATTCAGAAATAAAAAAAAAAAGATTTTCTTTTCTTATTAAAAAAGACGCTTTGATGATATTGTTTCTATTATTGTTTGAAATTGGCTATTTCCATTTTCGAAATGTAATACCAGTTTATCAACGAGTTAGCATGAACGATGGAAATATGAGGATGTAGTATGTCTATAACTGTGACATACAGATGTAATAAGTAATCATATCGTATCGCCAACACTTGCGAGTGCAATATGAATCACGACTTTACATACATATAGATTTAATTCTCACATAAATATATAGTAATGTATAGTAATACAAAATGAAGTGTAGTGAGGGATAGGTTTATCTATTTCAGTTACCGCCCCTGCATTAATTACACCATATGGGGGAATCCTTATATAGGTAATAATTTAAAACATTGTATTTCGGAAAGTCATGAACTGGACAACATAAGAAGATAATTTATGGCAATAAAAGAAATAGTAAACTGAACAAGAACTACCATTATGAAGATATTTAAAGTACTTTTTTACATGAATAAAATTAATTATATGGCCCATGGGAGTTCCCTTTGATTAACCCGGGTAAATACTGTCTCTACTTTTACAAACGAAGCAACATTAATTTGATTTGATTAGATTTTTTATCTTATTTCATCAAAATTATTCAGATTGTCTATATTCGATTATATAACGCAATTTCATCAAAATGACTCGTTTCATAAATACTGTTTGAAATAGAAAATAAGTTCACTCAATTTTGGGATCCTCTTTTTATTTCATTTTTTATTTCATGTATTGTAATTTTCTTACATTAAAAGATTGCGGTAAAACAACTGACACCATTTTCATCGACCTGTGAAACAGTCGATCTCAGCTTTTCACATTCAGAGGCTCGACTGATAAACATAATCTACCTTCGCTAAATAAAGATATTTAAAATACCTGTGTCATGCGACTTTTCACACGCACGTGTGCCTTCCCTCTTTATGAATCGTTAGGCGAATGTATAAAAGTATTCGTTTAACGTGGAGTATAAAGAATTAAATAAAACAGATTAACTAGTGCATCACATGATAAATACTGGAATTCCATTGGTTGAGCATGTGGGGACTATGAGAGAATATCGATTTTGCTTTACAGAGTTACTTCGCTATACAGAGTGACGCGCTATACGGGCCCTTCTTTAGGTAATAAAGCATATCTTATCTTATCTTATCTTATGTATAGGTGTCGCCACTTATGCTATCGAGGTCATATGACGTACTAATCTTTCAAGCATTATTCTAGTGTCCGAGCATTAAAGCAACGGGCATTAAAATGGTAAATGGATTGATATAATCTCTCGGTGCATTGTTGTAATATTAGATATAATTTTATAAAGTAATGAAAGATTTCTCCTCTTGAAATCGTGAGTTCGTACATCTTGGCCCCTCTTTAACGGACTTACACAAAGAAATGAAAAGTAAAGTTAACCCACTAAGTACTAGTTAACTCTGTTTCCTCTCTCTTCTTGGACTACACAGCCAGTTGTGTCTCATATGAAATTCATGTGACAATAACATGAACTTTACATGAAAGTTCACATGAAATTTATGTGAAACGAGCACGAACATGAAATTCACATCAAATTTTTCACATGAAATTCATGTGAAGATTTTTACATGGATGTTATGTGAATTCAGTTTCCTGTGAAGGTCACTTAGAAAAATTCATGTGAAATTCATGTAAAGGAAATTTATGTGAAACTCATGTGTAATATTTTTCACATAAATCTTATGTGAAATTTATATGAATTTTACATGAACTTTCATCTGAAATTTACATGATGCTCATTTCATATGAATTTCATGTGAGGCACAATTGGCTGTGTACTGCAATTTTCAATTCAATCTATAAAAGTACAAACGCGCGAAGAAGTAATCGTAAATTCATCACTTCAACTCATCATTCGCATTTAAATGAAAATATGTTCTAGGAAAAAATCCGGGGACAAGAAACAAATAGTTTATTTATCTCTCCATCATATAATGTTACACAACTATAAAATGGTACTAATGCACTCCACGTGTGGAGGGGGCGAGTTTATCTGGTAAATATAGTAGTAAAATTCAATCTATCAAACACCTTTTGACTTGAATTAAACATAAATAGCTGTATAGACGTTTCACCCCAACAAGGTTTAAATCGGCCTTCATAGATTAAAACTTCTCGGTACATATATATGTATATATAAATACCAAGCAGGAAATAAAAAGTAAATGTCAATCATCTACCCCGCTGACGCTGGTCAACGCTTGAAGCGATAAGTTATAGGGAAAAGGGGATCGTATGTTAATTATATAAACAGATGTCTGCCGTATCGATATGCAGAGTGACTGATTGGATTAACGAATGAAAAGATGCGATTCTGCGATTTATCTAATGATATGTACATGTATATATTTGCCTGATTTTGAGGCATTGTGTATATTTATAGGAAAGTTTGTGTCTTAATTTATCAGGTAAGACCACATGTACTTGTACAAATACATACTATATATATAGTTTTCATTCATGCAAAATTTAAAAGAAAATATGAAGAAAGAATGAATTAATTTATACAAAAAGAACTATATGCTTACGCTCCTTTTCGAAAGCCAGGTATAACTTTTATGCAAAAATTGAAAAAAGAAACAATTTATACAAAGTTATTTAAAAAATATATCGCCCATTTTCTTACTTTGTTTTAAACATGTATTCATTTAGAAGAAAAGATATGTCTAAGAGATAACAGTTTTCTAGAACGCTAGCGTCACCCTTTACTTGTATTATTTTAGACATTCAGAACTTATCATCAAATTAAATAATCGTTATATTAAAAGATGGGAGAATAATTTTGAATAATGTTTTTGCTTTCTGCTTATTTGGCCATAAAGACGTCGGTTACATGCAACGTCTTTTTAATTCATGTCAAGATCTCAAACGATGAAAGAAATATTGTAATTCAAAAACCAAAATATAGAAAGTTTTTGTCATTTCAAGTCTTTGAAATTGACAAGACTTGAAAATGGAGTCACGTGATTCTTATTTAATCTCTGTGTAAAAATTTATTATAAATGACCCTACCTTTGAACGCTCATTCGATCTGTCACTGTTTGCAACACCTATTTTGAGAAATGCTAAATTAAAAACAATCTGTCTTTAAACTTGGGAAAGACCGGAAATTATGTTTATGTAGTGTATAAGACGAACCTATTTCGGATTTGAAAAACCAAGGACCAACCTGGAATCAGGGTTCTGCAGCGTAAGCTAAATATATTCCGAATTTTAAAACGAGAGATTTGAGAAATTCCTCTTTCAGTAACACTTGGATATATGTATCTCTTGCCATTTTCATGAAGCGGAGTTACGATTTTAATTCATTTATTCTTTATAAATAACTTTTGGTCAATTAATACTATTTTCACATTTATTAGTCACGTGTTAGCTCAAATAGTTCATAATTCATGCATACTTTTTTTCAGGACTCATGACTCCGAATGCAAAATAACCGATGATGCCGAAAATACCTCGACTGTCGCAGTTCCGATCAAAATGTATGTCAGTCAGTGTTACTGAGTGTCCCTTTGCATCAACTATAAGTAAAAACAAAACTTTGCTTGTACAACCTACTCATAATAAGAAGCAAGAAAGCATAAAGACTTCTGATGAAATACCAGGACCGAAAGGACTCTATGACGTACCGTTCATCGGGACTGCACTCCAGTTCAAACCATTCAGTAAGTTTGAATTTGAATCAATTGAATTTCGTAGAAAAATTGATTGAATTCCATTGGATCATTAATTGAATATCATGGAATTGAATTGAATTTCATTGAATCACAAACACAGCATTCAGTTCTAATGACTTTCGACTGCACATCTCTAGCTGCATTGTACTTTAAATCAACTCATTCCGATTCATCTAATTCAGTTCATTCTAATTCATCTATATTCAATCTTTCTACATGAATACAGCATTCAGAATGACTTGAATGACTTTCGTCTGGCACATCTCTAGCTGCATTGTACTTCAATTCAATTCATTCCGATTCATCTAATTCAATTCTTTCCCATTCATCTCGATTCAATCTTTCTACATGAACACAGCATTCAGAATTACTTTCGACTGCTCATCTCTAGTTACATGTAAATAAAATCAAATTCATTCCGATTCATTTAATTCAATTCATTCCAATTTACCTCGATTCAATCTTTCTACATGAACACAGCATTCAGAATTACTTTCGACTGCTCATCTCTAGTTACATGTAAATTAAATCAAATTCATTCCAATTCATTTAATTCAATTCATTCCAATTCATCTCGATTCAATCTTTCTACATGAGCACAGCATTCAGAATTACTTTCGACTGCTCATCTCTAGTTACATGTAAACTAAATCCAATTCATTCCGATTCATTTAATTCAATTTGAATCCTTATTCATTCATATTCAATATTTCTAGGTGAACACAGCATTCAGAATGTGTTCCGACTTTTCATCTCTTACAATAAGCGGTACGGGCCAATAGTCCGAGCTAGGATGGGGGCGGATCACACAGTATACCTTTTTGATCCGGACGACATCGAAACTGTGTTCAGAAATGACAAAAAACATCCCTCCCGTATCGAACTGCCTCTGACCAAAGTGCACCAAAAGCGAACGGGCACGCCGTTGGCCTTGGGAACACTGTAAGTATCTAATCAATTATCATAATCTGTCGAAGTCTTTACAGACATGACTTTCAAGATCTAATGTGAGGTGTTTACTTCAGAAATGGAAATTATGTTTCAACCAATTAATAACACTGATAACAATCAGTCCAGTTGCTCCAAGTGCCAGTAGGAGATGCTTCCTCTCACTGGGCACCTTAACTTAAAGTTCACTTTTTTATTCATACGTATAATATAAATACCTCATAATTCGGAAATATTACCTATTGAAAGAAAAGGAAAAGAGTATCATTTTCATGGTACAAAATGTACATGTATGTTAGACGCCCTTTTCCCATTATTAGTTTATCTGGGTCCTAAATAAAGTGATTACGAGATGTTCATTCATATTTTACATGGGCGAATTTAGAATTTGTACGTGCCGGTGGTAGTTTTCTTCTTTTAGTTTAAAAAATATATAAGTAAAAACGGGAAATTAGGATCGAATCATAGGCGGAAAGATCGTCCGGGTATTCGTATGCACTACTAAAAAAAATTTAGAGGCACATACGAAAAATTGCCAGGCGCTCTGTGGATCTTTAATGGGAGGGATCCAGACACCCCCTCTCCCTCACTTTCTTTACATCCTCTAGAACTGCGCTTGTTCGATAGGTTTTTTGTACATTAGTTCAAGATGTTCTAAAAAATTTCAGCCAGGAAGATGAATGGAGAAAACGAAGACGCCCCTTACGGAACCTTGTTCAGCGCCTGCAATATATCTCTAAATATGTCCCGAGTCTTAGTACTATTGCTGATGATTTCGTGGATAAATTGGAGGATAAAGAAGAATTCAACAATGCATTTGATCAATTAATGGAATTTACCTCAGAAGGTCAGAGAATTAAAATTAATAATTAATCACATGTCAATTCATTTATTAATTTTTATGACTTCATTTATTAAAATCAATGATAAGTTATTCTTCAAAAGCCCTCAAAAATCAGTTGTACATTTATGGCAACAAATTTCATTTTCTCGGATTTCCATTTTGATCTAATACTAGTATGTTAATATCTTTGTGATCATGTGGTTTACCTAAAATATCAATATTGTCTTTGTAAACCCCCCCCCCCCCCGGTTTTTTTTTTTTTTTTTTTTTTTTTGTTTTTTTTTTTTGTTTTTTTTTTTCTCTTTTTTTTTTGAGACACCTTAAAATGTCAAGATTTTCTAAGGTATCGATTTTGATCCAAAATTAACCTTTTGGTGATCACGTGGTTTTTTAAAGGTGAGACAAATTAGAATAAACAAAATGTACACCATTTTTTTTTCAAGGAGACTCCTTAAAATATCGATATTGTCTTTGTACACCATTTTTTTTAGTGAGACTCCTTAAAATTTCAAAATTTTCTTTCGACACCTTTTTTCTTTGAGACACCTTGAAAAATGATTTTTTTTCATAAAGTTTGCACATCTTTTATTTTTAGACACCCTAGAATATAAAAAAAAAATTCTTTAAGATACCATGTTGTTTGTAGGTGTGGGGTACCTGTGTTTCCAGAGAAGACTTGGGCATATAGACAAAACGTGTTCCTGCTCCAAGTCGGAACTCCTCAAGCACACCACTGTGTACCTGAAGCATTTAGGAGAACAGTTTTTTAGATTGCCACTTTATAAGCTATTCAGGACGCCAATTTATAACTCCTTCGCAAACTCATATCAATTCATTTACAAGTAAGAAAGTCTTCATTAGATATCCTCCGTAAAAATATTGTAGAAAGTATAAAAGCAAACCGAAACAAAAACAAATATAAAGAAAAAAATGATAATGATAAAATGAATAAATAAACAAACAAACAAGAAAACAAAAACGAAAAACCCAAATAAAATGGGTTTTTTTTTTCTTTACTTCAGATTTTCTTTATTTATTTTTCTTATTTTAGTTTTTCTATTGGTTTTGTTTTGTCAATTTTAGTCCATGAGGAATTCAATGGTGCTTTCAAATAATTACTTCCGGGTCCTAATTATTCGCACTCGATTATATAATCGTTCCATGAACGAAGCAAACGTATCGTTTTTCATCCTTAATTGGTCACGTGCAGCCGAGAATTTTGGTGTTAGAAACATTCTGTCATTCAATATATGTGTAAAATACTAATATATTTTTGACGTCAATGGCCCTTATGAAACGCATGTATCGTCATATAGTTCTTAACACATGGCTATTATTTGGATGTAACACTATGCTTTCATTGTCCCTTTTAATAAAAATAATCCGTTCATTTGTTATACGTCCTTCAATGTTATTATTAATCTATGACGTAGATAGCCGGATAAGTAACTTATTAAAGCTTACAAAGCTGTGCGCGGATCTAGAAATTTTTCAAGGGGTGGGGGTTTCTAAGCCTTCAAGGGGATCCAAAACTTACTTAAAAACGGGAAAAATAAGCAATTTTGGCAAAATTCCTGACCCCAAAAACCCCTGTATGTCTGCCCTTGCTCACTATACATTGCAAGATAACTGAAAGATATGTTCAAGCTAGGGGAGGGGTGAAAGTTCCCAATCCGGCAGGGAAAAGTTGGGGAAAGAGGGTATCCCAGTCTATGCATTAGGAAAACGACTAATTACTCAGAAAATATTTTGGAAAAAATTAGAAACGGTCCCAACCACCCTTTTATCCATTCTAGATCTGCGCATGACAACAGATTCGGCATGACTCGACAGAAATAACCAAATTGTCAAAGGACAGATTAAATAAGCATAAATACAGATTCATCAGGTAACGTCTGACATGGAAAGCGGTCAGAGGGGTACAAGTAAATAAATCAATAATCTAAACATAGTGTAATAGCACGCGGTCCCCTTGACCGGCCAAAGCCCTTACTGACCTAATCCAGAACTAGTCCAAATCTGCATATGACGTAGCTAACACTTCTGACCCTTTACTGACATTTTGTAATATTATCGGCAAATTGAATGTAAAAAAAAAAAAAAAACAAACAAAAAGGAATTTTAAACAAACCGAACAAATGCTTCGAAAATTACAATTAAGGTTAGATAAAGTTATTTAATGAAATAAATGTTCGTATTTTTCTCTCTATCTCAGGTAGAGACTGAGCTTGAGTGACCCTTTACATTGGTTCCTTTACAAATTAGGATTTTCTCATATGGAGATAGTATTTCTAATTATTTGAAAGATACCGTTTAAGGGGGGGGGGTGTTAAAGCCCCTCTACGTTAATCGAACAAATTTCATCTTGGCAATTAAACTGTTTATTTTGAATAATGTATTAATAGCATATTAAATATTATAGATTTATTTATTTTTTTTTCAATTCTTTATTTCCTTATGCCAATTTGGCACATCAGCAAGATGACAATGCAATACAGTTTGGCATTTATGATTACATACATGTATATGAATGCTTACTCTCATTCGCTCTCTCTTCACAAGCAATACTTGAAAATAAACAAAGTTCAAAGACATTTTTTTTACGTGCAAATAACTACAATTCAATCTAATGTAATTAATACTAATAATTATCTACCTAACAGACTGTTTCTAAGGTTTACAGATTCTATCAAATATTTTCCAAATTTTCTGAGTTCCTTTACATTTCTTACACTTAGTAACTGAATCAATTTATATACGCTTGGATTTTGAAAATAGTATTTCTTCAAGTATCGTTTCCGTATATCAATATAAGTTGGACATTGAATTATAAAATGATATTCATCTTCAATCTCATTCATACTGCATAAAGTGCATTTTCTATCGTTTCTGGTAACATTTGTATATCTTCCTCTTTCAATCTCTAAATCATGACATGATAATCTAAATTTGGTAATAATTTCCCTAGACTTTTCATTAAGTGATTTTGTAAGATAATATTGTAGACAAAAATTATCAACTAAATGGCAGTACAAATTGTATTTAGGCATGTTGTTTATATTTGATCTGAGATCTTGTATGAAAATATCTTTGATTCTTTGCTCAATTAAATTGATACAATGTTTTTCGTTATAATCCGAGTACCACAAAAATCCTAGCCCTATTCTCTCTAGTTCATTCTTTATGTTTACAGTCCAAATATCGTTCTCTTTTAACCTGTCTTCATAACATGTTTTTAGAATACAATTACTACTTTTTCTTACTTTAAGCCAGTATTTCATTATTTTAATTTTCCTTAATATATAACTTGGGAATCTACCAAGTTCAAAATACAGAAGCTTGCTACTAACATTTCTTTTTACACCCAAAATTTTCTTACAAAACATAACATGTACTTTTTCTATATCTACTCCTAGATTAAAGCCCCATATCTCAGAACCATATGACAATATACTGTTTACATATGTATCAAACAAAGAACATTTTGTCTCCGTATTGAATGAATAATCGTTAAATTTACTGAAGATACTAAAAAATGCTTTCCTCCCTTGCTCTGCCAAATGTTTTTGAGTTTGTGTAAATTTGCCGTTATAATTAAGCAATAACCCTAAATAATTAAACTCATTTACAATATCCAATTCTTTATTTTCGTAATGCCACTTCTCATTACTTTTTATTTTACCTCCATTTCTAAAAACAATAATTTTTGTCTTGTCTGTGTTGACAGTAAGATCCCATTTTTTACAATAATTCGATAGCGAGTTCAAAATTTCTTGCAAATCTTCAGGTGTTTCTGCCAGAAGAACCGTATCATCTGCATACATGATCAAGAACAAGTTAATCAAATTTATTTCTAATGACTTACAATTTTCACTTAATAGATACATTTCGAAGTCGTTCACATAAAAAGAGTACAAGATCGGGGATAATATTTCACCCTGAAAAAGTCCAACTTTACTCCCAAAATATTCTGATAAAAAACCATTATATTTAACACAACACTTGATATTTTCATATAGTGATTTAATTATTCTAAGCATTTTACCCTGTATTCCGTGATAGACTAGTTTTGACCATAATTTACTCCTATTTACAAAATCGAAAGCTTTTCTATAATCCACAAAACAGCAGTATAATCTACCCCCCTTTCTTCTCAAAAATTTATTAATCAGCGTTTGCAAAACAAATATGGCATCTATAGTTCCAAATCCTGGGCGAAATCCAAACTGGGCATCCGTTATTACCGAATCAAGTTTATCCCAATTCAATAATCTTTCATTAAGTATAGATGTGAATACTTTACCCATACAGCTTACCAAAGAAATGCCCCTATAATTATTTGTGTTATTAGCGTCTCCCTTTTTATATATAGGTACAATTGTAGCGCTAGACCAAGATTGTGGAAAAAATCCGGAACTAAAAATATTATTGAATAATTTATGTAAAATAGGCAAAAGTGTTTCCCCGCAATCAATGAACATTTCATTTAACATAATGTCCTCACTGCAACTTTTATTTCGTTTAAGCTTTTTAATACAATATCTTATTTCATCTAAACTAATTTCTTTATCCAATTCCTCAAAACTTTCTGGTGATATGTCAATGTTATCTGTACAATCCAATGAATCACAGTTTGCTTCATTACAAAGATTTTTGAAATGATTAAAGAAATTATCTAAATTTATGTCAGTATCAGGAATTTTTATTTTCTTTTGTTTTGAAAAATGTTTATAAAATTGTTTGGCGTTATTTTTTCGCAGTGATTGTATCATATTTCCCTCTTGACGTTTATATTCTCTTTTCAGTTTACGCTCATAGGATTTGTATATTGTCTTTTTATGGAGTAAAAAGTTTCTATTTTCTATTGATTTTTCATAATTAAAATCATGTAATGCTTTCTTATATTCGCGATACTTAACCTTACATTCATTATTAAACCAAGGTTTGTCTTCAGCATTTTCTTTACTCTTTCCCTTATAAACAGAATTTTGACTATGATAACATTTTGAATGGCATTTTGGTAAAATAATTTCGTTTAAGGTTGTACATAAATTTTCAACACAGGTATCTATATCACTTTGATCACATAAAAATTGGCAATCAACAATATTCAAAATTTTATCAATATTCTCTCGTAATTGGCTGTTAATATTATCTTTTTCTGTATCCATCCATTTAACATTAACACATTCTTTTCTACAATAGTTCATGGAAGAAAAATTTTCAGTGCTAACAGCCGATAGTTGTTTAACATGACCTTTCAATGTGAACATGATTGGTGAATGATCGGATACAGTTGTAAAATGTCCAGATGAAAATAAATCAATATCTTTCATACACTCTTGCTTACACAATAAATAATCTATTAAACTAAATCCATTAGCACCATAAAAAGTTAGACTGCCTGTTGGGTCACCTGAGTGTCTTCCATTTACAATACGAAAACCACATTCTTTACATAAAGTCAAAAATTTTCTCCCAAATTGATTAACAGTTTTATCCATACTTTTTCGAATGTTATTTTCTAAATCTGCATCATATGTAGTGACATTCTGAATTAAGTTTGAAATGTTTTGGCTTATGTAGTCGTTTGTAATATAATCATCTTTTTCTCCACATCTTGAATTAAAATCACCAGATAAAAATAATTTACCATGTGTGGAATATTTAGCAATGACATCATTTAATAATTGAAATAGGTCTACATCATCCCTTCTATAAAACACACTTCCTTCCGGTGGGATGTAGCAAAAAATCAAATATACTGGTTTTCCTTCTATCTTATAGTTATTTGTTTTCACAACCAAAATAGTATCATAAAGGTTTTCTTCAATATGTATAGACTTTGACATTTCATTTTTTACAAGTAAAGCTATGCCACCCCCCTTTCCTTTCTTTCTATAAAAAGCAAATGATTTATAACCAGGGATAGTAATTTGATCATTTTCACTTATCCAACATTCAGAAATAAATGCAATGTCTGATTTGTTCAAAATCTCTAAAAAATCTGCATCTGTCTGTTTTCCGCGAAATCCTTTGCCGATATTCCACGATAAAACACGCAATGTACATGGAGTATCACAGCCGCGGCTGTCACTGTTTATATTAGTTATCGCTGAACCCGCAGCCGCGCGTTCCTATCCGCTCGGTTCATCGTCATCCATAGCTTCAGTTCTCGCGGGTTCCTCAGTCCAGGAATCATCACCAGGGACATACAGTTCCCCGTTCACGTAAAGTCGGTCACGAACAAGTTTTACTCGTGCGCCATCCTCCCAAAACTGATTCATCAACGGGATAAGTATGCGACGCCGTTCGACCATCTTCGCCGGATACTGTCTGTACACCCTATATTGAGTGCCCCGGAGCCACGACGACCTTTCCAGGCAAAGGTCAAGGTCCTCTTGGTATAAGAATCTGGCTATCACTGGACGGTTGCCGTTCCTATTATGACGACCGAAACGATGCACATTTCCAAATTGGATTTCTTTCTGAATCCCCATCTCGTTGGCTAAAAAACAACGCAGTTTGTGATATATATTCTCGTCTCTACCTTCACCATAAAGATTGTCAAAAATCAGATTCATCTTCATAGATCTGTACTGAAGATCGGTAACCTGCTCATCTGTTTGTTGTTTGTCGCGTCGCATATGATCCATGTTTGACGCCAGTGTCTCTAACATCGTTGAATGTCGTTTTATTTCCTTGTGTACTTGTTTTGCGTTCTCCGTAGCGTCCGTTTTCGTTCGCTTAATATCATCCATTTGTTTTTGCATATTTTTTAGTTCTGTTTCGTGTTCCCTCATTTTTGTTTGGATTTCTCTAGATAAGTCCGTTATCCTTTTACTCTCTCCGTCAAACCTGTCCGACATGAAACCAATTGATCTCTCTATTTCTCCGCTTTTAACTTCCACATTATCCACACGCAAGTTTAACTTTTTTACAGTTTTGTCCATTTCAACTATTTTCGACTCTATGGAATCAAGTTTTGACAGTCTTTTGGTGATAGCGTCGAGCTTAAAGTGAGTTTCCGCAGTATCACTTTGGAGTTTCGATAATTTCCTTTGGATATCCACTATATTCGGGTCATGTATCTCAGGAATAGGTTTCGGTGTAGACGTTGCTGCCAGTTGCTGCGCATGACCTGTCTGCTCATCACAAACTTCATTAATAGTACCCTGTGTCCTTGCCGGCGTTCCATACATGATACGGTTGACTTCGGACAATACATTACTAACGTTAACACTGCCTGAACTATCTGCACTACTCGAATTGTTCTCACTAACGTTTCCGCCTGATTTATTTTTCTTCTTTCTCTTTACTCCTTTACGCATTTTTAACACAAACTATCCAAATAAAACATCAGAACATCTAGTTGTATCTAATTGTATCCTTAATCCACCCAGAAACCACGAAAACGCTGTGATTTAGGAAAGTTTTCGGTAAATTTTCAAGAGCATTTCAAAACACGTCTGACCACTTCGATCACTTGGACTGAGACAAGAAATAAATACTCCCTTAAAAAAGAAAAAGAAGAATAAATAAGTAAATGAATAAGGAGATGGAAAATAGATAAGATGAAAAATGAAATAAATGCGATTTTATCACTCTAAGGATAACAAAAATCAAATAAAGCTCTAATATCAAGATACACTTTTGTCTTTTGCAGTTTTACCAAACGTGAAATAGAGCATTTCAAACAGATATCACGAGATTCTCAGGGTAACGAGCAGTGTTCGGAGGGTAACGAGCAGTGTTCGGGGGGTAACGAGCAGTGCTCCTTGATAGGAAGTCTACTGAAGGATGGGACCTTATCAGAGGCCGAGATATATACTAGTCTTGTTGATATATTCGTCGGTGGAATAGATTCGGTAAGTACCTGTATAAAAAGTATAAAAATTTAATGATGAACCAATCGTTGCCGACTATAGATTGAAGATTGATAAACGTCTTTCGATTCCGATCTCGATTTCTGTTTTTTTACTATCGTTTGAAGGGATACTGCGTTTATGCATGATTTTTTTTTTCTTTCCATCTTTTTAACGTAATATGAATTGTTTTTCATATTTTTCGTTTGCATTGGTGTGTGCAAGATATTTGGTCATGGAAAAAAATTCGTGCTGCACAGAATTTTTTCCAGGACCGAATTTTTGCAATGTACATGTATTTATGCGCAGACCATTGAGATGTGATGCGGCTTTGAGTGTCAAAACGCACGTGCGTCAATGTTTTGCATTGGAAATTGCAAGCAAGAGCTTCATTGAAGTGTAAATATACGTGTATGGATACTTGTGGAATAATTGCCTTTAAAGTTGATATTACTAAACAAGCAGTCAATTCAAAAATGAATGTTTTATACGGTATATACGTGTACCTCGTTTCAACGTTATTTTCTCAATTCTATACAGAAAAATGCAATGTTTCTATCTTTTATCGTGCATTTCATAAAGAATATCTTTCCCGATTTAGATCGTTAATCGATTGGTGTACCCTTTCCGATAATTTTCCAATGATCGATTCCTAAAGTTTTTTTTCCGTTGTACAACACCAATTGTCACTGATAACTTTTAATATCTTCATGACGGCAGAGGGATCAAATTCATTTTTTTTTTAGAGATCCATGTTCATGTAGGTTAATAACAAGATAATATCTTATGATAAGAGAGTGATGAAATTTAAAATCTTCGAAAGATTCAAGTTCCTGTGAGATGTCGATAGGTTTATAGAAAAAAACATGTAATTTATAAAAGCGGTACCCATTTTTATCCAGAGTTTGAAGTTTAATGTAGATATTTCATTTCATGACTTGGAAACCCTGAACCAACATGTGTTTTGCTCTTTGCTTTTTTGCGTTTTTTCTTTACTTTTGTGTGTCACCTCCTTACAAGGAGGATGAATACAACTTATTTTCAAATTAGGACACATTTAATGAAATTGGATGGTTTATTGTACTGATGATCCAGACAGACCTCTCTTAAACCTTTACTGCAGAGGACCCCCCCCCCTTTTTTTTTTAAAGTCTAATTCCGAAATAAAATTAAGCGATAACCAAAGAGTGAATGAAGTGATTAACGGACACAGATTTCTCCTTTTAAATGATTGTCAGTCTATCTATTCATAGTTCATAATAAGCCAGATGCCCGCTGACATTGTCTTTTAAATAAATGTACAAGGAAAGCTGTACATAGCGCAAATGTAGGACTATGGCCTACAGGTTTAAGATGCAGTTCGCGTTGTGTATTAAATTGTCATGTTGAAAACTATAAACCGAAGTCCGAATAAAAGTTCTTAGTTTATTCAAATCGTAACATCTTAAAATCGTAGCAGTAAGAGAGCGCAACTTAAACTAAAACTGGTCGGCAAAACGATGCGCCGAGTATATATGTGGACGATTGGAAATTGCTAAAATAATAAGTAATTGGTTTTTGATTAAAAAGACATTTTGGAAATTAGATTCTTCCAACCTTAATGGCTTTTACGGGGAGATTTCCAATTAGCTTTCATTTAACTCATATGGAAAACAAAAGCTACAGTACTTGCAGGCGTGCCAATTACTGCAGTTTCTCAGCATCGTGGGAATCAAATTAAACAGATTACAAAATTTACAAACTAAAGTTATTTTTCGAATTTGAACTCAAGTAATTAAGTTAGAATGATTCCCCTTTTTACTATAGTAAACTCACGTGAGCAATTTCCAATTCAATGTTCTTGATTTTAAAATATGAATATTCAATAAGCATAATTATTGTGGGGGAGAGGCCATATGGTTACACAAATTGTAAAGAGCAAAACGCAAAAAGCAAACTGCGTATAGCGCAAAAAGCAAAGAGCAAAACACAAAAATCAAATCGCAAAATGCAAAAGGCAAAACGCATGTTGGTTCAGAATTCCATAGCAGATATCATTAGATTTCTAGAAAAGATTTTGTAAAATGGCAACCCTATTTCGGTAGAATTTCAAGTTTAGTCATTCAATTTATACTTCTGTACATGTTTAAATTGGTTTTTGATAGTTTTTGATAGTTGATAGTATTTGAGAAATATGAAGTAAACAAAATTAAATAAAGGAAAAAGAAAGAAATCAAGAAAAGAAATGTGTGGGTCTTGATACTTGGAAACTTTATTTCGATTGTTATTCTGAACAAGTTTAAATGGTTAGATATATTTTTATGTATTGCAAGATTTATAAGCCTATAGGTATATACGGACTAAAAAGAAATTAAAGTTCACATATGACAAATTTTGCTCAAAATATGAACATGTTTATACAGACCATCTTCTTGCATTTAAAGTCCGGGTCTTATATGGTAGGGTAAAGTACATTACATGTACCTAGAGCTTTTCTTCCGGGTATTCATGTTTACTCCTATTCGTGCCCTTGGACATTAGAATAGGTTGTACAGCTTGTTTGTTAAACGTTGTAAAATATATGAAATTTCAATTTTATAATTCAAATTTCCATTTTTCACACAGACAGCCAGTGCCATGACTTTCCTGATGTTCCATCTTGCCCAGAACCCGGACAAACAAGAAAGACTTTACGAGGAAGTCAAGCAATTCAATGATCAAGAAATTACCAGTGAAATTCTGCAGCAAATACCTTATCTTAAGGCTTGTCTTAAAGAATCCTTCAGGTTGGAATTCTAGCTATTTAAAATCCCTATGTTTATTTGAATAGCTGTTTAAGTACCTTTGAAATATATTTGGTGTTATGTTTACAATTTCTTTCTTCATATAATAAATAACAATGAACACTCTATATCCACAAATTTTAGGCCACTCGGCCTTTACAATTTCTTTCTTCATATATCTCCCTACTACGGCATCGAGCATCACTAATGATACATAATTTGTTCGGATGCGCATATGTTGCATTGATAACATTACAAAATATATTTCAATATTGATAATATTATAATCCGGGATTTGATTTTTCAAATATTTTGTTATTGATCCCCCCTTTTGTTCTTTTATCTGCATTTTTAAATTTATTCTAATATTACTCCTTTTCAGATTTTTATTTTTAATGAACCAATCTCATTTATTTCAAATGATCTGTTATCTATTTTTCCCTTTTTAGCTCACCTGAGCCATAGGCTCAAGTGAGCTATTGTCATAGTGTTGCGTCCGTCGTCCGTCGTCCGTCGTCGTCGTCGTCCGTCGTCCGTCGTCCGTCGTCGTCGTAAACTTTTCACATTTTAAACTTCTTCTCAAGAACGGCTGAAGGGATTTTGATGAAACTTGGTAGGTATGAAGTACTCATGGTCCCCTACAAGTGTTGTTGTTTTTCGTCCGGATCTGTCAACAGGTGGCGCCACCACAGCCAAAAGTAGGTCACAGGGGGTACCCTCCTTTGACAAACTTCTTCTTCAGAACCGAAGCATGTATCGACAAACCGAAAGCATCAGGATGATCTAGAGAGATGTCTTAAGAAGTGTTGTTATTTTTGGTTCCACTTCGAAGTCAAATTTTTGACGCGTTTTTGACGTCTTTTCGGACTTTGTCAGAAATGCACATTTTTGCACTATTTCTTTAAATAACTCAATAAGTGTATGATTTTACACACTCATTTACTACATATTTATCATATTTAACTTACTTAATGCTTTGATATGTATTTTATGCTTAAAATTTATTTTTTTGATTTTTTATGAATTTTTTTCTTATGTAAAAAGGAAGGGGGGGGGGGGGTTGATTTTCATACATTTTCTCCTTCTTTTCTATAACCACTCTTCAGATTGTCATGACAATTTGTAGGTATGAGGTACTCATGCATGGTACCCTACAAGTGAAAGAATTTTGTCAAGATATCCACTTTTGGATTTTTAAGGAATATTTTTTAAGATTGTACATAGGTATAATGTATGTTTTCCATGCCAAATGGACCCATGGGGAGTAGCTTCAAACCCCGGCGGGACCCCAACAATTTTTTTTTTCTCTTTTTCAGTTTTTTTTCTCTTATTTTTATATTTATCGCTAGAAATGAAACTGTGAAAGAATTTTGTCAAAATATCAACTTTTAGATTTTTAATGATTTTTTAAATAAGACAAGCTATAGCTAGTTTGGCTTTGTGTACTTATTTTCATACTTCGAATTAACTTGGCCACATACGCTATCAAATATACGCTGAATTTATTTTTAAGATGTTGACTTTTTGTGTCGCCTGCGAAGCACAGCGACACTTAGGGATCACTTTGTCTGTTGTTCGTCTGTCCGTCCATCCGTCCCTCCGTCTGTCCGTCTGTCTGTCACACTTGGGTGTCACACCCCATAACTTTTGATTGGTAAGTGATAGGGCTTTGATATTTCACATGTGTATTCCTTGTGACAAGACCTTTATACACATATCATAATTTTTGACCTTGACCTAGATATTTGACCTACTTTTCTAAAAATCTAATATTGGCTATATCTCTTGATTGATTAGTGATAGGGCTTTGATATTTCACATGTGTATTCCTTGTGATTAGACCTTTCTACACATATAATGTTTGACCTTGTGACCTTGATCTAGATATTTGACCTACTTTTCTAAAAATCTAACATTGGCTATATCTCTTGATTGGCAAGTGATAGGGCTTTGATATTTCACGTGTGTAATCTTTGTGACAAGACCTTTCTACACAAACCATATTTTTTGACCTCGTGACCTTGACCTAGATATTTGACCTACTTTTCAAAAAATCTAAGATTGGCTATATCTTTTGATTGGTAAGTGATAGGGCTTTGATACTTCACATGTGTATTTCTTGTGACAAGCCCTTTTTCACATACTATATTTTTTAACCTTATGACCTTGACCTAGATATTTGACCTACTTTTAAAAAAAAACCAAGATTGGATATATCTATTGATTGGCAAGTGATAGGGCTTTGATATTTCTCTTGTGTATTCCTTTTGACAATACCTTTCTACACATACCATAATTTTGACCTCATGACCTTGACCTAGATATTTGACCTACTTTTCAAAAAAATTAAGATTTGCTATATCTTTTGATTGGTAAGTGATAGAGCTTTGATATTTCATATGTGTATTCCTTCTTGTGAGAAGGCCTTTCTACACATATCATAACTTTTGACCTCATGACCAAGACCTAGATATTTGACCTACTTTTCAAAAAATCTTAGATTAGTTATTTCTTTTGATTGCTGAGTGATAGGCTTTGATATTTCACATGTGCATTCCATGTGACAAGACCTTTCTTCACATACCATCATTTTTAGCTCACCTCGACGAAGTTGAGTGAGCTTATGCTATAACCCCACGCGTCCGTGTCCGCGTCTGCGTCCGGTTAAGAAGTTTGGGGTAGCTCAGTATCTGACAAAGTACTAACGCTACAGTAACCAAACTGGCACAAGTGATTCATCTTTGGATGCTGAGGTGAACCCATGCATCGTATGCAGCATCTGACCTACATTTTCCGCTTGAGTGACTTGGTTAAGAAGTTTGGGGTAGCTCAGTATCTGACAAAGTACTGATGCTACAGTAACAAAACTGGCACAAGTGATTCATTTTTGGATGCTGAGGTGAACCCATGCATCGTATGCAGCATCTGACCTACATTTTCCGCTTGAGTGACTTGGTTAAGAAGTTTGGGGTAGCTCAGTATCTGACAAAGTACTGATGCTACAGTAACCAAACTTGCACAAGTGATTCATCTTTGGATGCTGAGGTGAACCCATGCATTGGATGCAGCATCTGACCTACATTTTCCGCTTGAGTGATTTGGATAAGAAGTTTGGGGTAGCTCAGTATCTGACAAAGTACTAATGCTACAGTAACCAAACTTGCACAAGTGATTCATCTTTGGATGCCGAGATGGACCCATGCATCGGATGCAGCATCTGACCTACTTTTTCCACTTGAGTGATTTCGCTTTTAAAAGCCAATATTGAGCAGAGTATAAGTGCTACATGTACCAAACTTGCATATTGGATGTATCTTTGATCAAACTTTCATAAAATGACCTTGACCTACTTTTTCCGCTTGAGTGGTTTTGCCTTTAAAAGCCAATATTGAGCAAAGTATAAGTGCTAGATGTTCCAAACTTGCATATTAGATGTATCTTTGATCAAACTTTCATAAAATGACCTTGACCTACTTTTTCCGCTTAAGTGATTTTGCCTTTAAAAGCCAATATTGAGCAAAGTATAACTGCTACATGTACCAAACTTGCATATTGGATGTATCTTTGATCAAACTTTCATAAAATGACCTTGACCTACTTTTTCTGCTTGAGTGGTTTTGCCTTTAAAAGCCAATATACATGTACTAAGAAATATGTTTGAATTGAATTTTGCTGTCACGAGGTGAGCTTCGTAATCTGTGATTACCTATGTTTTACCTCGTGCACTTGCCCTATATATTTGACCTACTTTTCAACAAATCTATGATTTGCTATATCTTTTGAGTGGTAAGTGATAGGGCTTTGATATTTCACATTTGTATTCCTTATGAAAAGACCTTTCTAAACATTCCATAATTTTTAACCTAGTGACCTTGCCCTTGATATTTGACCTAATTTCAATAAAAAAAAAATCCGCTACGCAGGCGACACAAGCATTCCTTGGATTGCTTTTTTTTCATACATGCATATTTCAGAACAATTTCCCTATTTAATGATTATTTTCTCTGTCTTATTTCTGTATCTATGGTAAACATAGTCGCCATATATCTTGTGTTACAGACTTGATTGGTTCAATACCTCCTTGCCCCTTTAGTAGGGGTAACTACAGGAAATAAAAAGGTGCACACTAAAAATTTTGACTGACTTGAAATGCCCGGAAGTCTAAAATTGGTCTTTTTTGATTGCGAATCTTTGGCACGCATAAAAATGTAAAGAAAAAGGGGGGGGGGGGTCATGCATGTCCTTTTCTCGCAAATTTCACTTTTTTTTACAGGAACTCTGCGTCCTCATCGAAAATGTTCCGAATTTTGCATATTTTCAAACCTATCTGTAGATTGCATAAAAGACAAGATCAAGTTCGAAGTTAAATTTATCACGACTATTGATTCAATATGCTAAAAATATATTTCCAAGCACCGCATTTCAGCATATTTACCGAAAATAATTTGTCCAAGTGGCTTCACTGGGTCATGAGGTTTGATACACCGTACACTGCTGTTTGGAAAATAAATTGGCTCAATTTCTGCAAAACTCACTTGAATTAATATTGTCCGCTAACAACTTGTCTGTGTTAATTGGATTAACACGATTTTGACTGTACGTTACATGTATTAAGATGAAATCAATACTATTCAAAAGCTCTCATTCATAGATTTCTGTATAATTTAATATGAATAAAGGCAAAACCGAAAAGTCTTTGTTTTTTATGCTTCCGGAATCAAAGATATGGGGGCATATAGTTTTTGGCCTGTCCGTCTGTCTGTTTGTCCGAAAAACTTTACATTGGGCATAACTTTTGATAGGAAGGTGATAGAGCTTTCATATTTCACATGTGTATTCCTTGTGACAATACCTTTCCATTGATACCAAAATTTTTGACCTCGTGACCTTGACCTTGACCTTTGGCCTACTTTTCAAAAACTTTAACATTGGGCATAACTTTTGAATGGTTAGTGATAGGGCTTTCATATTGTACATGTGTATTCTTTGTGACAAGATCTTTCCATTGATACCAACATTACTCTGACCCTGACCTCTCACATACTTAACAGAAAATGGTGTTTATACCAACAAAGATGCCACCGCAGGGCATTCGTGTTTCACAAACACAGGCTTTATTATTTTCTGGCATACTAGCCATTAATAATGAAAGGTTTGGTGTTCAATTTTAAATAAACTTAATTTATGAAATCATTTCATTGTTTTATTCTGTTTCTGTTGCACATTTATGTCGAATTTTACAAAATGATTTTATTTTTGATGTTGCATAATCGAACTATACTAGCTGGGCATATGACTTTGGATCGCATAATCCATCTTTTCAAATCAGTAAAAAAGTTGTTGTTTTGAAATGTGACTATTTTCTCTTTTTTAGTACTTTTAAAGGTTGTCTGAAAAAAAAACTTGTCTGCATCCGGCAAAAATCTTGTTAGAAAGGTTGTGGGCTAAAATCCTGGTACTGGCACTATCAGTATTCAATGTCAGTATGTCAATTAGAGCGTGCATGGGTATCAGGTGAGCGTTGTGCCCCCTGGGGCTCTTGTTATTTATTTATTTATTTTTTTTTTTTTTTTGTACATACATTTTTTATTATTCTAATTTTACTTCTTTAAATGAACCAATCTGGTACGTAATGGATATGAAATGATCGAATTGTTTGAAAGTATTACTTGGAAACATTTACTATCAGTATGTATGTCGCAATAAGACGCACAACTGTTCAGTCAGAGTACACTTACTTTTTTGTTCGTAATCTTGAAATTATTTGACGAAAGAAGCAAGTTAGTCATTTTGTAAATAAACTTTTTCATAAAATTACTATTATACTGATAGTTTGAATGAGAGGTTTAATGCAGATTTAACTTCGAATATATACATGTAGCATTGTCGAAAACCTACATATGGTATTTCTCCACTGTGAATCCTATATGTTGTAACCAAAGTACAATAGACAATGGGTTCCCGACGATGAGCCTATTGCAATATGCAATAAACATCGAAGAAGAACCCATCAGTTATTCAATCTCAAGGTGGAGAAAACAATGAAAAATCATTAGAATTTCCATTAGAATAGTTGAGAACTCCGGAATAAACTATATTCCGAAGTGAGACCAGGTTCCCGGGGAGAGTCAGCTTTTTCTGTTTGCATCTAAAACCCGTCGCAACAGTTCCGTGAAAACTTGTCTAATTCGGAAATTAAAGACTAATTAAAGCATTTTCTCATTTTTAGCTCGACTGCACTTTAGTGCAAAAGAGCTATTGCAATACCCCCGGCGTCCGCGTCGGCGTCCGCGTCCGCGTCGGCGTCGGCGTCGGCGTCGTCCGAACTAGATGATAAGGTAAATGTTAAGATTACACATTTACCTTTCCTATATTCATATTCTGTTGGTTTTTTTTGTTGCAAATGTTTAATTATACATCATTTAATATATCCAGATGAGGATATAGCCCCTGGGGTTGGGATTTTTGAAATTATTTCAAATGATAAGGCAAATGTTGAGATGATAAGGTAAATGTTAAGATAGCAATAAAGTCTTTAAAAGCCAATATTGAGCAAAGTATAAGTGCTACATGTACCAAACTTACATATTTGATGTATCTTTGATCAAACTTTCAAAAAATGACCTTGACCTACTTTTTTCCGCTTGAATGATTTTGCCTTTAAAAGCCAATATTGAGCAAAGTATAAGTGCTACATGTACCAAACTTGCATATTGGATGTATCTTTGATCAAACTTTCATAAAATGACCTTGACCTACTTTTTTCCGCTTGAATGATTTTACCTTTAAAAGCCAATATTGAGCAAAGTATAAGTGCTACATGTACCAAACTTGCATATTGGATGTATCTTTGATCAAACTTTCATAAAATGACCTTGACCTACTTTTTTCCGCTTGAATGATTTTGCCTTTAAAAGCCAGTATTGAGCAAAGTATAAGTGCTACATGAACCAAACTTACATATTTGATGTATCTTTGATCAAACTTTCAAAAAATGACCTTGACCTACTTTTTTCCGCTTGAATTATTTTGCCTTTAAAAGCCAATATTGAGCAAAGTATAAGTGCTACATGTACCAAACTTGCATATTGGATGTATCTTTGATCAAACTTTCATAAAATGACCTTGACCTACTTTTTCCACTTGAATTATTTTACCTTTAAAAGCCAATATTGAGAAAAGTATAAGTGCTACATGCACCAGACTTGCATATTGGATGCATCTTGGGTTAGACTATTGAAATATGACCTTGACCTACTTTTTCCGCTTCAGTGATCTTGCTTTAAATTGGCAATATTGAGCTAACTATAAGTGCTACATGCACCAGACTTGCATATTGGATGCATCTTGGGTTGACTATTGAAATCTGACCTTGACCTACTTTTTCTGCTTCAGTGATTTATGATGAGATATATGTTGTTGCCTGAGAAAGGGAGTTTAAATAAATTGGCTGTCATGAGAGATATTATGCTATGCAGTCGAGCATTAGGTGACTCTGGCAACTATTTTCTAGATATTCATTCTATCTGATTGCAGCGCATTTACTTTACTTATTATCATTTAAAGATTTTTATTCTATGGCATTGATAAGCAATTGCTTTCTGATTTTTTAGGCTGGTTTACCCCGTCCCTGGAGGCACAATACGTGTACTAGATAAAGATATAGATATTAAAGGATATCGTATCAACCAAGGGGTAAGTGTTAGGTTATAACAAAATATAGGTAAGACCTGTTTTTAAGTAACGGACACGTGAAATTATCGAACACTCCTTTATTGCGGACATATTTCAATACAAAAATTTTTCCCCTTAATTTTTTTTCTATATATTTATCGGATATGTATAGATTAAGACATGCTACAGTGAAAATACACGATAAACTTGGCCTATAGGCATGATAAATAACAAAAATCGAAACTAAGTTCACAGACAAATACAAAGATTCTCCCTTGTGCAGAGAAGTTATATCCGAACACTGTAGAGAGTCTAGAAATCGCCTACTCAGTAGTCGTATTTTCGCAAAGTTGATATACATGAACGAGTAGCTGTATATTTGAATTTGCCCTCTCAGCAATTTTGTTTACAAATCCTGTATATTTAATAATCATTCCATTGGCCCAGTCTTAAATTCGACTTCTGTTCACTGCGCGAAAGAAAAACGGGGCGAAAATTTCCCTGCATACAATATATGACTGGGATAAGGAAGCATCTCTTGCCGCGCGCCGAAGTCCAGAAACCTGATAAAAGCCTTGAGAAAAAAATGATATATAAGAAGATGAGAGTAGTCAGTGGTATAGGGCAGATCTAATGTCAAATGGTATATCAGACATGTATGTTTTAGATGATGAATCCTCAGTGGCACTTCAAACAAAATAATTGAGTGAAGCCAAAGTAGTTTTTCGTCGCCCACTTTTATTTTTTAAAGTTTCAGATTAAGTAAAAAAAAATCACTCAAGCAGAAATTTTAAAAAAGACTATTATTTCTTACAGACACAAGTCATGCTTTGTTACGGTACATCATGCTTGAATGAGCAATACATCAAAGATCCCGAGTCATTTATCCCCGAGAGATGGCTGAGGGAGGAGAAGGACATAGTCAATCCATTCATTCATCTACCTTTCGGTTATGGACCGAGGAATTGCCTCGGGCAGAGATTTGCCGAGTATCAGATTTACACTCTTATGATCAAGGTTTGTATTGTTACAGCATAATTTCATGTATGTCATCTTACAGTGAGGAAACATTTGTACACAACAATTGAGCGTTCTTTGGGACTACTGAGTAACCGGACAAAGACTTTGTCCTTGTCATCCGGATTATCACACCATTTGCTACTAACGTGGCAGAAGGCTGTCCTAAGTCGGCAACGAATGTTCTCGTTTGTTCATATGTGATCTCCTGAGTTCGGATGTTGTATTTATTTTCGTTGTTCCCTTTTTGTGCTTGTCTACTTTGTGTTTCGATGTTTTACCGTTGGTACTACCACCGAGTTTTGCCGTTGGTACTACCACCGAGTTTTGCCGTTGGTACTACCAAGGAGTTTTACCGTTGGTACTACCACCGAGTTTTACCGTTGGTACTACCACCGAGTTTTGCCGTTGGTACTACCACCGAGTTTTACCGTTGGTACTACAACCGAGTTTTGCCGTTGGTACTACCACCGAGTTTTGCCGTTGGTACTACCACCGAGTTTTGCCGTTGGTACTACCACCGAGTTTTGCCGTTGGTACTACCACCGAGTTTTACCGTTGGTACTACCACCGAGTTTTGCCGTTGGTACTACCACCGAGTTTTACCGTTGGTACTACCACCGAGTTTTACCGTTGGTACTACCACCGAGTTTTACCGTTGGTACTACCACCGAGTTTTGCCGTTGGTACTACCACCGAGTTTTACCGTTGGTACTACCACCGAGTTTTGCCGTTGGTACTACCACCGAGTTTTGCCGTTGGTACTACCACCGAGTTTTGCCGTTGGTACTACCACCGAGTATTGCCGTTGGTACTACCACCGAGTTTTGCCGTTGGTACTACCACCGAGTTTTACCGTTGGTACTACCACCGAGTTTTACCGTTGGTACTACCACCGAGTTTTACCGTTGGTACTACCACCGAGTCTTACTGTTGGTACTACCATTGAGTCTTGCTCGAGATCCCCAACTTTGTTTCATTGGTTGAATAGAGAGATTGAATTTTTATGTATCTACATTTTACCGTCTTCGTTAATCTCACGAAACTTCTCAACCCGTGGAATTTTTGGGACCGATGACTTTGGTACTGCACATTAATTTGGACGACGCAATGAAACATTGGCACTGCATATTATTGTGTACGATGCAATGAAAATACAAAATTTGGTAACATCTGTTTGTACACAATGTTCAATCATATCTTAGATTATAAATCATAACCATTCAAAACACCTCATCGGATACATTAACGTGTTTTGGCCTTTTCTGCACGGCCAAAGTGATGGTTGTTACAAACAAGCAAGCGATGCTTCTCTCGTTTTGTTTGGTTTGAATTTATATTTATTTTGTAAACGTAATGATTATTGTTATGTATTTTTTAAACTTTGATATGGATTGTGTTTTTGAATTCACTCACTCACAAAAAACAAATTTGTTTTGCAATTCTTTAAACTGGTTAAAGTAGATGAAATCGGGATATGTCTTTTTCAGTTTTTCAATTTCTTTTGTACATTTGTCTGTACAAAACAGCTCTGCAAGATATTAACTCCCAATTTCTCAGTTTTAAAACATCTTCAAATGTCATACCATCATTTAAAAAGAGAAAATTTGCAGCATCGATCTGACATGAACGTTTCGGATACTTAACCCTCGCCAGTGATCCTCAAATGTAATATGTCCAATGAGTTTGAAAATTAATATGTCCAAAAAATGTACCGAAGGACGTAGCAGGGTGGGTGGGATATGATGATTTAGGACCCACGTTTCATAGATTATAAGAAATTTTGATCACAGAAATTTTCGAATGCGTTGAAGAAACACTCAAATGAAGTTAGTCGAACTTGGCTACATGTGCCCCCGGAGACTCCAGGTGCACCAGCAGTGGTACAAAATTTAAACGTCTTCAAATTAAATAGCATCATTTATGAACATACAAATTTGCAGCATGGACCAGACATCTTAACCCTCGTCAGTGATCCTCAATCTAAACAATTAATATAGTATTTCAAATGAGTATGAAAGTTGATATGAAATTTTTAAATCTATTGATAGTATTTTATCTGGAATAAACACAAGCTTCAGGGTAATTTTTATTTCCAACGTCATATGCAAGCGCTGTAGTGTAATATGAATCATCTCATCATCGTCATCATTATCATCATCGTCATCAAAATCATCGTTATTCTGCTTTTCGTCATTATTAGCATTATTACTATCGACTTCATAATAGATTTAATCTTCTTTATCATTCCAGATATTTGGAAAATATGAAGTTTCATTCCCATCTGGCAAAGACTCTATACCTTATAGGTACACAGCATTTCCCCTGCCAACTGAATCAGTGACATTTGATATCAGAAAAAGATGATAGGAACTTTAACATTAGCTTGATTATCTTGCCAAAGAAGTCAATGGGCATTTAAAGGCATTGTGGTCCTCGAACACAAAGATATGTGCATGGGCCAAAGGTTGCACAATGCGGCGCTTAATGATTTCGTTTTCATCAGTTATGATTAGACATTTTTCAAGTTAATGACTTCCGACTTCGCATTTCAGACTTGTAGGGATCATATAAAAATCAAGTGCGATTAGAAAAGTAAAATCTTAGCACACATTTTGACGAAATGACACTGGAGAGCTTTAAATATGAATATTTACAGATGAACACAAAAAATTCTTCACACAAAGCAGTCAAGGTTCATTGGAATAAAATCAACAATTTACTAAAAAGCCACGCCAAAGTGGGAAGTCTGCGAACTTGCTTTCACCGTATGACCTGCAGTTTTCACGATTATCAATTTTTTGTGAATTTGGTGAGGGATGTACTGCCATATTATCGAATTGAAAGAAATAAAAATATACAATTATTGACTTTTGATGAGGTCTACTCGTGACTATACTGACCTGGTCAGGCATATTCGGCCGAGATTAACCAATGTCTGACCAGGTCTGTATAGTCACGAGTAGACCGAAATCAAAAGTCAATAACTGTGTTATTAAATTATCAGGATTTTATAAACGTTTGCATTGTAATGATACGCGAAGTCAAAGATCTAACACTACAAAAATCAAAGCACGCGCTGGTCACGCATTGGAGTGTTAGCAGTCAAACTCACTCTGAGGTGCACTCTGTCATACAGCGTCTCCACCAATCAGAAAAAAGCAAAATTGGTAATAATTCCTGATCATTTAATAATATATCTATGTAAGGCATTACATGAACTAAGTTTCAATAATTATGTTAATGTGTAATGACCAGTGAAGTTTACTACATGTATGAAAATCTCTTAACCTACAATTTTGCCCTAACCCTTTTTGCCGTTGTCAAATCATGTGTATGCAAAAAAGAGGAATATCGGTAACCATGTTGATTGATGTTTAATACAATGCCTCATTACAGATTGTTATTACGAATTATATTTTTATTATTATTTAATTTATAGATCTTGTAATAATTCTGGAGCTGGTCTCTGAATAATTATTGTTTTATATATCTAATCCATCGCGCATTTTGCATGTTTATATGTATATCATCATAAAAAAAATCTGAAATCAAATTGATATCAGTTATATCCCATTTAAGTAATATATGTGTATTAGCATTTGTCTGTCTGTCAGTCTGTCTGTCTGTCTGTCATTGATGTTTCCGACACGCATCGGTTCAATCTGGAGAACACTTACAGAATTATGTTTTAAGTTTGACAATTGTTAAAAGTAGATTGAAATATTGTACACTGAACAAGGGCCAAGGGGCCGAAATTTTGTGTGGTTGAGTGTTTATGTTTTTAAGACTGGGGCTCCGGGAGACATATTTAACAAAATTGCCAATTTTCACGCGAAATATACATTTGACACATGATAACTCCACTGCTTTTCGTTAAAGGTATAATTATGCAAATGGATAAGCTTTCAAAAATATAACTTATTAGATCAAAATACCGAGAACAATTTTTTTTTCAAAAGAAGATTCTTGTCATCATGAATGCACATATGAAAGCCATCTAACATCATAATAGATAATCAAGAATATTTGTGCTCGATCAAAGTTTTGGGCGCAGACAGATATATACGTTACCCATGTACTTACTTAATCGTGCTCAGTCTTTTTGCATCTTATTACTGTATGAGTCAACATTTGTTTCATAATTTTTAAATTCTTTTGATGCAGCTTTTGAATGTCATATTTACATGTTGATGTAACACTTGTGGTTAAAGTTGTTATGAAAAATCAATAAATCTTAAAATCTATTCATACAGTGTTTGAATAAAATGTTTGGACTTGAAGAAGGAAAGATGGAAGAAGTATGGACGGAATCTTCAGCAAAACTACCAGGCAATCACACCAGTCGAACACACTCATATGATGTAACAAATAACGATCATTTGACAAAACAACAAAATGTATACAAACAACAGGTTCTAGAATTACAAAATTCTAATGCAAGTATATATCAGTGAACGAGCTATTTAAAGCAAATTTAAGCTGTACTGGCTCGAGCCCTGTCTTCTCTAAAGAGGTTTGGACGGGGCCCATCATGGAGTCCAGTCATCACAGTCAGTCAGAGTGCAAGTCTTAAGAATGCGCTCGTACAAGACTGTGAATTGGTCAATTACCAAGCTTAGTGTCCGTCTGATGACATTAGGCTCATATCCACGGTATAAACGGTATAAACGATGCCTCTGACGCATTTTCGATAGTTATGCTTTATACCTTTGATCCTTCATATTTTGTTAATTATGTCACCATAAAATGCAGGTTGTGAAATACCTAAAGTAATATACTCTGTTGCTTGTATGGGTCCGAATTTCAAAAGAAGTTGATCATAATTTTTGTAAAATTGATTATTGAAGGTCAGCGCATTGTCTACCTCGAACTATCTGGAAAAAGGGTAATAATACTAAGGCAAGTCGGTCAAGGGAGGGACGGGATCATAGGGACATAATGGTACCTTTTCATTTTGTTTTGTTTTTCATTTATTTGTTTGTCATGAAGGTATAGGGTTGGAACACTCCCGTATTATCATGAATATATACTGAGCTAAAAGGAAATTACCCACTTTTCCGCATATGTTTTATATGGTACGTTCTATAACATTTTGTGTAGGCTAGGTATCTCTGAAAAACTTCATTTTTAAATCAGAGGTAAACTATATGTACCTCCAGATTTCGATTTTGTCAAATTCCTGATAAACTAAGGTATATGTGACGCCATCATCAATCGTTGAAATCAAAGGCATTTTGCCTATTTGACCACTAGTTTCAATATTTCTTGTTTCAATCGAGTAAAACTTTTGGATTTGTCCAATCACTGTCTTATGCATCCTTACAACATGGTACGGATTGTCGGTATAGCGCATGACCTTATTAGTAATTCTGGTGTATTTAAGCTTGATTGTCCTGATTTTTGCGTCTTTCTCCTGATTTGTACGTTTTATGTTTCTGAATTTTGAATTGATATTATTGTCAGGAAGTCTCTCCAGATTATTTATAGTTACTTTTTCATCGGGAGGAACCAATCAGAACATAGAAACGGAACATTTTCCGCCACAAGGCAAAACCTCCCTTCTTCGACACGCATCAATGCATTCAAAAAGGAAGTGATTTCATCCTTATTGAATAAGATTCACTAATTCGAGGAATTTCATCTGTACATTCTGTAGCCTGTCGATATATGGGAACTTACTTTTTTTGCTCAGTAATAGTTTGGACTGCCTATGAGGTAAAATGTTAGATACGCACCTGAAAGGCAGGTATAGTGACGGTATTGAAGAAAAGAAAAATGTCTTAATTTGTTGCCAGAGTTCACGGTAAAAAAGGCGATGACTTTCAAACGAAGGGGGACAAGGTGAACTGGGGTTATTGACAGTCTTCATAGATTAAAAGGTCAAAGTTATCAGTCAATCCTGATGAAATAAATGACAACTACATTAGTGAACAGTGGTATGCCAAACGTAACATAATATTACCCTAACCTCCCGTTGACTTTTCAGAAAAAATATTTGTATAACAAATGACGTAGCAAACTAAATCTTAAAATACCAAAGAATAATCTTAATCGTCCCAGGCTTTAAATGTTACTATTTTATTCACTATTCATGACATAGCAAAAACATTGCAAACGAAGCAGGTCAATAACAGAAGTAGAAAGTTGACAATCTAGAACGAAATACCATTAGAGCAAAGCGGTTAATACTTTTCTTAAACTTAAACTTAATGAGGCTTAATCTACAGTATTTCGAAATCCGTCTTTTCATTCTCACTCAACGATACAAAAATATGAATTTAAATTTGGAGTGAAGTCATGAAACACGTGTCTGGTGCATTTAAATTGGTTTGAAATGTTGTTCAGAAAGGTCACGAGTTTTCTCACAACGAAAACAAGAATATGAATCAGAGATGACATCAAAGGTCTCATGCTTTTCTAGATTTTAGTAAGGCCATAGTAATTAAATATTTTGTTTTACGTCCCCTGGAGGGTACCTTTTTGGAGTATTCTTGAAAAAAACCCATCCAAATTTATGCTATCCATAAAAAAACAATGAAATAATTTATTCATTTCAAATCAGACCAAATCCTTTTAGAGTATCTTAAGGACCAAAAACCTCTCCATCTGTCTCAATATCTTACCAACACATAAAATCCTGAAAGACCATTAAATAATTCATACCAAGTGAACGCCGTATATATCCTACAAAAATGTATATCCTGCGGCTCGGTAACGCTACTATGACGTCATGAATGCCCATTGTTTCTTGACGTCATAGCGAGAATTTCCTGTCAATAGTATTCTATTGCGCTTTATTTCCTTTATTCCAAATCTCCGCCTGAAATGAATTCAATTTTCATTTTATTCATTTTGAATAAACTATTTTCACATACGATCGTCTTAATGGAGAAGTCATTTTTTTAAATTAGCCACGAATTAAAAAAGTAAGAAATTTTGCTTTAGACGCCATGAAATTGTTTTAGACATGAAGATGATTATAAAATCATACATTTGGTAAGATTAATAGGTTGCAATGTTAGTGTGTAGTTTACCTGATAAAGGATATATGAGGCTTCTCTCTCGTCCCATATGAAATTTACTAACCCCATATATCCTATATCAGGTAAACTACACACTATGTAACTTAATATATAATCAATGCTTTTAATTCCTTGAATCCGGGATGGATCGAGTCGGTTTGCGTTTTATAAGCGGGTGCTGACAACTCAGTCGGATAAAGCGTTGGGATGTTGTACCGAAGGTACCCTGTCCAAATCTCGGTTAGGTTCTAGCCATCTCGCTCTCATCTATTTTTAAGTTCGGGAATGAAAATAAATATGCATCTAACCGAAATGTGTACATTTAAGACAATTACATTATATAACATTAGATATACTATTCCGACGCGCTAGATATGACATTAATATATATAGGTAATTTTAATGTTGAAATCATTTCCAATGTTTTGCAAGTACGACATGTGGACATAAATAACAAATGATTAGAGTGTCGACATGAATAATGTGAAGTTCATCTTGACATATTTATCTTCTCAAAAGAATAATTATAGATCTACGTGAGAATCAAAAGATACATAGGACATCAACGAGAAACAATGATGTCAAAATTGTATTGCCCTTCTCTCATTCTGATTTCATAGTATAGATGTTACAATGTAAGTAGATTAAATTGACATTTCAGACGATTCTTACCTAGATGTTTTCGTCGCCGTAAAACAATCATTTCAGAAGTGCAGCCTATGGTAAATTCCTTTTTTTCAATATGGAACTTTATATATCCATTTACATATTCATCTGTGTCTCTGGGGCCTCTGCGTTTCTCGGTCTTGTTTGTGTGGTGTCATCTTACAGTGAGGAGGTTGTTTTACACCGCAATTGTACGTTCTTCGAGACCTCTGGGTAATTGGAGAAGTGAGAGGGTTGTGCGCACGTAATCCAGGATAACCACACCATTTGCTACTTGCGTGACAGAGTCCAAAGTCGGCACCGGTTACCCATTGGTCTCGTCGGTTTATGTGTAGTCTTTTGTGTTTGATGTTTACATGTCGTGTGTCTCTTTTCCGTCTCGTGCTGTACTCGTCTTTTGTGTTTTTGCATCGGGTGTTTTGGTGTTTTACTGTTGATGCTGCAACGGGGTCTTGTTGGAGATCTCCTCCATTGTTTTTATGGTGATTTATCTTAAATAACAAAATGAAAATTTCGTGCCAAATTTATGAAAATAGTGTTCTAAACATTTTCCTAAGTTTACGTTTTCACTGAACCTCTTTGTTAACAAAGGATTTCTTGTTTTTCGTGACAGTACCCAAGGTAGACAATTTGTCTATAAACATGTAGATATGATCAACTTTACTTCAATAAAGTTCCCTTTTTCTATTATTTTTAATCTTGAAATTTCTAAATGTGGGTCCTGTAGCATCATATCCCACCCATCCTGCTAAGTTTTTCGGTACATTTTTGGACATAATATTTTTCACACTCTTTGGCTATATAACATTGTTGAGATTGAGGATCACTGACGAGGGTTATGTACTCGAAACGTGCATGTCTAGTCCATGCTGTAAATTTATCTGCTCTTAAATGATGCTATCGAATTTGAAGATGTTTAACCATTAAAGTTTGTTGTTTTTTGGTCAGTTCCCTCAAATCGACTCCATCCAAGCATTCCGTGCATGCTCGGGGTAATGTCTAGTAGTTTTTAAATAAATGCACCTATTCATCAATTAATAACTCATTTGAAATGAACCAAGTTTTTTCACATATTGTGTTTGTTTTAGAGACAGTGTCATCCAATTCTTGGAAAGTGTTTCTTCATATCAACACTACTTTTGGAACTTTCTACCTGAAATACTTACATTTAGAGCAAAGAGACTACGTTTGGGGTTTTCCTTAAAAAAAACATCTGCAAAAACTCAAGAAATTAAACTACTTGGAATTTTTTAACGGCACCTCTAGGTATCTTGATGATATTTTGAATATTGATAACCTACATTTTGACCATTACAAAAATTAAATTTATCCACCAGAATTAACATTAAATAAAGCAAACACAGATGATAAATCTACACCATTTTTGGATTTTGATATCAAAATCAATAACGGAGAAATTCGAACAAAGACATACGACAAAAGAGAAGATTTTGGCTTCAACATAGTTAATTTTCCTTGGCTTGATGGCGTTGTTCCAAGGTTGTCATCCTACGGCATTTACATCTCTTAGCTCATCAGATACGCTATCTAGCTTGCTCCCATGTTTCGGACTTCCATGATAAAAATAGACAAATTACACAGAATGACAAATATGGATAATGACCATATCCCTGTATACAGCACAAAATCGATAATTCAAAAATCAGAAACCGAAGGCATACAAAATCAGGACAAAACAGGAACCAAAGCAAACAAACAAAAACCTCCACCATATGAAAAGAAGCGAACTCCCGATATGGGAGTGAGACCAGGTGCCCAGGAAGAGTAAGCATCTCCTGCTTGCATGCAACACCCGTCGCTTCAATTCGGTAGAACTGTCACATCCGGTTACTTCCATTTTGGAAGATATAGAGTACAATCTTTGGTTGGATGGTTCAAATGGTCTATGACAGAATATCATCCACCATTCTTGAGAGTGGAACATCATATTGTATGACGAGTTCCCCATATCGACCGTATAACTTCCTCAGTGACGATGTTAGTCGGTCACAAACATATCCCTGACTGAAAAGCTTGTCTGAAAGACGCCTAGCTCTCAGAACAAAATCCGTATATTTGGTACTTGCTCTGGCATAGCGTATCAACTGAGATATGAACACGCCATAAGCAGGCGATGAAGGGATGTTGCTACTCAGAAAAGGAAAGTTTGTGATGCTGAAATTGAAGTCGTCACGTTTGTCATAGAGTGAGGTGTTCATGTGACCATCAGTGTCGTAGGACAACATTATGTCCAAATAGGATGCTGAATTATTTGTCTCTGTGGCTTCTTTGACTTCAAGCTCCGAAGGATAGATACTGCTCAGGTAATCCGCGAATTTTGGATTATTGATGGACAAAACATCGTCTATGTATCTGTAAGTGAAGTTAAAGTCAGAAGCTAAGTATCTTTTCCCTTCAGAGACCAAAGATTGAATGAATTCAGCTTCGTACGAGTAAAGGAAAATGTCGGCAAGGAGTGGGGCACAATTGGTCCCCATTGGAATTCCGACAATTTGCCGGAAGACCTTTCCTCCAAACACCACAAAAATGTTGTCGATTGTTGGAAACTTATCAGTCAAGGATTTAGATATCATAAACTTGTAAAATCTTTTTGGAAATTTTACAATAACTTTTCTGAATCTTTCAAAATTTGGGCATCAGAGTATGTATCATTGGGAATTTCATTATCTTCATTTGCCAGCGACTTAGTAAACAAAATCAGAAGGATCAGAGGCAGATTAAACTTCAACCACAAATGTAAGAAAATAGTCGGTCGCCTGCTTTATCGAGGAAATGATCCAAACGTCATCAAAAGAACTCTGGGCATGGTACTAGACCAATCTACAGTTTTGTACCAGACTGTCTTTCCCAACGTTGCACACTTGCAAACCGTGACGATGGGACTCCATGACGGGCCTTGTTTAAATCTCGTCTAGGAAGACTGGGTCCTAATTGGCTGTCCTATCTGAAAATTGGTCAGACTTCTCGGGTGATTGATCTTAAGCTCGCTTCAGCCAGCAGATCACAGACTGTCATAAACATTTTAGATCTTTTTACATTGAATTTGTGTTACAAAAGGCCGCTGTATTTAACTGTCTTGTTTGTGACATCACCTTACAGTGAGAATTTTTATGTTTATACAACTATTGTGCGTCTATTGAGACCTCTGTGTATCCGGATAAGTGGGAGGGTTGTGCGCTTGTTATCCAGATAACCACACAATTTGCTTATAGCAGATGGCCGTCCAAAGTCGGCACCGGGTGCACATTGGTCTTCTTCCTTATATGTGTTGTAATTAATGTTTGATGTTCTGTACGTCTGTTTCGATTGTTTAATATGATGTTCTAATTATGACGATTATTGTCGTGTATTTCTTATGTGGTTTATATTTTCTGATGTCATTTACGTATCACTTTCTTGTGGATTTGTTTCGTTGGGTGAGTGCAGGGTGGTCATGCTGGAGATCATCCCCTTTTCTTTTTCACCAAGGCAATACTAATTCAATAACCAAAGGGCGCTATTAAAATTAATTTTGACTTTGTCTAAAAATCACTTCAAATGGATGGAAGCATCACCAATGAGGATTTAACATCCGAAAGACGTGCCTGGTGCATAATAGATTTGTTTGAAATTTTCTTCCGAAAGTATAGAGTTATAACACTTCCGTTTTATTTAAATCCCTATTTATAAATCAGGTCTGCAAAATAATCGCTTTTACAAAATTGCGTTTATAAGTATCGATGCAATATTCGTTTTTCTGCAATTTTGTAAATCGAGGAATTGTACCCCTACAGGGACAGTCCGACTCTAGATAACCCCAAAACTATATAAATGGATATCGCAACAGTAGGCAAACGGAAACGGAAACGAAAGTCGTGTTCTGCTGGCTAAAGCGAGTTCCCGATTAGCCATTCAAGCGGCACAAAATAGTTGGGGTGAAACGATACGTCAAAAGTGAATCGCGATATATTGCGATATTTAATTAGATGTATTGCGATATACTGCGATCTATTATCTCTTTCCATTCTTATCATTTTTTATATCCATACCCACTCCATCTTTGTTATATTATATAATCACAATTCTTCTGTTAAAATCTAAATCTTACTAGAGGTCAGTATTACTACCCAAAGTATAACCACTTAAAATATTTTATCACAAGATCTGCAGGTCTATGTTTTTTTAAGTGCAAAAAAAAGAATCATGGAGCCGTCATATGACGAAAGAACTTTCTTCTCATAACGTCGATTCTCATTTGGCGCCGTATTTGACATCATTGATGTTACGATGTCATTGATAATATGACGTCAAGTACACATCAAAATGTACCTGTTGCACGAATTTGGTTCATCAAATATCTTGTACTATTACCCAATCGTGAATAATTCATTCATTTTCCCCCGATTCTAGATGTAGAATCGAAAGCGAGGCACACAGCTGTCCAATATCGTAAAATACGGAACCACTGGCTAGCAATCAGATTGTTTGATACAATCCACATATATAATATTGCAATCTATTGTTCTTTTCATTCTTATCATTTTTCATGTAAAATCGGGTTCCTCTTTGTATGTTTGTCCATACTGTTGACATTTTTTATCGAAAGTTATATTGTCATTTGCTTAATAGAAACACACACAAAACAAGTCATTTAATCATTTGAATTGTTTTTGTCATAATCCATTTCAATTGTGATTGATGTGGACATGGGCTGCTTGTTTGTTTATAATTAAACTGATTAAAATCAAGATGATTCAGTGATTTATTCATATAATCTAAAACGTGGGTCCTGTAGCATCATATACCACCCATCCTTCTCCGTCTTAGTAGCCTTCATATTTTTTGAAATATTACATTATTTAGATTTGAGGATCACTGACGATGGTTAAATACCCGAAACGTTCATGCTGCCAATTTATCTGTTCTTAAATGATGCTATTCAATTTGAAGACGTTTAACATCTAAAAGGGGCGGTGTATTGCAATACTAATTCCGTATCGCGATGCGATAGGAATTAAATAAATATCGTAATATATCGATATAATGTTACTTGTAGGACAAGAGATCTGGACCAAGTCATCTCTGACGAGATTTGGACATCGTCCGTCATGGAGTCCAATCCATCGTCACAATGCGATATGTGAAATGTTGTAGATGATGTTGGATACCATTGTTGGTACCATGCCAAATATTCTTTTGATGACTTTAACAAAATTAAAGGAAACGTTACAAAAACAAAAACACCATTTTTGGACCTCAATATTTAATTTGCAAACGGAGAAATCCATACCAGTAATGATTTTGAATTCAGCATAGTAAATTTTCCCTGGCTTGACAGCGATGTTCCTAGACTTCGGTCATACGGTATTTACATGTCTTAACTGGTCCGAGGATGTTTTGGATTTTCACAAAATTTTACAAATTGCTACGAAGCTTCTCGGTTAAAGTTTTCCGCTTTTATACTCTAGATAAGACTTTCTGTGTATTTAACAAAAAGTACTCTCAGCTACTTTTGAAATTCTGATAATTAACCAAAAAAGGATCAAAGGTAGACATAATTTCCATCGAAATTGCGTCAGAATAATAAATCGCCTTTCGTACTGTGGATATAAAACTGATCCCTCTAGAAGAAGGGAGGAGATCTCCAACAAGACCCCGTTGCAGCATCAACAGCAAAACACCAAAACATCCGATGCAAAAACACAAAAGACGAGTACAGCACGAGACGGAAAAGAGACACACGACATGCAAACATCAAAGACAACACATAAACCGACGAGACCAATGGGCAACCGGTGCCTACTTTGGACGGCCATTTGTCACGCAAGTAGCAAATGGTGTGGTTATCCTGGATTACGTGCGCACAACCCTCTCACTTCTCCAATTACCCAGAGGTCTCTAAGAACGTACAATTGTGGTGTAAAACAACCTCCTCCCTGTAAGATGACATCACACAAACAAGACCGCGAAACGTAGAGGCCCCAGAAACACAGATGAATATGTAAATGGATATAAAAAGATGGCATGCGTAATACAGTCCGTGCTCTGCCGGCTGTAGCGAGCTCATGTATGTAATCACCCAAGGAGTCCGACTGACATTCAGAGATGACAGGTGGTCGGGGCCCTGTCTTCTCTAAAGAGGTTTGGACAGGGCCCGTCATGGAGTACTGTCGTCACGGTCAGTAGAGTGCAAGTCTCAAGGATGCGCTTGTACAAGACAGTAGATTGGTCAAGTACCAATTCTGGTGTCCGTTTGGTGACATTAGGATCATATCCACGGTATAAAAGGCGTTTAATGATTCTGACGCATTTTCGATGGTTAAGCTGCCTACCTTTGATCCTTCTAATTTTGTTTATCATATCACCACAAAAGACAGGTTGTGTAATACCCAAAGTAATGTACTCTGTTGCGTGTATACATTGTAGATCCGAATTTTAAAAGAAGTTGACTGTAATTTTTGTAAAATTTCCAGAAAGTCTTAACTAGTTTATGAAAGCGGAAACCTTGACTTTAAAGTTTTTTTGGTAATTTGTAAATTTCTACTGTGAAAATCCAAAATATCAGTACATGTTTTAGAAAAACGCTTTGCATGGAACTTAACTAATACGCATGCCATAAAATTTTTCAGATCCAAAGGCCGCTGTGTTTAACTATCTTGTTTGTGATGTCACCTTACAGTGAGAAGTTTTATGTTTATACAACAGTTGTGTGTCTATGGAGACCTGAGTGTATTCGGATAAGTGGGAGGGTTGTGCGCACGCAATCCGGATAACCACACCATTTGCTAAAAACAGATGTCCGTCCAAAGTCAGCGCCGGGTGCACATTGGTCTCTTTCCTTTTATGTGTGGTCATTAATGTTTAATGTTTCTGAACGTCTGTTACGAAATTGTTTTGTATGATGTTCTAGTGAATATTGTTGTGTCTTTTTGCGATTTGGAGTTTGTTAGATGTCATATGTGTATCACTTTATTGTTGGTTTGTTTCGCTATGTGAGTGCAGGCCTATGGTGGTCATGCTGGAAATCATTCCCTTTCCTTCATATGCACACTTATTCCATGGTGCAGTGTGGAGTCGGTAAAACGATTCCCCGCGACTCGGTGTCTAAAGTTTCATAATTTATATCACGTTCTCTAGTTTGACTTCGTTGTATTAACTATGCTACATGTACGTTCCTCTCCTTTTTACCTATAGTCATCATGGCAAAGTTATTAAAGCCTCTAAGAGTTAAATTAACACCTCTAAGATTACCCTCTGTATCCAGCGTCAACTTCCCATCTTCAAAATTCAACAGTAAAAACTATTATGTCACCAAACGAAATTCTTTCTCCACTGAATACAAAATTTCGATCTCCTGTCTCTTCATGCATTTCATCTTCAGGTTGTACTTTCAATAACAGCTACAGAGGGTTTTCACAAATTTGCAAGTGTAATGCGAATAGGTGTTCTACGTGTCAACTACTCAAACCAAATCTTACATTACCTCCAGTGTGAACGGGCAAAAGTTCAATGTCCAGTTAGAAAAGGACATCGATTGATCAAGTCAGGATGTAGCGCATGTGTTAAACTGAAATGCCAGGGGATGTGGGGCGCAATACGTTGATGAGACGGGACAACCCCTGAAATCTCGCTTTCGAAATAATTCCTATAAAATTAGAAATTCATGTTACAAAAAAATATAGAAATTTTTCTGTATAATCATTTCGTGAAATATAACCATTCTCTTTCTGATATTACAATCACCCCAGTGCAATCTTTTCCCAAACAAAACCAACATTAAAAAACGCAGACTGCAAGCAGAATATACCTGGATCGCAAAACTGCAAACTGCCTATCCCATAGGACTTGATGATCAGCCGGCTGTTAAACTCAAATCTGTCTTGGATGAGGCTCTTCCTGCGTATTACTAAATACTGACTGATTTAGACTTAACATCATCACTGTCAATAAACTTTTTCTGGCTATAAAAAGTATTCAACCGAAAAGGAGATTTATCAAAATTGAGTTTATCAACAAAGGATTTGATCTTTAAAACATCGTGAATATATTTCGAGATCATCGTGTTCAAAGCTAAATACCCCGGTATTTCGAAAATATAGATCCCCCTTCTATCTGTTATAAATATAAAAAAAAACAGTAAGAAGTTTCATTTTTGATTACAATAAAGTCACCTCTGATGTTAATGTTAATGAGTGATGTCCTACGTAATGCGAATGCGCTATCTCTACATATCTTTACGAACCAGCTGGTCATATAATCACCGGAGACCTGTCCATCATTCAAGACTCGAGGCTTCGTAGTCTTCTAAAGAAGGGGCCAAAGTATAGAATTCCTTCCAAGATAGATTTCATTAAATGTCGGGAAGTGCTAAATGAGGCGTTAGAAGTTTACATACGAAAATGGTGTAAGCTAGAAGGAGTCGAACCACTCTATCTTAATGACTGGAAAAGCCTTATTTTAGACATTGTAGATATCCGAATTGACAATTATCAAAAAAATCCTGTCAAATCCGGTTACTTCCATTTCGGAAGAAATATAGTACAATCTTTTGTTGGATGGTTCAAATGGTCTATGACAAAATATCATCCACCATTCTGGAGAGTGGGACATCATAGTGTATGACGAGTTCCTGAAAACCTTTACCTGCCTCATGTGTGTGTGTTCCGATGTGATCTATATATTTTGTTGAGAAATGTTCAGTTATGAAACGATTTGAACTTATAAGGACACGCGATAGGTACATTTTACTATGGGCGACCAAGTTTTCAAACTCATCTATCCTTCACGCTTTATGAGAAAGTTTAATTTTTATATTTTAATAGTATTACAAAGATTTTGAAATTTTGGAATTTCTGCCCCTTTAAATCGCTTAACTTCATCGGTCTATTAATTCATCTCCATTCATATCAATTTCCTCTAGATTATATGATACGGGTAGTTTGTAAAGTGCAAAGCGAAATAAATTATTATTACCTTACATGTCATTTACCTGTTTACATTCAACTAAAAAGGAAATTCTGTCGTTGCTTGACGCATATTCTCACATACGACTCATGAATGGAGGACGTGATTGTTATTTCGGTCACCCCCGTACTTTTAAAAGAGGTCAGATGCTAAAAAATAAGTCAATGATGGTGACATACAAAACAAGTCCGGAATAAGTTATTTATTTAGATAAGTAACTTTATAGGCGGATCTAGATTTTTTCAAGAGGTACGGGGTTGAAGCCGTCAGGGGTAAGATCCAGTCTATAGTTTTAAAATAAGGTAAACGTACAAAAGGAATAAAATAACATCTTTGGTAAAGTCCAGAGGGTCCTAACCCCACTCAGTGGTGGATTTAGAGGGGCCAGGGCCCCCCCCCCCCCCCCCTTTCACCCAAAGTATTTATTCAGAATACTCTTTTTATGCTTAATCTCTTTACTTATAGGGAAATTTTCGGCTCGCATCGCTCGCCGCATTTAATTTTTCATTAGCTGTCCATTTTTTTCGTCTTTAGTTTGTCTTCAACTTTCTATGATCGTGTTTGAACGGATTCATTTGTCATAAACATGTAGAAAATTCAAAATCAAATTAACACTTGAATAATTACCAAATGCTTCATTTTCATGGGCCGATCTAACCAGGTTAGACAGGTGGACAGTGGGGTTGCAATGCCCTAATCTTTCCAACCATCCCCAATTGGACAAACAAAAATAGAGCATGGAAAAGGAGAGAGAGATTGAATTTTTATGACAAAATGCAACCATCTATTCCAAAAATTTTACGGCTCGCTCCGCTCGCCAATATTGAATAAAAGTGTATATACATGTATGGATGAGTGAATTTTAAAAAAAAATTGAAAAATTCATATCTTAAAATTTTCCGCCTCGCTACGCTCGCCAGTCTACCTATACACTAAAGTAAATGTATCAAAGTATCAAAAAATCTATATCTTGTACATGCAGTCGGAATGAACTCAACCCCCCCCCCCCCCCCCCCCCATCTTCTTACTATTAGATCATCAGTCTTGAGATTCACGTTTTTTCGTCTTCGGCATTTCTTTTTTTGCTTGTCAGTTTTTCTGTGAACAATTTTCTTCGAGATGAAACCTTGCCCCACCCCCCTTTTCTGAAATCCTAGATCCGCCACTGCCACTCCCCCACCTTCTAGGTTAGCGCGTGATCCTGCTTGCGAAATAGCAAATATTTTATTGCGATCTACTCGTGGATGCATGTACGTTCGCATGCAATGTCATTTATCATTCGTTTTTGATGGGAGGATCTAGATAACAGCATCGATAATACGTGATATATATAGGTGATCATAGAAAGTTGTATAAGGCCAAGTATGAGAAATTCAATGTTTCTTGCTTTACTAGTATATTGAAATGATTAAAGTACATTCGAAAACGCATCCATTCCATCCAATGTTAACGCTATACCGTAAGATAACTCAGTTTGAACATACAAAAAAAATCTACCATTTATTTTTTTTTCCATATCTCAGCTAATTTTTTCCCATATTTCCACTGACGGGCAAGATACGAACCTTGAAAAGGTAATTTCTATTGGATTCTACTAAAAAAAAGAATTGAAAAGGGAGATCTTATTTTCCAATTGGAAATTTATTTTCAACTAGGAATTTCCCCCACAGGAAAAAAACTAAATAAATGTAAAATTTTATTAAAGAATTGAAAACTTTCAATTGGAGAATCATACTTCCTCTGGGAAAATAAGATCCCTATGGAAATTTGAAATGTCCAATGGGGGTCAAAGTGGAATTTTTTTTTTAAGTTTCCATGGGAAGTTACATCTTTTAAGGTAATAATCTCACCGTCATAAAAGCTTATTCTTGAGTTGTCTGTGAGGAAGGTTCCTTTTTTTTTCTTCGTAATTCTGATAGATTCAATACAGTCTTTTAACAATCAACAAAACACAAATCAAAACAAAACCAGCTGTTTTCTCTAGAAACGCAATGCTCCAATTGTTAAAAACAATAAATATTACAGAACCCTGCAAGGTCCGCCAGATTTATTTGTAGACATTTAAATTCACTTAGAAAACATAAAAAAAATGTTACCAACTTCCTGATAGGAGTAAACTACGTATAAATTACCTCAAAGAATTTGTTCATTAACCCTCTTACTGCGTATATGTACATATATGTCCATTGACGTCAGACTGCGTATATGTACATATATGTCCATTTTGACGTACGCATGTGCACATAATTTTCAAAACGTTATAGTTTCATCAATATTGGGTGTATTCGAGCATCAGAAACATCAATGGATTCACAAAAGTAATAGCTTTTTGATGGTGTAATTCATTCTATACTTAAAGTGCTACATTTTACTTTTTATTGTGATTGTTTGTACAAAAACAGAAAAATGATGATAACGTCTCCACTTTTTGACGTCAATATACATTGCAATACATAAATTTCATACGTTTCTGATTAGATCATTATTTAAAGTATCCAAATAAATGAGGCACCGATTGAACCAGAAAAGTCTCCACTATAAGATGATGTTCTGAATAATTGGCAGAAGTATTTAAATTTCCTGTGGACTCTCTTTTCATTTCGAGGTATATTTCATTTATCTTCAATCTCCCTTTGGTTCCCTCTTTAAATTATGGCGCTCACACTCCTCTAATTTGCTTGTTTTTCGACAGATTTGGACAAATTTGGTGTTGATGAAACCGGAAAATTATCATCTACATCTGATAGTAACAAATATTAAGTAAGATATATCGTTTAATATTAATATCTACAAAAATATCTCATAAAGGAGACCCCATGGCTTTCGCCGTAATATTTTCGTTTTTTATAACGTCATCATCGGAAAATCAACCGCTTGTTGCCTGGGAATAAAATTAAATATTTTCACGAAACAACAGGATATTTCTTGGAGATTTAAGCGATATAATGGATAAGGTATTTCAAGTTTTTACCATCTAATTATATTTGATTATAAGAACTTTTCATCCATTTTTAAAACTTTTTTTACTTTGCAGCGAATTGTTAACGAATAAGTTTCTCTATTTGAAAACTTTCAGCGAGTGAATTTTAGTATCCACCCTGCTCTGTTCAGAAATATATCTATCTTACAGATAATTGAACGCATTATTGAGAACGAGCGAGCTGAATGACGTCCATTTATTGACCAGGAATGTCAAAAATTATAACGCTTATTAACTTTTCTTTTCTTGGTCTGTGCCAAATAAAAAATGTATCGTTAACAAATTACCGCGTAGCGTTATACCAACTTTGTTAGCCATTCATGTTATGTACCGATTTGTTCGTTGATTCAAGTTTATAAGAAACTAAATAAAAAATATAACATGACCAACTATTTGTCTTGCTATTAGCGTCAAACGGTACCTGACAGCGGATTTTCAAAATTCCTCGCCCTCGTCCCTTTAGGGTGCTAGGGGAAATATCCGAGCATCGTGATTTTTTACTTAAAATCTATCATATTCAAACAATACACAAAATTATATAATATCCAATCGCAATTTCTCTAACATATAAAATAACAGGCATTGTTTTTCTCCGATCACAATCGGTCTTTTCTTTGACTCCAGCCTCTTTCTGTCTTATGTTTGCGTATCGCTATATTATTGGAACCAGATATGAACATTTTGCACAAAAATTGGAAACTTTTTTTTTTTTTTGCAAAAAAGTTGGAAACATGATTTTTTTTTTCTTTTTTGCAAAAAAAGTTGGAAACATGATTTTCTTTGGCACAAACAACACATGACAGATGGATCTTAAAAAAATTAAGAGGATGAAAGATGGACATATGATATATAAGGAATCAGGGACACGGTAAATGAGGTGAAAGGATGAAGGAGATCTTGAGACAAAAGTAAAGCCACCCCCTCCCCATTCCGAGTCAAAGAAAGAGATGTTTTTTTCTTTATCATCATATTTAAAATTTGAGAAAATTAACCGAAACAAAATTAAAATCTCCATCTCAACTTTCTGTGGAGCCCGACTTAAAAACAAAAAAGACGATCACAATCACTTATAGTTTCAATGTTCCCTCTTATTCTTTCCAAATAGGTTATGCGAATGCGTAATGAAGATTTCATCGAAGTTTGTTTTGATTTCTTTTTTGAAATCATATTTGTATTTCAAAACTTTTATAGGTTTCCATCCATATATACCCTCAATTCATCTGCTTTTGCAAGTTAAACATCCAATAAAAAGTTATATACAAGTGCATCTAACAGTTGAGTTTCTGAATCTGCTTCTAAATCTGACTTGGACATGTAACCTATCACCTAATCTTTATTCCTGATTTATCAAAGTCAGAAAATTCTGTCTTCCCTATTCTGAAATCAATATAATAACCCCCTCCCATCCCTCTCTCGAATAAGCTGGCACACGGCGATTTATCACCACCTACTATGAGAAAAAATCGCCGCCTACTCTCTATTGTAAGAGCATTTTAAAAAATCACAATATCTTAAAGCTGAACTAAGTCTTTAAAAACCCCCATGACGTAGTAAATTTTTTTAGGGAACGGAAATTGTTAGAAGTGAAACTAACAATCTCCGTCCCCTAGCTAAAAATACACTTGGTCATGTGTTGATTTGAACTTTCCCCCTGATGACGTTTTGCATACTAATGTATCGTGACCCAAAATCCACTACCTCGAGTACTCGAGCGGTATATAAAGAAGCCTGGACGTGTGGACATTGTCATTTGTATGAGATGTCGTCTACCTGTAAAGATGAGTTAAGAAATTAGTAAATTGCATAGAAAATCATACATTAAAATATATAATTTTCAATTAAATAAGAATAAAATTATTTTCTCATATATAGTTATAATGAATGAGATCTGCCCCGGGTACGTGATAGAGGGAGGGGAACTCGGGGGACGGGAGTTGGGGGGGGGGGGGGGGGGGTCCGGTACATGTTTCACATATACAGCACCTCCAAAAGAAATTAAGGCGTATGCATAATGATATATACAAGTACTATGTTTAAAAATCAAAATTAAGGTACAGATTGGAAAAGTTTGGGGGGGGGATTTGCTACAAGTAAATCATCATGAAATGTAGTAAATAACAAATGATTATTTACAAAGATAACATGATCACAAACTTATCACAATGCATATGCATGTAGGGAACTCAAAGTTTCAAAATTTGGACAGATCAAGAGGGTTTGGGGTTCAGGGGGGGGGGGGTTGATCGAATGGTAGCCCAAAATCAAAGCGTTGAAATAAAATATATGAAGCGAAATATTATTTGCTTGTAATTTACATAAAAGATCCGGTCGAAAAAAGATCTGGGAAAAAGAAGCGTTGTGAGGTTTCGAGTTCGAGGGTGGGGGGGGGGGGGATAGGTGCGCGTTACAGGGAGGAAGTAATGCATACTCCAAATGTAATTCAAAATTACACTCTTTACATACTGAAATGCTTCTTAGCTATGTCTGCCTATAAAATATTCATTTTCAGTATAGCTGTATCTTACACAATTACATAAATACACTTAGTGACCCACATTATATATTTACATTGTACCTGTTTACTAAACGTCTAAAATACAAAAAAATTTCTAATTTCAAAATTTATTTTTAACAAGTCCATTGTCTCAATCTTCTAAAATCATATCAGAATAAAAAACTGCACATTGCATGGTTTTACTTACATGTTGATAAAGCAAATACAATCCTATATTACAAATAATCGGTACACATGTTACCATTTTACACGCATGTGAAAAAACCGCGTGTTCGATTAAAGCTTTAGTTATACTTGTCTTGTAAATAATAAGCAAGATCACAATTTCGTTATCCTAATGTTCTATGTTTGAAACAAAATAAGGAGTGATACATCTAAATCAAAATGGCTCATATTTTGATGAATTAAAGCGATCTATACATTTTCCAGGGGGGGGGGGGGCTGTTTCCAAGTCGTTGCTGTCAGTGTAGGGGTGGGGTGTCCCCATATGGGCATATATATGGTTATTAGTAAAATTCAACTTGAAAACGGAAAAAACCAGCAATTTTGGACAAATCACAAGAATGAGGGGGAGGGCCCCCATAGTTTGTGGGATTTGAAAGTATTTTCTGAAAGTATAAAGGCCCTACTCAAGAATGAATTTGATTTACATGTACACTTTACCAACTCAGGTATTTCGTGGAAATTTTGGGTTAAAAATAACAAATTTGATAAAAATGCTGAAAATCGGAAATGCTTTATTTTATTCAATTTTTTGGAGTCTTTACATACTTTGGACAATTACTCATATCAAAAGTAGTTAATGAATGTTTTCAGTCATCACATTTCAATTTTGCAAATTAAGCAATTCCAACTCTGGGGTATCTTGAAGAAATCGGATCTATATGGGGATACCATATTTCCAAAAAAATACAAAATTTCCAAAGATAAGTGCAAATATCAAACTTTAACTTTCAAATTACATTAGTCTACCATATTTTACACATATCTAAAGCTTTAGAATCTGATGTGAATTTGTCCAAAAGACGGTGAAATTATTGAATTTTTCCTTTTTCAGCGATTTTTGATAAAAATGAATAGTTTTTACCTCCATTTTTTTTTTTCTCGTAACAACGAGATTTTTTTTTTCGTAACTTCGAAATTTGTTTCTCGTAACTACGAATTTTTTTTCTCGTAGCTACCACAATTTTTCTCGCAACTACGAGTTATGACATGGTACGAAATGGCTTCTGTAGGAAATACACGCTCATGGACTAGAATATTTTATACATATTGGGAGTATTTTATTTTTACTCAGAACCAACAACCTTTTTTATCGTAAAGCGATACAAATCCCCTACCGGTATAAATTTGAGACCAATACTGAACTCAATGCATGTGCAGACAAGTACCAGTTCGGTATCTGTAATAGTATCAATAAAGAAAAGACAAGAAATCTGAAACTGTAATGAAAATAACAAAGTCAAAGGGTAATAACTCTATTAAAACTAGGTCAGCTTCAGCAAATATTGAACATGATCTATCACAAACCAAAACACAGTTCAACATTTGCAATACATGTAACAGTAAAAAAAAAGTCTGAATTCTTAAATCTAGGAAAAACTTGAATTTTACTAAGTCCAAGAACAAGAACTCTTGTACAAATAGGTCAATTGAAACTAATTTGAACTTCCTATGAATTACACCGACATATATATTCACATACTAGTACCAAAAAGTAGTACAATAGATTCAACAATGAAGGAAAAAAGTCCAGAAAAGTTAAAATATTATGAATGTAATATGTACTCTTCGACGTGTAAAAAGGAATCAAGACTAAAACTCTACCTTTATAAATCTAAGATATACTCACATATCAAAACTTATTTCAATATATACAATAAAAGTTTCATAAAATTCGAAAAACTAAGGCATTGTCCATTTGATATTCGGGGGGGGAGGGGGCTTTAGGTTTTTTTCGAAAAAAATAAGTTTGCTCTGAATTTTGATGGAAAAATTAATTTGCTTATGGTGTGTCAGAAAAAAATAATCTTGTTTTCACAAGTAGTCTAAATTTGAAGAATTACCTTAAAATTTCGCTAAAAATTCCTGAAAATTTTCCGGCTCGCTTCGTTCGTCACAGTTTTCAATTTATATAAAAAAAATTTTGGATCGCTTCGCTCGCTGTAGTTTTCTATCAAAACATTAATTTTTGATGGCGAAGATTATATTTGAAAATATCAAAAGAATGCATGTTAATGGGGAAAAAGGGCTTCCTTAGAGGCTTATAAATATACCATGAATATAATGCACTACTATTACATGCAATAGATGCATGTTTCACCATAGAGTCTAATTTCATATACAAGCTTCGAAGGAAAACTTCAGTTTTTCCCCTAATTTACAATTCTAAATTCGAAAATTTGTCTAGAAAATCCCACCCTCAGACCCTCTTACAAGATATAAATTTTGTTTACTGAGGATTATATTGTAAATACTTCTATCTATGTGTTTATAAGTGAATTAAATTTTTCATAAAAATAAAGTAATATTTTATTAGAGTTTTGAATAAAAATCAAGAATTTCTATTAAAACACAAACATTCATTATATATTGCACATCACTTATTATAAAAAAATTCCTTGCTACAACTTTGCAAGAAAAAAATAATTTTGCTCCGGTATAGGGCGAAAAAAATAATCATGCTCCGACAAAAAAAATCCAAAGCCCCCCCCCCCCCCCCCCCCTAATATTAAATGGACCATGCCTACAGACAGACATGCCTCGCTGAGAACGAGACGTTCAGTAGTTTTGGGGAACTCACGCATTCGAAAATCATTGATAAAAGGGGAAAAAGGAATAGATATTCAAAAATGAAACCATGTGAATGCATGTATAAAAGCTTTGATGAGTTTCAGATGAAATTAATTTTTAATTCCAATTCCTAAACTTTTAATGTGGATTTAAAAAAATCACAGAAATTCAAAGTAATTTTACTCTTTCTTCCAACATTTCTGCTCCAGAGTAGTGCATATGATCGATGATCGTTCATGGATGATTTAGACCAAACAAAACCCCTCCAACTCGCCACTTTTAATTGGCCGGATTGCAAAGCAATTCCGGTCTATAGATTGACGATGTCCGTCTGTCTGACTGTCTTTCTGTCTGTCCGTCCGTCCGTCTGTTGTCAACATTTTGGTTAAAGTTTCTGGTTGCAGCAAAATCTGAGGAACATTACGCAGTAGAAACTTTATATCATACATGAAGGTTGCCCATTACAAGACCTTTCAATTTATGCCTTAACATTTGACCTAGTGACCTTGACCTGGAGCTTTGACCTAGTCATGGTTATGGTATCGGGAAAGTATGTAGACTGTAAGGCCACTATGTTCCCCATTCCCTCAACATAAATTTTGTACCCGGCCCTGAAAAGAAAGGGCTATACAGAATTTGATTGGGGGGGGGGGGGTAGTTATTGAGATGGGGATATTGGGAGAAAACGGATCCAAGACATGGCCCAGGTAGAGTTGTTCGACGAAAAATAGTTTCAACACAAAGGAAACCTATAAACTATTGATAAATAGGATTGTCAAGAATTCTATAAATTGTTTCTTTCCCATTTCCGAAGCGAATTCCATCTGCTGCATCCCAAGGTCTCCACGTTCACGCCCCCCTTTACCACATCAATGGAAATAATCATACAAACGATCATAAATATAAATTCCAATGGATAATGAAGCTTATTCAAATATTCGGTAACTAGTATACATGTATATTTTAATTGATATGAATTTATAAAAGCCCATTTTCATTGTGCGAATAGTCTAATCGAACACGCGATTTTCACATGTGTCTACACAATGAGGTCATGTTTGTTGAAGAAAATTGTATACCGACCATTGGCCTGTATTGGATTGTATTTTCTAAAATATCATGTAAGTAAAACGCTATAATTATCATGCAGTTTTGTATTCTCGAAATTTAGCTGATTATAATTACATTTTCTAAAATAAATTTTGAAATGAGGAAAATGCAGAGAAACAGCTATGTACTTGCCTTTCACAGTATACAGGTATATGTAACAAAATCGTATGTAATGAAAATAGAATATTATAGAAGAATTTAACTATCGTATTTTAGTATGTTAATGTATGTACTTTTATTGTGCTTTTTTGCATGACAATGTTTCGATATAACATCCCCCTTCCCCCCCCCCCCCCCACACACACACCGGCATCCCCCTCCCAACTAATATTCCGTCTAATCAATATACTATTTCACTTCAGATAATATAAATTTTCAATAGCTTAACCGCCCCATCCCCCCCCTTTCCGGCCCAACATGTCTTGGTTGATCATAAACATTGGGCTCCCTCTTAATCTACATGTATATTTGATCTCCTTTGCTTGTGATAAATCATTTCAATTTATTTTCATGTCTGTTGGTTTGAATGATATACTTGAATCCAACAACATCCCACCCCACCACTATTTCACATATGTACCAAATTTTGATCAATGTAAACCGTAGCATATAATTTTTTGACATTGTAAATACATGTAACTATGGATATTTTGAATTCATCTTTTTGGTTCGCAGTATTTCATATAAAACATATGAAAAAACCTACCCACCCGGTCCCGTCCCCATCCCGTTCTAAAACAACCCCCTTCCACCCATCCCCTTCCACAAGTTCCCAAGATTACGCACCCGTCTTTTAATTATTTCAGTAAAACTGAAGATTTCATGATTTCTTTATCCATTTTCTATTTCAATGTATGGTTTTCTATGCAATTTTCTGATTTCTGAACTCATCTTTACAGGTAGACGACATCTCATACAAATGACAATGTCCACTCGTCCAGGCTTCTTTATATACCGCTCGAGTACCCGAGGTAGTGGATTTTGGGTCACGATACATTAGTATGCAAAACGTCATCAGGGGGAAAGTTCAAATCAACACATGACCAAGTGTATTTTTAGCTCGGGGACGGAGATTGTTAGTTTCACTTCTAACAATTTCCGTTCCCTAAAATAATTTACTACGTCATGGGGGTTTTTAAAGACTTAGTTCAGCTTTAACATTTCGCTCCTACTTAAAAGATGATCGAGAACCTTGTCCGCTCTCCAACTCATAAAGGGTTCCATGGATAAAAGTCCATATTACACCAAAATGGTAAATTGTAATGCCAACGCCTTGTCATGAAGATCATTTAGAGTATTATAAAAACTAGAGGGGGAGGGGTACAAAACGTAGAAGATGTAGCAGCGGTAAAAGTTTAAAACAAGAATTATTTTTCTAAATTTTTTATCCAAACGTTTCGGCCATTGACCTTCATCAGTTTACACACAAAGAATTAGAACTTGTTCGTATGTGTCTACATTGATGATGGAATCGACATGATTGTTTGAGTGCATGTACGAGAATAAAAAAAATTCAATTACTCAGTCTTAAAATGTAGATTTTATATAATGTATATTTTTGCTTCCTACTTTGGTACTCATAGATTCTGTCTGTAACGTACATTTTTATTTCAGTTTTGTTTTATTTGAAATGATAGAAGAGTATTGGGTCAGTACATACCCGTGGCAAAAAGAGGCTAGGGGAGTGGAAACCTCAGTCATCCGTCATATTTATAATTACGTGTATTTATCTTGGGGAGCAACCATTGGGGGGAGGGGAGGGCAGGAAGACTTAGCAAAAAAAAAAAAAAAAAAAACGGATCGAGATTCTTAGGGGAAAATTTTCGAAATCCATATAATGACCGTTCCGATTCCATTTTAATACGTAAAAAAAAAAACATCCGGATCATGAAATTGGCCCCTCCCTCTCTTCCGATCTTTCCACAGGTCCGGTAAACACTTTTTGTGTGTAACAAAATAAGAAGAAATAAAAATGAAACACACTTTATTCAAAGGAACGAAATCAAATTCGAAAGTCATTAGCTTCATGTAGCCTGTCTGCGTTGAATATCATTTAAGTGAAAAGATCCGGCTCTTAAATGGCTGAAAAAAAAATTCCGCCTGGCAAAATATCCCCCCCCCCACCACCGATTGAACTGATATCTTACTCGTCTCTTCAGAAATCGGACTTCAAATTGTCATGCAAACTCCTAGGTCTCGAGAGCTCTCTTCCAAAGTATGTTTAAACTGATCGCTGGTACAAGTTTGGATGTGAAAGGCTTTTTATAAAAGAAGTTTGAATATTCTATAAAAAAAAGTTTAAGGTATCTAATGCATGTTTTTATTTTGAATGCGAACTCTTATTTTATCGAATGCCTGCATCCATTTTCGAACAAAAACAAAACAAACAAACAAACAAAACAAAACAAAACAAAAATTGACAACTTACAAAGTGTGTACGATTTGACATTGAGTATGTCAAAAGTAATCAAATGCACAAAAGATCGATAACATACAACAGGAGAATTAAAAACAGACACAATGAGATAGGGCTTAAACTTTCCAATTGGCAAACTGAACGCTGCTAAATGAAATAAAAACATAAACTATAAGATTAGACGGACTGATAAAGAAACAGTACATGACAATATTTTACCTTCAGATTTTGTTTTTATACTAGATATAAACAACTGAATATTAGGAAGTTTGAAAAAATTTAAAACAGATTTTGAAGATAATTTCATGGTTGTCATCTATATATATATCCGATTTTGTTTTTTTTAAATACCTTTTTCATTAATAAATGGAAATCCAAGGATGAACTGTCGGGAATTATGGTTTTTTTTAATATCAAAAGAATAATGTGATGAAAACTACACGGCATTTCTACATACCGGTAATCCATTGAGTATTTCTATGTTCCATATATTTCTTTGTATCTAATGCATGACATCTTGTTCTGCAAGGGCTAATGTATAATTTAAAGATTATTAATAGTTGACATGACGAGATTTGAGAGTGCAGATGCAGTTCAATTTTACAGGTTTCGTTGCCTTCTAGATGCCTTTGACAACTCTCGTGATTCTTTTTTCCGTTTTATTTTAAGCTGGAAATCCAAATATATTCTTTTAAAATAATGTATGTATCAAATTTATCTTCTGAACTGATTGAACTTATAGTAAAAATCAAACATATCATGTAGCATCCCTGCCCTGCAGCGTAACAGCTGTTTTACACATGGCGGGAATGACGAACGTTATTTTTACAGCGTGACGTCAAAATTTCTCGCAGTGACGTAACATTATTTGAACCAGTTTGTCGGGCTAATCGGTTCGTTGCTGCAGTATTGATGTAAGGTATAACAAAACAATTATTGACTGGGAATTCGGGCAATATATGATTTGTTGGACCTTAAGACAAAATATAGCCCTCGGCCTTCGGCCTCGGGCAATATTTTTTCTTCAGGTCCAACAAATCATATATTGCCCTCATTCCCAGTCAATAATTGTATAATATTTTTTTTTTTTTTGAGTGGGGCCACCTATATTAGAATCGGTATAACATTAACTTCTATCTTCCCTTTTCTGTCTTTTGAGAGTTTAGTTCTCCTTCTACAAGAATAAGATCCTCAGATCCGCTAATCCTCAGACTTCACCTTGACCTCACTAAATATGATACATCATACATACCAAATATCATTTGAACCCGTCAAGGTTTAACAAAATGGTGACAGAAAGATTGTAGAACAGAATGATGGAAGACAGCAGTGTAACAGTGTGTATACCCCTCTATAAAAGAATGTGTCACAGAAAGTCGAGAAAACCGAGAAGTTCTTGCTTCACTCAGGTGAACTAAAAAACCAGAAGTCTCTAGAGAGACTGCAGCTCTCCTGGTTGTTTTTTTTTTTTTCAATTCACTCATTGACAAGTGAATTCTTCTCTGATATATAATATGACCACGTCCGTTTTCTTAGTCCCTGGGGGCCAGAAACTCAAAATATCAGGTGTACAACTACAGTACAGACCCATCATATAGCAACAAGTCTCTATTATTAGCATGCAAGCACAAGATTTACATAGAGTTAAATAGGAGAAAATGACCACACCCATTTTCTATTTCTCTGGGGGCCAAGGACTCAAACAAAATATCAGGTGCATAACTAGACCACATACCTATCATATTGCAAAAAGAAATCAGTCTCCGTCATTTATAGTGTCAGAGGAGTTGCGAGCACAAGATTACATTGACTTATATAGGTGAAAATGACCACACCCATTTTCTAAGTCTCTGGGGGTCAGGGGCCCAAACAAAATATCAGGTGCACAACAAGAACACGGACCAATCAACTTGTAAAAAGTTTCAAAACTTTATCATTTATAGTGTCAGAGCTTTTGTAAGCACAAGTTTACATCGAGTTATATAGGAGAAATTGACCACATCCATTTTTTGAAGTCCCTGGGGGTCAGGAGCCCAAATAAAACATCAGGTGCATAACTTGACTATAGAACCATCATATTGCAAAAGGAATTAAGTCTCCATCACTTGTAGTGGCAGAGGAGTTGCGAGCACAAGATTACATAGATTTTAAAGACCACACCCATTTTCGAGGACCCTGGGGTCATGGGCTCAAACAAAATGTCAGGTGCACAACCAGACCACAGATCAATAGTAAATAAGGAAGAGTTACAATTCTATCTCTTATAGTTTCAGAGGAGATGCGAGCACAAGAATTGTTTATAGTGGACAGACGGACAAATGCCGGACGACAGTGCACAGTATCACAAAAGCTCGACTGAAAATGGACAAACATTTTTGTGTATATAGAAAGGCCTTCCTACAGTTTCCATTCAGAGCTATGGTAAAAGTTTCTGCGTATAAACAGATTAACAGACAAACAGACAGACAAACATACATGCCAAAAACTATATACTCCTGAATCTCCAATTACAGGCTCATAAGAAAGAAAAGACTGTGAATTCTTATAAGAATATCTTTTATTTGATTTGTAAAAATTTCAATATTAAATATAAGAAATAAATAACGTATTATTTTTTTAGGAATCCTCTGTCTATGTCAGTATTACTCCTTTGTATGTTATACTTGTTCCGTTTAATTCTGTCTTCCACAGTGCTTCTCTCCGCATGGCCTGACATCAGTGGACTGAAATCAAAATAAAAATTTACGTGTTAGGTTTAGCTTCCAGGAATGAATTCTATATTATCTTTTTATTTCAATTTAGAATGTATTCTAGGCTAAATTAGAAGTAAATATTGTTTATGTGCTACATGTATGATTACAAATCAGGCATTTCTTAGGGCATGTAGGGTGCTAAATTTACATAATTCTAATCTTGTACAAAATGTCAGAAGTTCCTGTAATTATATCAAATGCATAATCTTAACCTTAAAAATTGCATATAAAACCAAACAATAAAACAACAATAATTAAGCATTAGGGGAATTTGAATATTTGACATAACAGTAATACAATGTAGTATTCTAATTCATTCTGTTTGTTTCACGCAATCTGATTGGTCCACAGCATTTCCGCAAGAATGTATAACGACGATATACAAGCCGCAAACTGATTCACTTGACATACTTAAAATGTATTCCTATGTAAATTTGCAGGTTACAAGCTTTCGCGCAATTTGTACTTATGACGACATCATTTTCTGTGGTCTTTGGATCAAATGATGTAATAGTGCGATGTATAGCTGTAGTAATGGACTTGTAAACAGCAATCTATATGTATATCCAAAATGACACATAACATGTACTTCTAACATGACTAAATTTTTATTTTAAAAACTTCCAAGCTTAATATTGTTCAAAATTTGACTTCTCACCACACGAAGTGGTTTATGCATTTTAGATTTTGGAGCACAGTAATTTCTGTTGGTTGTTATTAAGTTCTCCTTAGCAACGTCACTTCTAAAGTGACAGGTGAGGTCCTCTGAGGTATACAGAGTTAAAATATGTCACATAAATTAGAATAGGGAGAAACGTGCTGTGTTTTGTGGCTCCGGCAGGTATATGTTAGATATACTGTTGGAAACATACGTTATACCGTATACCAGGGCTTGTTTACTGCGTTTCCAATAGTGTATCCAACAAATACCTGATGGAACCACAAAAACGATACTTTTATTCCCTAAATATAAAGGGTAGAACATATAGAAATTAGAGAAAGATTTTCATTTCTGCTTACTTTAAGAAGTCCGCTCCCTTTGCTGCCTTGAGCTCCTGTTCTTCTTTACGATCTTGGTCAGCATAGTGTTTAACGTTTCTAGTTCGTTGTTCTTCCCGCCATTTTGCATTTTCCATCATTTCCTCCAAACGACGCTGCTTCTCATCTTCTGTCAGTTTCCTATTTTTGAATTAGTGAAAACAAATTGTTACAGTAATCTATTTATTCAAATCAAATCTTCCAAAAGACACATTCAATTTCTTATTGAAAATATGGCTTTTTAGGTCTTCCGACTTCCGTCGGAAGACCTATTGTTTTCGTAACCGTGGAAAATTGGATCAGCGATTTCTCAAGAACCCTGTACGCTAGGACAATGAAAGTTCTCCAACGTTACGTTTGGAGTAAAAGCTAGATTGGTCTTTTTTATTTTTGGTCTCTGTTATTTTTTTTATCATGTTTTTTAGTAGATTCAAATATTTGACGGGAGCGTCGAATTACTCAAAAGGACCGAAAATTTCATGTTTTGCTATTTGTAAGCTTAAATATCTCGTATTTTGCTATCTACAATTTCCATTCTTTTTGAAAGTCGACAGCCATGCAAGATATGAAATGCTAGATGCACACTGTAACGATTTAAATATTTACGATGACGTCCTTCACCGTCCTTCATATTTCCAAATTCAGAAGTTCATAGGAGGAAGACACTTTTTTGCTTATAATAGTAAACAAAAATTAAGCTTATGAAGTTTCCTAAAAATTTCAATATTATTATTTTTTATCCATATATCTGTCTTATTTAGTCTTTCTGATTTTTCCTATCTCTTACTGTTGAAAAGATATGAGCATCGAAATTTTGAGTTGGGTATTTCGATACACCTTCACACCAACAGATCGGGCGCACACTAAAATTGGTAGTCCGAGTCCGACTCGAGAAAAGCAGTGTTGAGATTTTCAAATTCCGATTTCACGGCAATGATGAATATGCATTTCATAAATACATTTCGATATACACAATTTGATTCTAAAACAGTTGATTAATTTAGAAGAGATCAGCTACAAACCAGAATTTACACACAAAAAGTGGTAGTTTGATTCCGATTTCTAACCTACAAACCTGTTTCTAAACTTCAATAACTATATTTTGAACATCAAGTTTAATTTCTAATTCTAGCAAACGTTCGAACATAATTTTCGGTTGGTCTATTTACAAATTGATGAACAATTTCTCCAACATTCTTCCCTCTCCTCGTTTTTCGAAAACAGTACGATGTCGCCATGATGGAAATTCAAAATAAACTTTGAAAAAAGGGAAGGGGGGGGGGGTCCAAATTTGAACCTGCACAGCGAGAACCTCATGGTATTTATATATATATATATTGAACGTAACTTGTTATTACCATTTCTCTTCTCAAGAAAATTGGTTCTACAGCTACGAGCTCGCCTTTTTATGGGGGAAGGGGGCAGGAAGAATTTGCAAAAAAAATATCCCGGCTCTGAAAAATGCTGAAAAAAATATTCCGGCCCATAGGGCCGGCAATTTTTTTTTCCCGGACCATGCAAAAGTAAGGATACATTGCATGATATGGAAATTTTTGCTGGCCCTTTGTGCCAGACAATTTAAAGTCAAAAAATTAATTAATATAAATACAAACTGTTCACATAGCTGTATCTACCAGAGACCTAATACGCATAGGCCAAAAATCTAGAAAAGGTTCTATTTAAACATCATACAATCTGTCTGAAATTCGCTAATTGCAAAGAGACATCTGAAGGAACGGTTATTAACTCATACTCTGTAACAGCGGGGAGTTTAACTTACACAGACATTCACAACATTTGACAATTTGTTTAAATCCGGCCCGAAGAACCGGCGAAAATTTTTCTCCGACTCTGGTAATGGCTGAAAAAAATGGCCTGCTCAGAAAATTGCTGAAAAAAATTTACCGGCTGGCAATAGAATTCCTAACCCCCCCCCCCCCCCCCCCCCCCCACCAAATCAAATGGTTGCTCACCAACAATTATCGGTTTGAAAATTTAATGTTACTGCTATTTGAAAACTTAAATATATAATATAAATACATGTAATGTGACGTCCTTCATATTTCCAAACCAAAAATTGTATAGGAGGAAGACACTCTTGTTGCAACCGCAACAAGAAACCTTTCTAGTCTTTCTTTAGGTGTAATGTCACAAGTACCCCTAATTTCTATTAGTGCATCACATGATAAATCCTTGGAATTCTATTGGTTGAGCACGCGGGGACTACGAGAGATTATCATATGGTCTGTTTATATTCCCACTCTCATTGGTTGAGAACTGTCACGTGACGAGTCATTGTCTCATCATATTGGCCTGTGAGAGGGGATTTCATTAAATATCACATCCATAAAAGCTCTTGCTTCCAGTCTACCATCGAAAACACAAAAATTTTATATCTGTGATGTCATTAACGTCATTTCGTAAACAGCAGCAAGGACCCTGAAGCTGAGCTAAAGTTCTTGAATTTTTAGCCATAAGGCATATATTTATGTACTCCTTTTTAAAACAATACGAAAAATTATATATAAGTTTGCTGTTGTATTACAGATACATGTACCGGTAGAACCCTATGTCTGGGCTCTTTATATACAGGAGACTTTAGTTTGTGTCATTATAGTTATTATCCTAAGAAATTTTTGTTACTAGCCTGGATGTTGTACTAAATGTACATGTATGGCATGCTCTCATAGTGTTGATTTAGGAAGGCAAATAGTGCCAGAGTTCTAGCAACATCAGCAACAGCACTTTTCCTTCCAAAAGCAACAATTAGTCTATGAAAGCACAAATGTATAGTATCCACACGAACAGGCATTAATAGGGAATAACGAATTGTGGTTTCATACTGATATCTTCAATAAGGCTAGTACAATATACATGATAAATTGAAACTAGAACTGACTTAGTGACGAATTATACCCCCCGCAGGACGTTTTTCTCTACACGGATTCATGTATGACATAGGAATCTATATATATATATAAAAGGTCAAAGTTCAAGGTCAAAGTCACTATGTCAAATGTCTTGGTATCAAAATGTAGTACTTATTATGGTGAATGCATGTATGAAATATGAAAGCCCTATCACTTATACTTAAAGAGTTATCTGCTTTAAGAACTTCTTAACCGGACGGATGGACAGACGGACAGACAGATAGATGGACAGGGTGTTTCCTATATAACCCCCCCCCCAAACTTGGTTTGCGGAGGTATAATTAGAAATAGAACAATCATTCATTTGAGGCTTCCTATAAATTTCTCTTATAAAAGACAATATATGCAATTTCTATGCAACTTCTGCCCACACTAGTCATTAAAAGAGAAAGTTTCCTCATCAAAATTTATCATAAAGTTTATCGTGTACCTTCAGCTACATGAGACTAGGACAGTGTAAATGATAAAGATCTACCATGTCTAGACATATAGCTCAAAGGTTTGTGAGTTAAGTGAACAAATGATACAAAAAATACCTTTCAGGAATTAGACTAAGAAGCAATCATTTGATATGAAATGATCTATCAAAGCTAACATAGATGGCAACATTTGAGCTAAGCCAATCACAGGCTCTGAAATTGCTCGTCTTAATTGTGAAGAATCTGTGAAGAAACCGTCTTCATGGATCCTGCATCCTACAAATTTTGAAGCTGAACAGTATATAACTGAAAAATATGTGGTCAGAGCGCGGCTCGAACTCGAGACCTTCAGCATGCTATCCAGCATGCTAACTGGGCGCGCTAACAACTATGCCACCAGGGTAGTTGCCATCTAAGTCAGTTAGAAGGTAATTTGAAGTTTCTACATGAATAAGAAGGGGCTTCCCTGATGCTCCGCCCACTTCTTATTCATGTAGAAACTTCAAATTACCTTCTAACCTATACTGGTCATTCATGATTGTTTTCTCTTCGTTCGATTTAAATTACATATAAATGCACAACCAATGTAATTCCCCGAGATGAAACTATTGAAAGGAATGTGCTGTAATTCGTATGTTAACGCTCGTGACGTCACAATGCGTAAGATCTACAGAAACATGCCACGACGGCTGTTCTAATCTGCAAACTGAACCCGCGGTGACCTGAACGTTAATGTCACCTTTTTACCTAGAAAAACACAATTTCAGAAAAGAAGAATGAAACGGAAAACTGTGGCACATATTTATAGAATAAATGTCATAATTTGTGTTTAACATGCATTACATGTACGATAAATGCACTTGCTGTGTGTTGCATACCCGTAACAAAACACAAATTAAGACATTTATTCTCTATATAAATCATGTATATAGATTATAAAAAATTCAGTCTTAGTCCTTCATTGTTTGGAGGGGCATGGGCTGGTTTTAATCAAACTGCAACATATTTTAATTTTTCTACAAATTCTGCATTACGCTGATGAGACATTTTTGTTGAAACTTATAATTATATGTATGTGGTATAAAAGTTTTAAATAATCAGGGCATATAGATTCTAGTATACATGTATTTATTTAGAAGTTTTTACATTAAGTAACATAGAAAGATCTGGGAAATTATTTCAGGAGGGATAGGTAGCCAGAAGCCAGAAGGGGGGATGGCTTATGCTTCAACAATGTTTTGCAAAAAAAGAATAACAGGAAGTGTACAAAGGGTAATTATAACCTAGAAAACTGCTCTGTCTGCTCTGTAAATGTGTAAAATCCTCTAGGTTCCGGGGTCTTGCCCCTTGAATCCCCATAAGGGCTTCTCCCTTGACTCATGAGGGGCCTCACTGCGATACCTGAAACCCCTGAGAGAAAGTGCTTCCACTTGAAATGTACTCAGGCTACGTGCCTGGAAAGAGTACGCCAAAAACGTATTGCGATATATTGCAATATAATGCAATTCTATTTACCGTATTGCAATTTATTACAAACCTTTACATATAATTATTAAAGTGATTAATAACAAACCTTGGTTTTTCTTGTTTCCTGGGTGGAGGGCTATTCTTTTTTGGTTTGACTGAAACTGGCGACCTTGACCTTTTTCCTCTTGGTGACCTTGACCTACTTCTCTTCATTCCTTTTTGTCCTGCACTTCTGTTATTGTCAGGTTTCAATTTCTGTAAAAATCACCAAAAATGACAAAATTGATATTTTAGACAAATATTTAAGGAATGATTCTAAAATTCTCTTTGGTTATGGGAAATAACCTCAAAAAGCTGATGCACAAACGGTATAATTCGCGAATTTCCATCTAGGTAGACATAAGCAGTTTTATCGTGGTACATGTACAGGTATACAGCGATATGCGAGGCTTCACAATACGTAACACAGTTACTATATATTATTTTTTTCAATTTTTGACGATTTTATACTATGAACAAATTAGTGAAGAGCAATTGGACAAATTTTACTATCCATTATAGGGACACTATCCGAAACTAACTACAGATTGATTATCAGAACTATCAAATTTTCAAAATCCATTTTCAAAACCAGTAAAATACCATTGAGAGAGAGTGAGATTAAATTACATTTTTGATGATCATTTATTGCCATTAGAGTCTTTAGACAGCAACCATTTGATTTTAAAGTGGGGAGAGGGCGGGAGCAAGCTTGACTTTGCTGATGTGGATATTAGCCTAACTAGGCTACAAAATCTTAAAAACCCTGCAGCTTGAATGCCAAAATGTACATGTATATAAACATGATAAACATAACAACTTACTATGAGACCGTATTTTTTGGTTCCGGTATTTGGATGATCATCAGAGCTGGAAGAGGATTCCGAATCACTAGTTTCTGTTCTTCCTGAATGTGACATCCTTGCATCGAGCCGATTGTCGGAACTCGATTCTGAATCGGAAGAATCATGGCGTTTTCTTCTCATGGTCTGCGATTCTAATTTATCCATTGATTGTTTCGTCCTTTTCGAATCGTTATGTGATTTGTGCAATGAATACTTCCTGTCTCCGTCTGAATCAGAATCTGAGTCATGTCTGCGTTTACTTTTACTGTAACTGGTATGTTGATCTGATTCACTGTCATGTCTATTTTTAGAAGTCCTCCTCAAATCATCCGAATCATATTTACGTTTGTAATCTCTATCCCTGGAATGCTTGTCCTTCCCATTCTTGTCAGAATATCTTGATTTTGGAGATCTTCTATACTCTCCTCTTTCGGCACTGCCTTTGTTCCTACGATCATATTTATCTTTATACCTGTTTGAATCACGTTCATCATGGTCTCTTTTGCTTCGATAATCTGAATTTCTGTCGTTTTGTGAATTTCTCTTCCTAGAATCACTCTCATATCTAATATCACGATCAAATTCAGAGTTTCTATCACGTTTCACATCTCTACCATACCTTGAAGTCTGTTCATTTTCTGACTCACTGTCACTACCCCGATTCATATTGACGATGTTTGTGCTTTTTTGCCGTGTGTTTTTTCTTTCCTTCTTTTTCACTCGATCCTGCATGTTTCTTCTGAAGAATGTTAAGATATTTCTTCATTAAGTCATCTTCAGAGTCAGATTCTTCCATAACTTTCTTCCTCTTCTTTTCCTTCTTCTTTCTCTGTTTTTCTAGCTGAGGAAAAAAATCAGCATCATTTACATGTTACTTCAAAGTTATTGTCAGATACATTACTCATTTGTATGTTTCAAAATTAGTGAAAGAGGAACAACTCTTGTAAAACTTAACTGACAACATGTGAATTTTAAGGATATTACTACAATGAATATTTCTCTTAAATTACAATGTCTGTTATAAGCTTGTTTAGTAAAATAAATATAATCACTTTTAATTGTTTATCATTTCATGTAAAATCAACATAAGATATATATAACCATTTTCAATTGTGAAAAAATTTCCGTTCATTCAAAATATCTTCCAACAGAACCTTCATTTTCTAATCTGGTGTATTTTTCAAAGACAGAACATGAAAAAATCTCATCTTCATCTTTCATTCCAAGATAATAACATTACATTGCCTACTAAATATTATTATTCTGATCAGTATTTGATCAGTATTTGATTTTCAACAAAGACATTTTAGGCTAGGCCATAGTTTTCTTTTACGTCCTTTAGGGAGATTTACAGAAAGAAACACACAAAAACATGCATTTATCATGAGTTTGTGTGTTTTCAAGCCTGTGGAAGGGTAACTTTCAGAAAAAGTTCTGGACATGCTGGATGTAAAACAAAATATGTCATTACTATGGCCCTATGTTAAACACGTTAAATTGATTTTTTGTTTCTCAGACACCACCATGCACTACAATTTGCTGCCAACAATTTTTGTAACCTCCGGTAACCTATCAATCTTACATTTTTCTGCAGCCTTTTCATCTTCACGGGGTTCTCTAGAATTCTTCTCTTTACCTCATCTTCTTTCTTCCTGTAATAATTGAAAATACATCTTACTAATTACGAAAATTTTACAAATGATGATGAAATATTAATCTAGTGCATATGTACTAAACTCAAACAATGAACTAATAGTAAAGTCTTTCCCAAAATTCACTAGCCCGACGCCCGAGGCTACCAAAATTGTTGCTGGGCTAGTAGAAATTCTTGGTAGGCTAGTATAAATTCTTTAAGAAACTATATAAAAAACACAGTAAAATTTATCTTCGGGCTAGTGGCAGAAAAAAGTTTTCAGAAAGACTGATAGTAATATCATATATATGATAAAGGGGTGAAAGGATATACACCAAAGGTGAATCACAATATATTGCAATATCTTATTAGATGTATTGCGATATATTGTTTATTTTCATTTTTATCATAAAGGTTCCTCTTTGTATGTTTGTCCATACTGTTCATATTTTCTGATTTAATTTCACATTGTTAATGTCATTTGCTTAAAAGAAACACACAAAAGTTATTGAATCATTTTGATTGCTTTTGTCATAACTCATTTCTGAATCAATAGTATATGGAATATGGACCTGCGGCATCAGTTGCTTGTTTTCAATTAAACCGATTCAATAATTTATTCATATAATCTATAAGAGCGCCATATATTGTATTACCCATTTCCTGTCGCGATACGATACAAATTTATAAAATATCACAACATACTGTTAGTTACACCCCTTATACATGTATGATACAATAACAGAAAAACTTTCGCTGGGGGGGGGGGGGGGGGGCTATTTTGCGAAATCACCACTGGATCAGTTCACATGGGGGATATTTTTGGCAAAATCATAAATATTTCCTTTCGTCGTTTATACTGGTCGTAATATTCACACGGAAATTTTCACGTTTACAGTACCTTTTATTTTACATGTAACTAAACCATTCAAGATCACACATGACAGCTTCCCTTTCACCCTATATATGTTGTCTTGACCTTGAATGTGACCTTTGACCCTCATTTTATATTGAGTCTCATCATACTTGACCATTCCTTCAACTTCCAGAGATGTTCAACGTGTTCCCACAAAACAATGATTCCTCCAAATTGGCTAGAATTATCTCCCTCTTCAGATTACACCTCTCGGACTTTATATAATACATGTAATATCCATCTCTGCTACATGTATGTTAAAATTGCTCTACTTTAACAAATTTTCTTAAGTTTTCACACCGTATACATCAATGTCGTGATGAGAATTACAAACAATAAAGACATTTTTAAAGAATAGTCAAAAGTTTAGTTATGAAATCTCCTCTAAAAATGTACAATGTATGACTTTTCGTATAAATTTTTTAATGTCAACAATTTGCGTGGAAGAAATTGATAAAGTCCAAGAGTTGTAATCCAATATGGCTGTATGACATCATCATGGGAAAACAATATATCAAACAATTTATTTGAAAGTTTGACCGGCAGACAGACAAACAGATAGAGAGAGTGATGAAAGCTAAAGTGATTGCAATATACTGCCCTTTGCTTTCTATGTAAGTTACATTCTGAAGTCTTAAGGGGTAACGAGTGGCTGGTAAGCGAGCTAACTCGCTTACCAGCCAATAACTTCGTTTCAATCCCTGTTGAACTGTTTTCCCGTTAAAGTCAGAGTCAAATTTTACAAATTATCGGAACTCTTTAACAAAGAGTTACATAAAAAGGTTACGATTTGACTCGCACCAAAACGTTTTCGCACTGGAAATATTCGCATTTGACAACCCTTTACTAGTCCAACGCGGGAATGCACGCACAACTTTTTAAAACATTGAGGATAAAATCCAAATGACTTGATCGCTAAATAATGAGAATATTCACTAAAAATTTTACGGTTAAACGAAAAGACTACCGTAGGGCATCTACTTTTGATATAGCATAGTTTTTATCAGGTCTGGTGCTCTGGATCAGTGGAAATCGTCAGGACTTATTCTTTTTCCCGATGATTTCCTCAAAAAGGTTTTTATTCGAAAATGAGAAGAAAATGACATGTCGTGTGATTGCCTTTACTTCACAAGAATATATTATACAGGAAAGATAACTCTAGCAACTTTTGTATTTGAAACTTTGAAGCTGATCAGATTTGCCGAGCTGTAACATAAAAGTATTGATGGATACCTCAGTGTTTCATGCTTTATTCTACTTTTTATGTCCCAGTACATGAATATTACATAAGTTGCATCCCAAAAAAAATATTCTGCAACAGTAAATTTTTGAGATTTCTATTAGGTGTACAAATTTTGTGCATTGTCTCATGAGACTGTCACCATCTTCGATATCAGTTTCTGATGAAGTATTGATGGAAAGGTGTATCAAAATTACTGTCATATGCTTCAAAATCACTCATATTTTCAGTAAGTGATAACAAATAACTGAAAAAAATTATTCAGATTTTTAATTTTTTCTGTAATTTATACAAGCAGACACTCGTTACCCCTTAATGAAAAAATCAATGATTTTAAAAGCAGAAAAAAATCATTAGTAAATATTATATACATGTAAATGAATTCTTGTAAAAGAGTAGAAAGAAAGGAGAAAGAGAGTGAATTTTTTTTTTTTTTTCAGAAAACAAAATAGAAACCAACGAAAGGAAATTAGGAACAAAACAAACAATAATAACATTGTAACATGTAACATTTGAAGACGTTTAACATATGAATTGTGTGTACAACGTACCTTATAGCAAACAATGGGTCTTCTCTTTGTTTTGCCTGCATGTCCAAGTTAATGTTCGCTTTAATTCTTTCATTGAACAGGGCAATGTCATCTGTGGAAAAAAATAAACAGGCAAATTTAAAGGATTGCTGCACAATATCACCTCTAACAGGTGTGGGTTCTTGAAAATCTAGACACACCGTACATTAGTCTATAAAGTTGCACTTCTTATAATATTTTTAATAAGGTTATTTCTTCTTTTTATTCTGTTGTGCGTCCTTTTGAAATTGAGAAAGCTACTGGCCAGCCAGGGATAAAAACAAACAAGAATATAATACAAGGGTGCAATTTCAATCATATTGTGTGACTATGTGAAATCTGACAGATACTTGTTTATAAAGAAATTGAAACAATCTCTCTTTAGGTTTTGTAGAAATCACATTTAATTTGCGCAAGATTTTACTATTTTAGTTTTGTTTTGTTTAGTGACTTGGGCTCAAAACCTACCAGCAAGAGGACGCAAAACAGAAAATAACAAAGACATTGCCTAAACAGGTACATGTATTTAAATAAGAGGCAGCATCTAGCAAAATGTCGCCATCTCAAGTGACAGAAATCACCAGTTTTAATTTCCTTTTTTTACTTGAAAAAAGCAACTCAAATTCTAAATTACAACCTAAAATAAATCTGATTGAAAACCCTGAATAAATGATTAATTATGACATGTATGAAGACTTTAAAATGCACTGCATCTTGTTGTTTTCAAAATGCCGTCTTTGTACACTTTTTTTCAGTCACTCCCTTGAGATTTTCAAAATCCTCTACCTGTATACCTTTTTTCATACCATCTTTGACCTTTTCCACTGCCTCCACCATATTTTCATCTTACCATTTTTGACCTTTTCCACTGCCTCAACTATATTTTTATCTTACCATCTTTGACCTTTTCCTCTGCCTCCTCTATTTTTTCATACCATTTTATACCTTTTCCACTGCCTCCTCTATATCTTTATATTACCATCTTTGACCTTCTCCACTGCCTCCTCTATATTTTTCTCTTACCATCTTTGACCTTCTCCACTGCTTCCTCTATAATTTTGTCTTACCATCTTTAACCTTCTCCACAGCCTCCTCTATATTTTTGTCTTACTATCTTAAACCTTCTCCACAGCTTCCTCTATATTTTTGTCTTACCATCTTTGACCTTCTCCACTGCCTCCTCTATATTTTTTTGTCTTACCATCTTTGACCTTCTCCACTGCCTCCTCAAAATTTTCTGTCTTACCATCTTTGACCTTCTCCACTGCCTCCTCTATATTTTTTTGTCTTACCATCTTCGACCTTCTCCACTGCCTCCTCTATATTTTTGTCTTACCATCTTTGACCTTCTCCACTGCTTCCTCTACATGTATATTTTTTCTTACCATCTTTAACCCTCTCCACAGCCTCCTCTATATTTTTGTCTATCCTTTTTCCCAGCAAATATTCCTCAGCATCAGGCTTGTCTGCTTTGTACATCCAATTTATTCCCTCTTTGCCATCCCTGTGAAAGTAATGAAAAATATACATCGTACATGTCACACTACTTAAGTCTTACTCTCGTGTTGCGCCAATTATCGCTGACATCATCGTCAGACCCTTCTGATTACGAAATTCAGTTATGATTTTGATCATGTTGATAATCGATTATAATCGGGAAATTGCAAACATTATAAGAATGAAATATTTGCGTCATTAAACATATTAAAGCGTATTTTTGCTAGTTCATACGTCGTATTTAATATTTAATAAATAATATAATAAATGAATATAAATTGAAACAATAAAATCAATGAATAAATAATAAATAAAAATAAATAAAGTATCACATGTAATCATATCTTTTACTTAGGTCAGTATGCATAATTGAATAATAAATTTGGCGAGTTTTCATAATATTTGCTGTCGATAAAAAGTAAGTTATGGACGAATCATGAAATATTTTACAGCATTGCAGTGTATTATGAAAATCCGATTATTACCGTCAGTCATGACTGACGGTATACTGTAATCATTCGTAACCTACTTGCACGGATAGAATACCTCTTGGCAATATGATTGGTTGACAATTGCATAAAATGCAAATATCCGTCTAGGTTATTCAGAACCTGTGTATAAGATTCTCTCACCAGGTAGGCTTAAGAGTCTAGATGACCTGACAAATGAAAGTCATATCGCATCAGTGTATTTTCTTCCGAAATTTGCATCGAAAAGTCTTTGAACCGATACGTCCTATAACAATCGCAGATTTTCGGAAATTTCCGTCACTTAAATCGGAAAAACACGGAAAAGCCCGGAAATGTGCGATTGGTAAATGCATTTTCTACCTAGAATTTTACAACATTTACAGTCAGCTAACTGACGGCAAGCTTTTTGTAAAAGCTAATACTTGTAATCGATATTAAATCAATCATAAGCTTAAAATGCATCAAAGATGCAAAGTGCCGAGTTGCAAAACTTGAATATAAGTAAAATATACATGATTTGAATATGGTCTCGACAGATGGGAAACATTATTAGCATGTTTCAGGTTGATCCACATTCATATATAATTCAGAAACCATTTTCAATTAACGAGTCCTATGAATTTGACCTTTGATCTCTTGACCCCAAAATTAATAGGAAACATTTCTGGCAAGTTACATGATAATAGGTGCAATACAGGCTCAAATTCAGTCGGGAAACCATTTTTAATCATCTAAGTCCTGTGACCTTGACCTTTGACATTTGAACCCCAAATTTGATAGTGGTCATCCTTGATCCATGGGAAACATTTCTGGCAAGCTTCATGATTATAATTGCAATACAGGCTGAAATATGGTCCGGAAACCACTTTCAATCATCGGAGTCCTGTGACCTTAACCTTTGACCTTTTGACCCCAAAATCAATAGGGGTCATTCTTGATTCATGGGAATCATTATTGGCAAGTTTCATGACTTTAGGTGCAATACAGGCTAAAATATGGCCAGGAAACCATTTTCAATCATCAGAGTCCTGTGACCTTGACCTTTGACCTTTAGACCCCAAAATCAAAAGTGGTCATTTTCTATTCACAGGAAACATTTCTGGCAAGTTACATGATTATAGGTGCAATACAGGCTGAAATATGGTCCAAAAACCAATTTCAATCAACAGAGTCCTGTGACCTTGACCTTTGACCTTTTGACCCCAAAATCAATAGGCCTCATCCTTGATTCAAGGGAAACATTTCTGGCAAGTTTCATGACTTTAGGAGCAATACAGACTAAAATATGGCCAGGAAACCATTTTCAATCATCAGAGTCCTGTGACCTTGACCTTTGACCTTTAGACCCCAAAATCAAAAGTGGTCATTTTCTATTCACAGGAAACATTTCTGGCAAGTTACATGATTATAGGTGCAATACAGGCTGAAATATGGTCCGAAAACCAATTTCAATCAACAGAGTCCTGTGACCTTGACCTTTGACCTTTTGACCCCAAAATCAATAGGCATCATCCTTGATTCAAGGGAAACATTTCTGGCAAGTTTCATGATTATAGGTGCAATACAGGCTGAAATATGGTCTGGAAACCATTTTCAATCATCTGAGTCCTGTGACCTTGACCTTTGACCTTTTGACCCCAAAATCAATAAGCCTCATCCTTGATTCAAGGGAAACATTTCTGGCAAGTTTCATGATTATAGGTGCAATACAGGCTGAAATATGGTCCAGAAACCATTTTCAATCATCTGAGTCCTGTGACCTTGACCTTTGACCTTTTGATCCCAAAATCAATAGGGCTCATCCTTGACTAATGGTGAGTAAGTGTATGAAGTTTCATTGTTATAGCCTCTTTCGTAGTTGACTTATAGTCCGGAAACCAATTGTTGACGCCCTCCCGCCCGCCCAGACGCCCGCCCGCCCGCCCGCCCGTCTCACATCAAATTAAGAGCCGAGTTTTGCAACTCGGCTAAAAAGGCTTATCCGGTTCATTGATATTGATCACTACATCTGATTCCCAACACTACTTTAGTCATGTTTGTCTACAATGTATACCTGACTTCTGACTGTACATTGTAACTGTAAGGAGCTTGCTGCATTGAAAATAACCATTGATGTCCTTCCAAAGCTTGAGTCATAAAATTTATTCAAAATTAAATAAACAATGCCAAAAATGATTTTCCTATCACCAACTTGGCGACCGTAAAATTTCCAATTATACATGTAATTGTTTAGCTTCCATAACTGAAACAAAAACTTATGGGTATTTGCAAATTTTTGGTTCGCTTCCTCGCAAAAAATGAACAAATCTCCCTTATTCCCTTGATGCATCGTTGTTATATATCTGTATACCAAATTTCTAAAAGTGCACAGTCACTGTCTAGAGATGTAATGATTAACGATGTTTACCTCATACCTGCATTCATTGATTTATTTAAAAGTACTTGTGCTTGGGATGACCAAAATCAAAACCCTAGCTACATGTACTTCAATTTATAAGATATTCAATGTAGAAACATCTAAAATCCTAAGTGAAATTTATGCGGAAAAGTTTGATTTGATGAAAGAATGGTGTTGGAAGACATAGAGCTACGGTATCATTCAACGTAATCAAATAATTGTCCATGTAGATCGATATGTACACTGGTCTCTCTCTCATATTTGGCATTAAATACAAACTCAGTACATGTGTAAATGTTCCTGCATGATTGCCATGACTTGATACTGGGAAGGAGACAAGGGGGAAGGCTTAAAATTTAAAAATATAAATTTAGATACAACTTTTTGTTTTTGATGTGGGCGCCTAATTTTTTTGACTTAGGAGCCAACTTGGCCCCTGAAAATTTCAAGGAATTTTTCATCCCTGCAGGTCCAGTCCAAAGCCAATCGGGCTATATCCCAAAGGAACTATATGTCCCAATCAAGGCATAATTGTATGTCCTGATCGGGCTTTTTCATCTTTTTTATTTTTATTTATCAACCACAGAATTTGTGCATAAAGTTAAATGGTTGTATGAATATGTGAGAGAGAACAACATGTCATGAAATCAATTTTGCATTGTACATGTACCACAATCTGACAATAAAACGCCCCCACATGCCAGAATATCAAAAGTGAATCCCCTACGCATCCCCCTCTCCAGTTCAGTTCAGTCAGTTCAGTTTTTAGAAAATCCCTCCTTTGACTAAGGAGCACCCGAGTAGGTAAAAGGATAGACCAAATAAACAATAGAAGATATAAAACTAAGGAGGGGATAGGTACAGAGTAAGAAGTAGAAAGAAGGGTAAAAACTTATGTTAAAATAGATAAAAATTAAAATAAAATAATAGTAAGAATGGTCCTAGTGTTACGGTGTACTTGTGAGTTTGTGATAACAGGAACTTATGTACATTTCACTAAAAAAGGGATTTTAGTCTTTACATATTTACACCTATTTAAGACTTCTGAGCTGGATAAAACAATAAAAAAAATATCATAGTGGGTCTTGTATCATATCATGTAAAAGAGTATTCACTTAACATGCTTAAGAACAGGGGTAAAAATGACGATGGATTTTGAGTAAAAGGGATGCTATTTAACATAATGGGGGGGGGGGGGGGGGGGGGGTTACTATATACATTGGGGCTTACATTGCTCTTTGAGATCTGTCATTTTTTTTTTTTACTGGTAGACTGTATATTATGTGTACGTTAAACATCTACTGCATGTAGTTTAGCTTAATGCTCTGATTGTCTTTGATCTTTCACAATGCAGTGCATATATTAGGTTTTGTGCAAGCCCCTGTGAATCTGTTTGCGTTTTCACTGCCGATCTGTGAGCTCAAAAGCTCTGTCAAATTTTTTGTGTATGGATTTCTGATATTAGTCATGTTAGTTAGGCTGGGACAATGGAGGATGAAGTGTTTACGATCCTCATCTCCATTTCCGCATAACCGGCAATGCATGTGTGCATTCTGTTGATTATGTTTATTCTTGATGGACTGAAGCATGTAGGTATTTGTTGCAATTTGTGCTTTTATTATGGCCTTCCTGGTTGCATTTGGAGAGTCTCTGCTGAAGCACCAGATCAAGTGGGGCTTTTTACACGAGTTTGGTTGGAGTTTCAAGAGATTCAGTGATGTCTTGTTTTGATATTCAATTTCTCTTTTACTTTGCCAGAAGATGTTGATTACATTTTTATGCCCCCGAAATCAAAGATTCGGGGGCATATAGTTTTTGGCCTGTCCGTCTGTTTGTCTGTTTATCTGTTTGTCTGTCTGTTTGTCCGAAAAACTTTAACATTGGACATAACTTTTGAATGGGAAGTGATAGGGCTTTCATATTTCATACCCAGATAGTGAGTCATATAGTTTTTGGCCTGTCCGTCTGTTTATCTGTTTGTCTGTTTGTCTGTCTGTTTGTCCGAAAAACTTTAACACTGGACATAACTTTTGAATGGGAAGTGATAGGGCTTTCATATTTCACATGTGTATTCCTTGTGACAAGACCTTTCCATTGATACCAAAATTTTTGACCTCGTGACCTTGACCTTTGACCTACTTTTCAAAAACTTTAACATTGGGCATAACTTTTGAATGGGAAGTGATAGGGCTTTCATATTTCACATGTGTATTCCTTGTGACAAGATCTTTCCATTGATACCAAAATTTTTGACCTCGTGACCTTGACCTTGACCTTTGACCTACTTTTCAAAAACTTTAACATTGGGCATAACTTTTGAATGGGAAGTGATAGGGCTTTCATATTTCACATGTGTATTCCTTGTGACAAGACCTTTCCATTGATACCAAAATTTTTGACCTCATGACCTTGACCTTGACCTTTGACCTACTTTTCAAAAACTTAAACATTTGACATAACTTTTGAATGGTAAGTGATAGGGCTTTCATATTTCATATGTGTATTCCTTGTGACAAGACCTTTCCATTGATACCAAAATTTTTGACCTCGTGACCTTGACCTTTGACCTTTTAACCCAGTGACCTCACATGCATGTACTTAACAGAAAATAGTGTTCATACTAACAAAGATGCCACCGGGGGCATTCGTGTTTCACAAACACAGGCTTTATTTGCTTTAAACAGTGGGCAAAATAATTATGAACTTGCGCGCTAGTTCATTTTTGCGCCCGCCCGGGGCTGGAGGTACAGCAAAACTAATAGTGTCATCGCGTAGAGGATACCTGAGTTAGTCAGAATCCACATCTCATTTACCTGTAGCGCACCTGGTACCTGAGATATTCACCTTTATTACAAAAAAATCCTGCGGGAAATAAAAAAATCCTGCGGGAATTATCAAAATCCTGCGGGAATTATCAAAATCCTGCGGGAAATTGATGAATTCCTGCGGGAATTTTCAAAATCCCGCAGGAAAAATTGCTCGAAATAATCCTGCGGGAAAAATAAAATTCCTGCAGGAAAAATAAAATTCCTGCGGGAAAATTTTTTCGAAGTAAAATCCTGCGGGAGAAAAAAAAATCCTGCAGGAAAAATTTGAACTTAAAATATTCCTGCGGGAAATATTATATGAACATTTTTTCCCGCAGGAAATTATGCTTTGTTAAAAATTCCTGCAGGAAATTTATTTAGAAAAATTCCTGCAGGAATTTTTTTGAGAAAAAAAAAACTCCTGCAGGTTTTTTTTTATAAAGAAGTAAAATCTTGTAGTACACTTACAAAAAAAATACCACTACAAATAATGAATGAATGAATGAATGAATGAATGAATGAATGAATGAATGAATGAATGAATGAATGAATGAACCTTTAAGTAAGTCCATTTGATTTCCAACCATGATTAGGCTGCAATAATATGCCTAGCCCACGATATGATATGTATTATGATATTTACACATGATACGATTCATATCACGATCCTGAATTTAAAATACAGATATTAAAGCATAATTTCTGTACTTTGCCCAATATTTTATTAAAGGTTCAGCGACAACAATTTATTAAGATCATATCATCATTTCTTGAATGTTTTGAGATCTATCAGGTATTTATATCATGGGTCATAGCATTGTTACCTCCCCTACTCAAATTATAGGAATATAGGTATATTGTATGTGAAAATATAGAACATATATAGAAAATTTTTGAGTAAAATAGGAAAATCTTAGAATTTTTCAATTTTTAGTGATTTTTGAAGTCTTCCATGCATGTAAAATCACTTGTACATGGGGTCAAAATTTGACAATAAATAGACGATATTCACATTAATGTGGTAGACTTGAATTCTACATTTCATGACCCGACATCACAATGTTTGACGTTATTTCTTACTATGATGTCGAAACATATCTATGATGTCATAAAGTAAAATAATGTCAAAAATATTATTGATACGTTTCAACATCACAGTAAGCAATAACGTCAAATAGTGTGATATTGGGTTTTGGGGTGTCTAAAATGTAAGTCTAGCGGTAATATGAAAATGGTCTATTTATTGTCAAATTTTGCCTGATGTACATGTACAAGTGATGTAACATATATGAAAGACTTCAACAATCACTCAAAATTGAAAAATAATTGTATTTGCACTTACATGTAGCCCCTCTCCCAATTTGAAAAATAGTTTACAGTACAGTATAGCCCCTCCCCCACCTCCAAGATACAATAATCGCTTTATCTTAGGTAAACATGCAAAGTACTGAAGTTGGTTGCTTACAATTAGATTGAAAGTGAATTAAGAAAATGGAATAAAATAAAACATGTTTGTTAAGCTTTTAACGCAAGGCATGTATGACTTGGTAGTCAGAGGCAATTCGAGTTTCATCTCAAACATTACCCACTTGATACTGAAACGAAGGCATCACCCACCAATCATATCATTAGTTCTAATATGAACTATGGCAAAGCCATGAAGGGGACGTAGCACTGATAGAAAAGTTAACAGAAAGGAGGGGATCTCCAACAACACTAGGTTGCAGCACCCACAGCAAAACCCAATGCAAAAAAAAAACAAAAAACAAAAAACAAAAAACAAAAACAGGACACCCAAAGAAAGAGACGCAAAAAGGGACACCAACTCACACCATAGAAACATTAAACATAAGAGACCACACATAATCTCTACCACATGGACAAAACAGCATGATGACATGAAGCTCTTACTAGCCCCCTGAAAAGCGAAATGATATATTATTGTCTCTATTTTAATTTACTTCTTTTGCATTAGCATGTAGGTATATGAAAAACTGATTCTATTGATCGTTATATTATTCATGTCATTATCTCATGTAATGAGAAAGTGAAGAATAATCTGAATGAATGAATGAATGAATCAAATGAATGATTATGAATGAAAAGGTTGAGGACCGCTACACATTAAGCTCTGACCTTGAAAACCAAAACGTGCTGTCCTATCAATTCATGGACAACACAAAGTTTCATGAAAATCTTATGTTACATGTATCTGTTGCTTTTCCATAAGTGTCTGTCTGCAATATCTGTTGAACAGTATTCCAAGCTCAGTATAGCCTTTGCATTAAATTGTTGTGGGGAAGCATTATTACGTGTAGCAGAGGAGAGGTGGGGGTGTTCTAGGTAAAAAAAATGACTGACTTGAGATATTTCTCATCAAATCATAGTGAGAACACCTCGCCCCCCCCCCCCCCCAAAAAAAAAACAAAAACAGATGAAAGGGCTGACGAAATACTTTGCCGTATCATGCTTAAGAATTAATTAACCCCTCCCCCCTCACCTTCCAAGGGAAAATGAAATAATAGTAGATCCCGCATGAAATAAATTACTATTTGACATGTCATTCCGGAAAAAAAATCAATCAATATTTGAAGATAAAGAGATGTAGCTAAAGATAAATATATGATAGACAAATAAATAAGAATGATAGATAAAAAATACCCCCCCCCACCTTTTTCAAGAAAAATGATAATGATAATAAATCCAGCTTGAAATAAATGACGACTTACATGACATTCCAAAAAAAAAAAATGTTTGAAATCAATTTTTGGAGATATTAAAGAGCTGTACAAGTCATGGAGAAACCACAGGTTGCCGATGTTTACTAAATTATATCTATTAAAAAATAAAAATCCTCCCTTTGTTGTTATTTATCATATGTACAGGGAAAAAAAGATCCACCAAGGAATTTAAATTGTCAATTTGATCATCGATGAACTATATATATCTTAAAATTCTTTGGCGATTCCCCGCTGCTCCTTGTAGTTATGAGTTCACGTGTACACTGTGTGAGTGACCTAAATGTCAATGTGACGTAGTCAATGACGCACCATGTCAGACGAACTTCGAGGACTGGCTGTGCATGCACCGACTCTGTGTAGTGTGTACAGCACTTGTGCCAGTTGTGGGTACCCATGATGTGCTCCATTAGTTTTTAGGATGTATACTGTGCAAATTCGGGTATTAGTGGATCAGATTCGTTCAAAATTTAGGTTGAATGTTTGATCTACTTTTGTCATTCATCTTCTCCAGTGGCAGTGAAATGTTATGTCGAGGTAGGTTGTGATTATCACACGTTTCTAACTGTAGTTTCGACTGAAATCGATCTGTTACATGTTACGTGCAGTTCGGCAGTACGATCTGTACGATGGAATATTTCATTTCGTGTTTAAATCTCTGTTCAAAAGGCATCTTTTTACAAGTTTGTTAATGTATTCGGTTCACAAAACTTCACGCGCATTTACGTTTCAAAAAACGACGTCATAATGAACATCACAAGCTGCCGATGTTTATCTATTTAAAAAGTAAATAAAAAATAAAAGCTGACCGTTTGTTGTTCTTCTTTCCCTGTATGAGCGATAAAAAACAACAAGAGGTTGGTTTTTATTTTTTGATAGATAAATATCGGCAGCCTGTGATGTGCATTTCCATTCGTAACCTTTCTATCTTCTCTAACGTTCGCCGTTTCCGCATGAACCGTGCACACAAATTTTGAATCGAAGGTAATGGTAAAAAAAAAACGGGAAAATTCATGCTTTTTTGCTTATTCATGTACACACGTCTATCTTGATGGCGACTTCGTCGGCGCTTCGCGCCGACTACGTCCCCTATAAAACTCCTGTAAATATGATTGTGAGTACTCAATTTACCCTGTTTTCATCGTTTCTTCGATTTTTCTGTCTTTGGTCAGTTTGGACATGTTGGGGAATGCTCGGGGGTTCCCTGGACTAAATATAGATTCACTTGTTTTGAGTTGTTTCTTGTTCATAATAAAAATGTTCGCCTTAAAGAGTAGTTTGCAGGGTATTTTCACAGCGAGATATGGGTGCTGATCCAGAAACTGAACTGTTGCAAATGCGGATCCAGCGCCCCCTTTGCCGGGGGGAATTTTGCCGATTTTTATAATGAAAATTGACCAAAATTTAGGGTTGTTTGAAAATATTTGGATCAGTGCCGCCCCCTCAGGGGGCGGACATCCTCTCCGCACCCCCTAAATCCGTAACTCTGTTGGGGGGTTTGGGATGACATGCTAAACACGAAGGTCCGACGGGGATGCGAGAGACCGGTAGATGAGGGAGGGGAATCCCCGTGAAAAAAAGCAAATTGCTGGCACCTCAGTTGAGCTTAATTCTGCCTCTGCCTCCCCCCCCCCCCCCCTCGGGCAGAATCCGCCACAAAGTACACAAATGTATATAGATACATGCCGTATAAAATTCATGAAGTCCAAGCTGGGCAAACCCGTAAAAAATATCTTAAGAAAATCTCAGTGGCGGATCTAGCGCCCCCTTTACCGGGGGTCAACGCGCACATTTTGCCGATTTTGACTGAAAATGGGCCAAAATATACCTGTTTTGGAAACTTTTGAGTCAGTGCCGGGGGTGGGCGCCTCCTCCGCAACCCACCCACCCCCCGAATCCGCCACTTAATCTTATAGAAAGGGTATATATATATATCACTTTTTAGACGCGTGACTCTATAGACCTGATTCGACTAGTGTTGGTCCCCAGCGTGGTGTCCTCTGGTAGGGAGTTTAGCGGCGGGGGAACCCCGGCGACAAAACAAAATTTTGAATAGCATATCATCCAGCTCTTGGAAATAGCGGAGTTTCCGGGGTTTTTATTTGTTTTTTTTTTCAAAATCATAAGCTGGATCTCCCCAAATATTCAAGGGTTCAGCCAATTTGGCTGAACCCTTGGTCAAATTTAATTCTTGATCAATCCGTCCATTTCCTAAGAGAACTTGCATTGACATTGACATGTAGAAGAGAAAATGATAACTTCTAGATTCATTTCAAATATGCCCCAGAAGCCACTAATATTATTTACTTCATGTTCTTTTTTTTTTTTTTTTTTTTTTTTTTTCATTTTATTAATTTTCACGGGGGAGGCACCCCAACCACCGAAGCCTCGCAAAGCATCCCTCGAAAAGAGTTTGAGCCCTCGGCAGGTGAGGTTCTGGATTCTCTCCTGTACAGGGACGAGTAATTACATATACTTTTTTTTTTATAATTTTTTTTACGAAAATTCAGACTCCTCGTAGAATACATGTAATGGACTCTTTTTGTACGATCTCATCTATGAAATTGATATTCTTTCTTTCTGTTATAATATACATGTGTGTATTTTGGTGTGCACATCATGTGAACGTACATTAGATGGGCGCACAGGGATTCATCGCGCTTCTCGATTGCTTGATGTACGTACTATTGGTTACGTGTATGTTGTATAGCCCATAGTACATCAAGCAACTGGGAAGCGCGATAAATCCCTGTGGATGGGCGGTATTGACCAGACGATCACACCCTTGTAGGATAGTTCCTATTATTTCTTAGCAAGGGCGGATTTAGGGGGGTTTGGGGGGGTTCGGGAAAACAACCCCGGTTTCCCAATTTTTTTTTTTTTTTTTTTTTTTTGGTAACATTAGCACTCGGAAAAAACCCTGCAAACTGAGTACATGTAATAAAAAAATTGCTTAATGTCCACCAGAATTCACTATTTTGAAACAAAATTTACAAAAATTTTCTGATACATTCTATCGCATATCGATTCGATACCATATCAATTGGCGTATTTGTGGATTCGTACAAGCAATCGCGAAGTTTTTGTAATGTACGTCGCAGAGGGGGTTTTCTGTTTATTTTATTCCCGAAAATTAACATTAACAAATACTATAATATGAACATGTTCAAATAATTTGCAAAACATGTACGTGTGTCAAACAATCAATGTAAATGGTACGGGGATCGAAACCTACACGTTTCTGTCCTCAAATACCCGGTTTGAGTATTTTTGTCATCTACAAATTTTGTTCAAAACATACTTTGAAATAATCGGAAAAATGGGCAAATATTTAACATTGTATAATATAGCTCGAATATGCTCCGGGGGCCTATGATTAGGCATTCAATTTTCAAAGCCAAAACCCAATGATACCACATTTTTTACTCGATATCGTACCAATATTCTAAGTACATGTTACAGCAAGGACAAATCAACAAGCCAGGGGCGAAGCCAGGCGTGCATTTGTACGCAAAAACGTCCACATCGTCTCGCAAAAAAAAAAAAAAAAAAGAGAGCACCTCCCCCAGTTGCCAAAAAGAAGGGGGAGGGTTTTTTGCAATAGAATTTTAAGCAAACTACTGTTCAGAAATAGATCAAAGACACTCCAGAAACCACCGATTTGAATGCATTTTTCTTAATTTTCTCGTGTTTCATTAGAACTCAATACAACCATGCGCGGATCCAGAGGGGGGACCGGGGGTCTGGAACCCCCCCCCCCCTGAGATTTTCGGAGGTGGGGTCCAGCTTTGGCCCATTTCTAATTGAAATGGGTCTAAAATGCATGAAAGGGCTTTGAAACCTAAAATTTCGCCTCGCTTCGCTCGCCATTTACAAATACAAAACTTCTTTTTTTTCTGCAAAATTCCTCAATTATTATCAATTGTTCATACTAAGTAATTTTATATAATTGTCTTGGGTCTCAGGAACTCATATTTTGAACAGTCCCTTACTTCATAGGATGTAACCTCTTCATCTTTCTCAAGGTTTCGTCATTTTAAGATGTCTGATTATTTGGAAAATGACACATCTCTTATCTATTTATTCTCATGAAATTCGCTCCGCTCGCCGATATACAATGTAAGGAGTGAAATATTCAATGTTATAAATAATCATCTCGATCGAATCAAGACAAATTAATATTTCATATCTAAAAAAAAAGTTTCTGGCTCGCTACGCTCGCCAATTCTTCATGAAAATAAACGTGAAAGGAAAGCTAACAAAATTGCCCCCCTCCCCCATCATGTGCACCGATATATATGTACCTACATGATAGGTAGACTTCCTTCAATTTTGGACCCCCTCTGACCAAAAATGCTGTATCCGCGCATGATACAACGATCGCTAACAAAGTGCGAGCGGTCGATTGGAAAGACTTTATGTGGACGTACATATATTTAAGTATTTAGGGAATATCATGTTCACATCTCAAGTTTTCTTCGGTTTATCGTCTGCTGACATCGAATCATATGCGTTACATGTATCCCATCTAAATTCAGCTCAAATACGCTCCAGTGGTCAGCAATTTGCTTCATTTTTTTTCAAAATTTTCACGGGGGACCCCCTTCAAGGAGATGGGTAGTTAACATATTTCCATACTGTCCCCACTTGACCCTTCGGGCCTCGCAAGTCATCCCCCCTAAAAGTGTCTGTGCCCCTGGACAGCTGAAGTTCTTGGTCCAACCCTTCTTTATAGACGTCCACATCGAAAACACCCTGACTACGCCCCTGCCAGCAGTAAAGGAGAAATTATTTTATTTAGAAATCTTTATTAACCACATAAATTGAGTGGAAAAAATGGTCTGAATATTCGAGAAGGTAATTAGGAGAAAATGTGCTCCAGAATGCACCATTTTATTCCATTTTTTAAAAAATTTTCCGGGGGAGGCCCCCCGGACCCCCACCTACAGGAGGGGGCAACCCCCTCCCCCGCTCGGCACTTCGTGCCTCGAATCGACCCTTAGGGTCGATACAAAACCCCCCCGCTTGCCACTCTGGATCCGCCACTGCTTAGCTTGATTTTTTTTAATAATTGGTGGGAAATGCACATAAGGTTTATCTTGAATTGTCTCCCCATCAATGTTTACTTGATAGTTGAAATAAAATTCTGAATATATCTTAAAGTGTGTAAGACATGTATAGTATATGTGTGGAAGAATACGTGTGAAAATGGGTCCTCAGAACAGGAAATTCGAATATCTCCGGTCCGGAACCAGGTGCACGACTTTGTAAAATTATTTTAAAAGTTGCGTATTTTTAATCTTTCGGCATTTTTTCTCTGTGATTCAAATAAAATTTCTAATAATTTGAAAGTGGTGTCAATGTATTTGAGCTGGTGCGATTTGAGAATTTTTCTCCTATTTTTGGTAAGAAAGTGTTTGAAAAAATAACTGGGATCTGTATCCTAAAAATATGTAGGTCAAGGGGTTCCAAGGATGACAGATTTTATCTATAAGGAATCGTGAAAAATTGTGAAGTTACGGTATTTTAGTATACACTCTGAAATATTTACTTGAAATAATCGTACACAGACGCTCTGCGTGCACATTTCATTGATATTTCAGCCTGACGCCGAATTCAGTATTCAAGAGTTAGCGTTCACGAATAAATATACTTTGTATCATAAAATTGTATAAGGAAACGATGTAGTGTTGTTATTATTTCATGAAAGAATGCAGATACTGGCACAGAATAAGATTTGATGGCCATGGGTTTGACATATCTATTTGACGTGTACATATTACACGCTCATTCAATCTAAGGCGCCGAGCACCCCCCCCCCCCCCCCCCCCCACTTTCTATAATGGCGCCGAAACCCCCTCCCCCACCTCCTCGCTCCTCGCCCCATTAATTTCCATTTAATTTAAATCAGATTTATACAAATTTTTGTGTTTATAACCATATATGACAAGAAAAGTATAAATTGATGATGAAGTTAAGCATATATCGAAATGCCCCCCCCTCCCCCCAAGATTATTGATATTAAATTTTTTTTTTCTTTTTTTTTTTTTTTGTATTCATTGTTATGAAAACGAAACTTTTATGTAGAACATAATTTGCATTTGATGTTTATCTTATTTTAATGTGAAAAACTATAAATTCGGAGTCTAATATACAGTTTTAGGCTTCATTCTTAGCTTATACCGAACATACAGGAAAAGCGCAGAAATTGTAAAATAAGGGGTGGGGGGTTGCGTTTTTGTCTTACCACGAGTCGTTGTATCGATATATGCGTACTTTTTTCACTTTGTAGAGGAAAAATTTAGTCGTTGTATCGATATATGCGTACTTTTTCACTTGAGTTGTTTAATGGTCACTGACACCGTACAAGGAAAAATTTACAACACTAGCCTAGAATTATCTTTTTTTTCTGGTTGATTTTACACGATTATTTGGAGTCTGAATTACCCCTCTCTGGCCTCCTGAAAAAAGCCATACAAATTCTAAAAATGCAGTTTGAAGTTTTTACATTTAAAATATCATTTTATCAAAGTTGAAAGAAGACACATGCTTTATTTTGTGTAAATATCTTTATTTTGAGGAGAACAGGACAGTCTTGAAAATAACGGACATGAAAATGTAATTATAAATAGCGCCAATCGGGCTTCATTTTGGCTGAATTTTTTCAAAACGAATGAGCATATTTTTATGCAACTTTATACATAGCATACGGACATATTGAAATATATGACAGTACCACGATTTGTTCAAGGTAAAAGAGGGGGATAGTAGAACGTCAATGACATGTATTCTTTACAAAAGCTTTCAGTGAATTGATATCCTCAAGGCGACATGGACCGTTCGATTTTTTTTGTACATCCGCAAAATGAATACCCCAAAAAGGAGAGAGAGAGAGAGAGAGAGAGAGCATGTATTTTGTTATATATATATATATATAGATCTTTCCCGTGTAGACTTCATGATTTTTTTTACATAAAGATCTTTCCCGTATATAGACTCTATGATTTTTTTTTTTATTCATTATTCAAGCATTTTATCCAAAATCCCGTCTGACTATGTGTTTAATTATCAAACATCACCCCCCCTCCCATCCCCTTGATGTCTTTCACTGTATCGGCGGGTCTGACCAAAGCGATGGGTGACACCCCTGCGCCCTGCGGCATTAAGTACATGTATACACAGGGGTAGGTATATATTGCGCAATGAAGTACGCCTCCGGGTAAATTCAAGGAACGTGTATATTACGTAACCACCAAGTGTCAACCCCTTGATGACAATATACAGTACACATATTCTACTCTCTTTCTCTCGCCGTCGATAGATTTTTGTCTTGAATCATGCTTTCATTGTTGATAAAATCTCCTTTTTTATTAATATCGGTATATCATTTTTTATCTTTTACTAAAAGTGATCATGATGTGTTTGCATTCCAAAATTCTAGTTCTATCTGCTGTCATTCAGTTCTCCGTGTCTTGCTTATCCAACAGAAAAGGCACCTCCCTTGAAGTCGTGGTTCGGGCTTTTGGATCTGCCTCTTCAACTTAACAATATTATCTGATTCTCTCTGGAAATGTCGTATACATGTACATGCCCTTATCTTCAGAAATTCTAGAAACAACGAAAGGTGAAATTTATCGAAGACTGAAAATAAAATTTTCTTGTGAGGTTGTGGGAGTTTTCCTTCGAGCTCCCTGAAACTACCACTTACTCAAAACAATTATATTTCAAGAATGATTGGTTTATTAAGGTCGTTGGAAACCATGGGAAAATATATGTACATGTATGTCAATATCATGGTTGGATCTAGAGATTTTTTCCGAGAGAGGGGGTTCCAGCCATTTAAAAAAAAAGAGGGGGGGGGGTGGTTCAGTATATGACTTTGAAAGAAAAATTTAATACAGTAAAACATAAAAATTAGAAAGGATGGCAAATACCAAGAGGATGTAATTACCTGGAACCCCCCCCCCCTCCCAATGTGTTGAGTCATTCAAGAAGAATTTAACATAAATACTTTCTCTATTTATATATTTTTTAAAACAATTTTCTGACCATTATGGATGTTGTTATGGGGGTGTTCTTCTGGGAAGGGGGAGGGGATGTCGAGCACCGAAAAAATCACCGCCAACAGGAAGATTTTACCATGTGTACATTGTATTATTTAAAAAAAATGTAAATGTCTATCCTTTTCACAAACATTTGATAAAGCTATATTCCGTACAGTAGCGAAGGAAGCCATATTTATGATATAAAAGTTTAACAGCGAAGCAGTACTATTTAATTTAGAAGTGTCCGGAGTCCATTAATTAGATATAGATACGATTATTGATACCATATTAATTTGTCTAGGTGACACAGACACGCCCTAATCAACCCGGCCGTTTTCATTGTTTTTTTTTTTTCGCCTTTTCTCTTTGAATTCTTCCTTAAGTGGCCGATCCAGCGTCCCCTTTGTAAAGTAGCGAAGTTTGTCGATTTTAATTGACCAAGTTGGTATTTATATAAGAACCTCGAGTAGACCAGACTACCCCAGTGGTGGATTCAGTCGGGGGGGGGGGGGTAAAATCTTCCTGTTGGCGGTGATTTTTTCGGTGCTCGACATCCCCTCCCCCTTCCCAGAAGGGACACTTATGACATGCTTTTGCCAATTTGGAAGCATCAAATTAATAGTACTTCTATGAAATTAGTCAGAAAATGCCCGATAAACACCCCAGAAACCACAGATTTGAATAAATTTTCCAAAATTTTCTCGGTGATAGATAACAAAGTCGGGATGGATGCATTGCTGCCATGTCCATTGTCTAGCTGTACATGGACATACACGTTTCCGAAATAACCTTCATTGATTCATGTGCACGTCTGATTTTCTTCATCTGCAGTGGCGGATCCAGCGCCCCCTTTGCCGGGTGGTCAAGGGGCGAATTTTACCGATTTTTTACTGAAAATGGTCCAAAATATAGGGTTTTTTGAAAAATGTTGGGTCAGTGCCGGGGGGGGGGAGCCCCCTCCCCCTAAATCCGCCACTGAAATGGGAAGTAACTCTGTGTTTCGAAAAGACCAAATTTATTTTGCTGTTTATACCCACAGGCACAGAATGATTTCAATAGTGCTCCCATTAAAACTACTGAAGGTTTACCTACAACGTTAAAATTTCTCTTTCCTATTTTACCTGCACTTTTTACTTGACATGCATACACGTCATGATGCTTATGTATCTGTTTAAGTTTTATGTTCATTTTGCATCACTAGTGTCTTCTTTAGAGATTAGCTTTAGCCTTATTTTTTTCAACCAGTGGCAGATTAAGATGGGGAGCTCAGTTGATCCCACTTTTCACTCAAATACTTTGATTTTGACTTGGAATCCATGCACAATACTGTATTATGTGCTTAAGTGCTTAAACATTGGATTTTTTTGTACCTACCTTCATTCACCATAATACCAAGTCTTAAACTTTTAACTCGCAACACAGATATTTTCAAACTGACAAAGACTGGAGCTTTCTCTCTGAATATTGTGTTAAAGAATTCCATCACAATCATTATGTTGGAATCAGCCCTTTACATGTATAAGTTATTAGTCATACTTCTTGGATTTATTGGGTACATTTTTGGCAAATAATTTTTATTAGCTCAACTGGTCTCAGACCAGTCGAGCTTATGTGATCACCCTTCGTCCGGCCGTCTGTCCGTCTGTCTGTCTGTCCGTAAACAATTCTTGTCCGGACAACTCCTCTTAAACTGTTAGAGATAGAAAGTTAATTCTTTTTGCATTTTACTTGGTCCATGGTCTAGTTGTGCACCTGACATTTTGTTTCAGTCCCTGACCCCCAGGGTCTTAGAAAATGGGCGTGGTCATTAAATTCTATGTAATCTTGTCCGGACAACTCTTCTGACACTATAAATGATAGAGACATAATTCTTTTTGCAATATGATGTGTCTGTGGTCTTGTTGTGCACCTGATATTTTGTTTGAGCCCTTGATCCCCAGGGTCTCAGAAATGGGTGTGTTCATTTTCTCCTATATAACTCTATATAATCATGTGCTCGCAACTCATCTGACACTATAAATGATGGAAACTTTATTCTTATTGCAATATGATGGGTCTGTGGTCTTGTTGTGCACCTGATATTTTGTAATGTTATGTAATCTTGTGCTTGCAACTCCTTTGACACTTTAAATGATGAAGACTTGATTCTTTTTGCAATATGATGGGTCTGTGTTCTAGTTGTGCACCTGATATTTTGTTTGAGCTCCTGACCCCCAGGGTCTTATAAATGGGTGTGGTCATTTTCTCCTGTATAACTCTATGTAATCTTGTGCTCGCAACTCCTCTGACACTATAAATGATAAAGACTTATTTCTTTTTGCAATATGATGGGTCTGTGGTCTGGTTGTGCACCTGATATTTTGTTTGAGCCTCTGACCCCCAGGGTGTTAGAAATGGGTGTGGTCATTTTCTCCTATATAACTCTATATAATCATGTGCTCGCAACTCATCTGACACTATAAATGATGGAAACTTTATTCTTATTGCAATATGATGGGTCTTGTTGTGCACCTGCTATTTTGTTTGAGCCCCTGACCCCCAGGGTCTTAGAAATAGGTGTGGTCATATTTTCCTATATAACGCTATGTAATCTTGTGCTCGCAACTCCTCTGACACTTTAAATGATGAAGACTTAATTCTTTTTGCAATATGATGGGTCTGTGGTCTATTGATGTACCTGATATTTTGTTTAAGCCCCTGACCCCCAGGGTCTTAGAAATGGGTGTGGTAATTTTCTCCTATATAACTCTATGTAATTTTGTGCCCGCAACTCCTCCGACACTATAAATGATGGAGACTCAATTCTTTTTGCAACATGATGGGTCTGTGATGTAGTTGATCACCTGATATTTTGTTTGAGCCCCTGACCCCCAGGGTCTTAGAAATGGGTGAGGTCATATTTTCCTATATAATGCTATGTAATCTTGTGCTCTCAACTCCTCTGACACTATAAATCATGGAGACTTAATTCTTTATACAATTTGATGGGTTTGTGGTCTAGTTGTTCATCTGATATTTTGTTTGAGCCCCTGACCCCATGGGTCTTAGAAATGGGTGTGGTCATTTTCTCCTATATAACTCTATGTAATCTTGTGCTCGCAACTCCTCTGACGCTATAAATGATGAAGACTTAATTCTTTTCGCAATATGATGGGTCTGTGGTCTGGTTGTGCACTTGATATTTTGTTTGAGCCCCTGACCCCCAGGGTCATAGAAATGGGTGTGGTTATTTTCTCCTGTATAACTCTATGTAATCTTGTGTCCGCAACTCCTCTGACACTATAAATGATGGATACTAAATTCTTATTGCAATATTATGGGTCTGTGGTGTTGTTGTGCACCTGATATTTTGTTTTAGCCCTATACCCCCAGGGTCTTTGAAAAATGGGTGTGGTAATTTTTTCCTATATAGTTGTGCTCTCTAATTGTTGAAAGCTATTAATGATGGGGAGTTAACTCTTTATCCAATATTATGGATCTATAGTCTTGATGTGTCATTGATACTTCATTTGAACTAGCAGCCCTTTGCCCCTAGGATCTTGGAAAATGGGTGTGGCATTCTTTTTTGAAATACTTTTTCTTGGATATTATAATATATATGAGTGCTATGATAGTTGCAGTCTAATGGATATGTTGTTTTGTCATGCTACTTATAATTTGTAAGAGCATCTGCTCCCAGTGGTCTTGGTTTAAAAAAAGAAAGGAAATTGATTTTTTAGAAAAAAAAGGAGAGCTACAGTCTCGTCAGAGACTTCTGGTTTCACAGATGTTGATTTCTAGGGCTGGGACGATTCAGGTATCTTTCGATTCGGTTCGGTTTCGAATCACAAGGCCTCGGTTCGGTTTATTTCGATTCGGTTCATTTGAGTGAGTTAAAATACAAAATAATATATGTTAAATGGATAAATTTCACAAATATGAAAAAAAAATCTAAATTGATTTGACCAACCCATCACTTATAGAGCATTAATTTGCATGTATATCTGAAGAATGTGTGGGCATATATATTTACAAAAAAATCATATCAGTTTTACATCGATAATTATTGTGGATGCATGTGCTCCTACAAAACAGCATGCATGTACTATGCATGTGAAATTAAATATAAATACAATGTATTAACAGTTTTCACAGTAAATATTTCAGTGGACATATAGCTTTCCTTACATGATATTTGGCGACTACAATCCCAGTTTATTCTTTTTGATGCTTGAACAAAGCTTCTGACCAGTGCACGTTCATGAGGGGAGGGCCAGGGGCACTTAAATCTGCGCGATAAGCGAATCTATGCTCTTTTCTTACTTTTTTGGCCTTCTTAAATGTTATTTCTGAGCTATTTCAAACATTTTTCTGGTCACTATTTTGCTCCAGTTTACTTTGATAAATTACGTCTGAACCGAATCGAAATCTGCAATTCTACGTCGATGCATCGAACCGACAATTCTGATTTCGAAGCACCGAAGTTTTCGGTGCACCGCCCAGCCCTATTGATTTCAAACAACATCATAATAATTGTACTTGTGAAATTGCCATAATTTTGTCTTACTTTTCGTTAGTAAGTGAACATATCAATCAGATAGGAAAATTTCATACCAACATCAGAAAGCAAATACTATAGCAATGATCCCTTGTACCCAACATTATTCAAGGATTTTAGAATCTTAAGATACAATGTGTGAAATTGCTTCAATACACGAACTAAGGGCTTAAATAATGTTTGTATAACTTGTGCCCAATTCCCATTTCATGTTTATGGAAATAAAATATGTTTAAACTAAAAACTAAAACACGAACCACTTTTTTTTAAGCCTGTCATTTGACAAGAAGTATTATGGAATGGCAAAGTCTGTCTGTCTGTCTGTCCGTCCATTTATGGAACGCAATAACCTAAATATACGCCAACGGATTTTATGATATTTGTACATTATGATCAGACTGTGGAGAGGAAGCAGCCTTTCAATTGTCAGATTCATCTGATTTGTTTTTACGGAGTTACGGGACTTATATTTTTTCAATACAGTGAAAATATTCTGAAACAGTTAAAAATTATTTAAAAATCTATTTTTGGGGTGAAATGTTTTTAAAATTTGTATAAATCAAGAAAAAAAGGATGTTGTTTTATATATGTTACGGGGCTTTTTTCCCCTACTGGCAACGCCGAAGGGGACTCTTAATTAGTTTCCTCTCGGTCTGTCTGTCCGTCCGTCCGACTGTCCGATTATCAGTTTTCCAGACTTTTTTCTGCAAGGGATGGAGATATTCAGATGAAATTTGATACACAGCTTGGTCTTGGATAGTTACAGAGCATGTTTGACTTTCGTCACGCTTGACCTAATTTTTGAGGAGTTATGCCCCTTGATGACTTGGAAAATTCAGTTTTTGTCAGTTTTCTTGACTTTTTCCTGCAACAAAGAGAGATATTCAGGGAAAATTTGATACTCAGCTTAGTCTTGGATAGTTACAGAGCAACGTCGACTTTTGTCAAGCTTGACCTGTTTTCCGAGGAGTTATGCCCCTTGATGACTTGTACAATGCAGTTTTTGTCAGTTTTCCAGACTTTTTTCTGCAACAAATAGGTATTCAGGTATAATTTCATATTCGGCTTAGTCTTGGATAGTTACAGAGCAAGTTCGATTTTTGTCAGGCTTGACCTATTCTTCGAATCGATAAAGCAGATAAAACCTCAGAACTGAACTGCCCAGACAGTAAGTTTAATTAAAACTCATGTTTAATTGAAGATGAATTCATAGGCAGAGTTGCAGGACATAAATATATGCCACCAGCAGGGGACTTACATCGCTCAGCGATCAAAACATTTTTCATACATATGTAAGAATAAAGAAGTGGTTTTGTAGATTTGAAAAAAATCCTGCAGGAAACTTTTAGAGATACAATTTCCTGCAGGATTTTTATCAGAACATAAAAATCCTGCAGGAATTTTTAATATACAGAAAATTCCTGCGGGAAAAAAAAATCCTGCAGGAATTTCTAAAGAACAAAATTTTTCCCGCAGGATTTTTATTTTTCCCGCAGGATTTTTATTTTTCCCGCAGGAACACTATTTTCAAGATTTTTTAAAGAAAAATTCCTGCGGGAAAATTTTTCTCCCGCAGGAATTTCTTGAAAAAAATATTCCTGCGGGATTTTTTTTCTCCCGCAGGAAAAAAAAAATTCCTGCAGGAATTCATCAATTTCCCGCAGGATTTTGATAATTCCCGCAGGATTTTGATAATTCCCGCAGGATTTTTTAATTTCCCGCAGGATTTTTTTGTAATTAAGGTGAATATCTCAGGTACCAGGTGCGCTACAGGTAAATGAGATGTGGATTCTGACTAACTCAGGTATCCTCTACGCGATGACACTATTGGTTTTGCTGTACGTCCAAGCCCGAGCGGGCGCAAAAATGAACTAGCGTGCAAGTTCATAATTATTTTGCCCACTGTTTTTATTTTTCCAAAATTTAAGGTCTTTATCGTTTCAGATGTTATTTAGGAGATATTCTGGATTTGGAAGATTGTATTTCTGTAGAGTCTTTTTAGCCGTAATGAACCAACTATTACTGTCCTCTTTTTTGATTTTGAGTTGTGTAGTTGCCAGATGGTGCTCTGTGCTAGTAGGATCTTTTGCAATGTTGAGAAAGGTTGTTATTATTTTTGTGTCAATATGTGATTCAATAGGTTTAGCACCCACTAGAGCTAGTGCTGCAGCAGAGGCGGTCCTTTCAGGAATGGTTTGTAACATTTTTAGAATTTTTCTCTGATAAATTTCAAGCTTTTTAAGGTCTTGTTTTCTAATCGTAAGTAATTCAATCCCGTGGAGTAATCTTGGTAGTACAAAAGTTGTCCATAGTTGAACTGTTATTGTCGGTGATAGACCGTTTTTGCCACTTCCGAAGAGGGCATATAAAGATTTTCGTGCTGTATCAATTCTAGATTTTACATCTACAGTGTTAATAGTTTCTTTCAATACCCAGATGCTTCAGTACAGGGACTTGTTTGATTATCAGCCCTCTTTTTTGCGCCTGTTGTAAATGTTAAAATTTCACTTTTAGTTGGATTTATGGTAAATCTCTCTTTATTTGCAGTCATTTCTATGACATTTGTTAAAATTTGTGAGTCTATGGAATTTCTTGATAGTAGTGCTATGTCATCTGCACAAGTGGGGGCAGTGAGATCTATGTTACCTAGTTTTACCCCCTCAGGGACATTTTGCAATGTGTTTATTAAGCATGTTAAGGGGTATCGACAAAATTTTATCGGCCATATTGGATTTGACGTGAAGCATACTTGAAAATCTTTCGTTCTGCAGAATTAAGACTCCAATTTAAACCATTTTAATACTAAGTTTTCTTTGCCTCAACATCTTCATTTTCTCATCATTTTAAACAAAAACTGCATCAATATTTTTACATGACAACCATTTGAACTTAGTGCACCGAACTGAGCAGCTACAAGTTTGCAGGATTCATGATTAATACTATAACCTACCTTAAACGTTACTATCATTATATGTCTACAAACATTTGTCCTCCAATTTTGATCATACTTTCTCAAAATACCGGGTATCTTCATTTTACACACAAGGGGCTAGTAGCCATATCAACATAGAAAAGAATCCAGGGGCAGATCCCCAGAATGTTGCACATTTGTAATTTGTCACCTATAATTCACATCACTATCCCACATTTCTAATATATATCATGTAAATTATTAATAATTGAACCGCAAACAGTCGAAATTCTAGTGAATTACCCCCCAGGAACTTAACCAGAAGTCTCTGACGAGACTGTAGCTCTCCTGGTTGTTTTGTTTTATTCAATCATTGACAAATGAAAAAGATACATATACATAAATAACAATTTCTATTTTATTTAGACCAAAGACCAGAGCGAGCAGGTGCTCTGACAAATTATAAGTAGCACAAAAAAATAACAAATCCATTAGACTGCAACAAGAATACCACTCATATAATTTTTAATATTCAAGATAAAGGATCTCAAAAAATAATGCCATACCCATTTTTAAAGATCCTAGGGGTCAGGGGCTGCTAGCTCAAATGAACTATCAATGACACAATAAGACTACAGATACATTATATTGCATAAACAACTAAGTTTCCATCATTAATAGCTATAGAGGACTTGAGATACTGGAAAATGACCACACCGGTTTTCTAAGACCCTGGGGGTCAGGGGCTCAAACAAAATGTCAGGTGCACAACTAGACCACAGATCAATCATATTGCAAAAAGAATTAAGTCTCAATCATTTATAGTGTCAGAGGAGTTGCCAGCACAAGATAACATAGAGTTATATAGGTTAAAAATTACCACACCCATTTTCTAAGACCCTGAGGGTCAGGGGCTCAAACAAAATATCAGGTGCACAACTAGACCATACATCCATCATATTGCAAAAAGAATTAAGTCTCCATCATTTATAGTGTCAGAGGAGTTGCCAGCACAAGATTACATAGAGTTATATAGGTGAAAATGACCATACCCATTTTCTAAGACCCTGGGGGTCAGGGGCTCAAACAAAATATCAGGTGCACAACTAGACCACAGACCCATCATATTGCAAAAAGAATTAAGTCTCCATCATTTATAGTGTCAGAGGAGTTGCGAGCACAAGATTACATTAAGACCGGGGGTCAGGGGCTCAAACAAAATGTCAGGTGTACAAAAAACTGTACAACTAGACCACAGATCAAGTGTAATGCAAAAATAGCTACATTTCTATCTCTTATACTTTCAGAGGAGTTGCGAGCACAATAACTGTTTACGGACGGCCGGATGCCGGACGAAGGGTGATGACATAAGCTCGACTGGTCAGAGACCAGTAGAGCTAAAAATCGTTAATTTTTTCTACCTATGTTGGGGCGGATCGGCACGTGAAAATGGCTACCTGTAAAAACTCGTGTTCGAAAAGACACCGTGTTGTATTAACAAGAGATTTATATGATAATGAGACCTTGTACTCAAAATCGAAGGACAAATGGTTGCAGATATAGTATCAATGTAATGTTTTACTTTAAGGTAAGTTATAGTATTATTCATAAATGCTTCTGAGGTGCAGCTGTGCAGTTCAGTGCATGAATTTAAAAAAATTTCTAATGCTAAAATCCTAATGTAATTTTCCGTAGAAAATATGGGAAAATGTAGCTATTGGGGTTTAGAATACTTGGGATTAAAATAGTTGAAGTTGGAGCCATGACTCGGTGCAAGAAAAGATTTTCAATAACACACTACAAAAAATCCAATACTGGTGTCAGAACAGTTTCCGGACAGTAACAGTTTCCGGACAGTCGCCCTTTTCATATACTTCGAAAGAAATTATTTTCAAAATTTTGTCACAATTTTGTAGATTTTTAATGCAGAATTCGAATCAGGAATCATATAAACAAAATTTTTCATCTAAGATGCTTTTATCACACCACCTTTTTACCTCTGTCTGCCCCGTTTCATATCGCGCGCTGGGGGTAGTCGCCGAGAACCATGCTATTTTAATCTACGTGATTTGAGAAGTTCTGGTTCTATTTTCAAAATTATTTTTACACAGTCATTTGTAGATAAGATTGAAGAAAATAATATCCAAAAATCATCTAGTTTGGGCTGAAATTGATTGAGATTGACCGATTGAAAATCAGGTGTCCGGAAACTGTTTCAGTGATCAGCGAAAAATGGCCAAAATATAGGGTCATAAAATCGGTCTAGAAACCATATTTCTTTAGAGATTTAATATTTTCTTTCAACATGAGTATCTGTGGGAAGGGCATAGCATTATTTGAAAGAAATTTGAATGTTTTCCGTTGATGGATGGAGGAGTTATCCCGAAAAACCTTCAAAATCGTCCGTAAACAGTTCCGACACCAGTATTGCGAATAACGGTTTGTCGATACCCCTGTAGAAAACACGAGACTACCCCCACCTGGGATCGAACTCGCAACCTTCTGATGCTAAGTCCCACGCTCTACCGAATGAGCAAAAGACTCTGAAAGAGACGTCCCACTGGCCAAGTCTAGTACAAGCACCAGTTTACTACACTACTCTCCCCTTTCAATTTTGGGCCTCCCTACCCCTCCTCGACAACCCTCCTACCCACCATCTCTCCATGGGATTTATGTTGGGCGCCATTGTAGAAAACACGAGACTGCCCCCACCTGGGATCAAACTCGCAACCTTCTGATGTTAAGTCCGACGCTCTACCGAATGAGCCAAAGAGACGTCCCACTGGCCCATTCTAGTACAAGCGCCGGTTTACTACACCCCTTAAATCGGGGTTGTTGATTTCTCTCCATTTGAAATAACATTCCAGAGTGAAAACATTAACGTTACAAACAGTGAAACACTACTGACTGTTTCTCCTTCAATAACTGTACTATCTTTCGTTTCTCTGAGTCTTCCATACTGATTGATTATAGAACAATTCAAGAAATTATAACATTCGTTTGCGTTTTCTCGCTCCGGGAAATAAACAGACTTAAGTAAAGTACAAGTCGCTAACGGTATGAATCCGGTTTTAACAACATTTTTGCAAATTATGGCATAAGGTGAAAATTAGAATAATTACATGTAGATGGTCTTATACTTTTAACCCAAAACAACAAACAAATTGAAATTTAAACCCATTATGAAATTCTTCAGTCTCAAAATACGCGTATACCCAGGCGATCTTTCGGTGACCGTGACTATACTATACTATACTATACTATACTATACTATAGAGACAAAAAAGTCACATAAAGGATCATGGTTACAGTAAAGAATATGATATTCCCTTCTTTTTTTTCAAGGATGAAAAATTGAGGGTTTTTTCTTCTTATTTTATTGCTTGCCAGGATTGTTACATTTTGAAAATAAATATTCTGACCTTGAGTTACTGGGAAATGAATAATCCGGCCGTTGAAAATAAATAATCTGACCCGCGCGGAAAAAAATTGCCCCCCCCCCCCTCCTCCCCGTATCAAATGGTCATTCCCTTACAAAAAGATTATTTTACAAAATTACATGAATATACGAAATAGCGTTTGAATTATAGGCATATTTCAAACCAAAATGATATGTTAATTAAGTTCATCATTCGATAGAAATAAAAATGGAATCAAAAATATATTTACTTCGTTGTTGTACTGTTTTTTTCTAAACACCACATCTTAATTCATTGAACAATTATTTGCCACTATTTAGTGTGCAAGCGATGGCGCTCAGCTTAGAATTAGCGATTTTCAAACGAAAATTGAAACAATTTAAAAAAATTATAAAAAATACCATGATGACATTCTACATAATGTGCTCTATCTAAATTGAGGCGGGAAAATATTAGGAAAAAAATCTTTAATTGGAAAGTTTGACTTAATCAAGATTAACATTTATGGACGCATTTCTCACAGCACAGAGCAAAAGTGACCTTAAGAAATAAAATTCAAAATGAAAGCAAAAAGTCTTTGTCCTAGAAAATACTATCTTAATTGTACCATTAGACAGAGGACAAAAATATCAATCAAGATTGAGGCCGGAAAATGTTGAGAAATAAAAGGTAATTCAGTTATGAGTTATATATGCTTAACCTCTTGGCCTGACTGCTTCCACCCTACCCCCTCATGGAAAAAAAATTCCTAGATTCGCCTGTATATACTAAACATGTTTTGAAAGAATTCTACAACCTACAAGATACTTTTTGCCATTTAATACAACTGCACTTGTGCTATCTTTTTCATCAAAATGGCTTTAAAGCTATCGGACTCCATACATGATCGTATTGTTTTAATGCACGAACCTTATTCGGTTTAAATGATATTGTAATGACTTATAATCAATTGACGGCGTTTGCCAGGCGCGTCCATGGACATGTTCAACTTGGAGATGAGGGCAATTTAGGGGACAATTTCAGAAAACATTTTTTTTTTTTAATTTGAAAAAAAAAACATGTAGTCTTGATTTAACACAATTTAGAAAATGCAAAATAGAAAAAAAAATAAAGATAGTCATTTACTTGAAGTATATAGCAATTTTCATTTTTATTTTATAAATATATATACCAGTATACGGAGAGAATTTTAATTAAACATGTTAAAGAACCCTTTTTACGCCCCTTTAATTTTGATATTTCAATACACGTCCACACCCCATAGAAGGAAGCTGTTGTTGAAATGGCATTATTATTCAAAAACTGGATGTAAAAATTTCAATATTTCGTTTAAGAAATGAAGGAATTAAAAACACACTGCAAATTGAAGGAATCGACTTTCTGCTCATTAATGAATTGAGAAAATGGTACAATTTTGTTCCAATTCTTGATCCAAAATTTGGAATTACTTAATAATTTTGATATCAAGAAAGTGTCAATTTTAATATTTCGCTGTGACAACGAAGAGGAAACGAAAGAGATGCAGGGGTTTTGACTGACAGATCGTTATGAGGGACGTTCATAAAGTTGGAATTTTATTGTTTATTTTACCTCTCGGTGCTACTGTGGTTCTAGACTCCAATGATGACTGCTTTCCCTACGAATTCCCGACTTCTACCAGTATATTTGATGACACATATGTGGAACCGTCTGGGTAAGTTAACAAAAAATGAACGGACCCAAAGATTTTTCGAAGCAGACTAATTTCTGTTTTGTGTTGGGTATTGTGGAGGGTTGGGATGGGGATGGAGTAAAGCCCTAATGAAAAAAAACCCAGGGAAAGCACATACACGACTGTTGTCCTACCCCCTTTCCCCGGTAACACCCCGTGTCAAAAACACAGCCAGTCCACTGGAATCAAGTGTCATGGTATGGGTCAAGAGGTTATGTTACTGGAAGTTCCACTAAAATTGGCGTTCTATACACAGTATTGCGACAACTTCAAATCATGAAAGCTATTATTCTACCCTGAACTTACCAAAGTAAGTGCAAACTTACTTTGGTAACCACAAAAGTTGTTTGTTGTTACCAACTTTCAAACAGCTAGCATCAGACAAAACAATCTCAACAAACATCAAGGGACAACAAGGCACAACAACATCTGCACCGAGAATGGGACAACAAGGCACAACAACATCTGAATCGAGCAGGGGACAACAAGGCACAACAACATCTGCACCGAGCAGGGGACAACAAGGCACAACAACATCTGCACCGAGCAGGGGACAACAAGACACAACATCTGTACCGAGCAGGTGACAACAAGACACAACATCTGCACCGAGCTGGGGACAACAAGGCACAACAACATCTGTACCGAGCAGGGGACAACAAGGCACAACAACATCTGTACCGAGCAGGGACAACAAGACACAGCATCTGTACCGAGCAGGTGACAACAAGACACAACATCTGCACCGAGCAGGGGACAACAAGGCACAACAACATCTGTACCAAGCAGGGGACAACAAGGTACAACAATATCTGTACCGAGCAGGGAATAACAAGTCAAAACAACATCTGTACCGAGCAGGGGACAACAAGACACAACAAAATCTGTACCGAGCAGGGGACAACAAGACACAACAATATCTGTACCGAGCAGGGGACAACAAGACACAACAATATCTGTACCGAGCAGGGGACAACAAGGCACAACAACATCTGTACCAAGCAGGGGACAACAAGGTTCAAGAACATCTCTACCGAGCAGGGGACAACAAGGTACAAAAACATCTGTACCGAGGAGGGGACATCAAGGCACAACAACATCTGTACCGAACAGGGGACAACCAGGCCCAACAACATTCTGCACCGATCAAGGGGCAACAAGGCACATCAACATCTGCACCAATCAAGGGGCAACAAGGCACATCAACATCTGCACCGATCAAGGGACAACAAGGCACAACAACATTCTGCACCGATCAAGGGACTACAAGATACAACATTTGCACCGGGCAGGGGACAACAAGGCACAACAACGTCTATACCGGGCAGGGGATAACAAGGTACAACATAATCTGTACCAAACAGGGGACAACAAGGCACAACAACATTCTGCACCGAACAAGGGACAATAACATTTGCACCGGGCAGGGGACAACAAGGTACAACAACATGTGTACCGAGCAGGTTACAACAAGGCACAACAACATCTGCCCCGAACAGAAGATAACAAGGTACAGCAACATCTACACCGAGCAGGGAACCACAAGTCACAACAAAATCTGCAACGAACAGGAGACAACAAGGCACAACAACATTCTGCACCGAACAGGGGACACCAAGGTACAGCAACATCTGCACCGGGCAGGGGACAACAAGACACAACATCTGCACCGAGCAAGGGACAACAAGGCACAGCAACTTCTGCAACGGGCAGGGGAAAAAAAGGCACAACAACATCTGCGCCGAGCAGGGGACAACAATGTACAGCATTACCTGTACCGAGCAGGGGACAACAAGGTACAACAACATCTGAACCGAGCATAGGACAATAAGGCCCAACAACATCTGTACCGAGCAGCGGACAAGAAGGCACAGCAACATCTGCACTGAGCATGGGACAATAAGGCACAACAACACCTGCACCGAGCTTGGGACAAGAAGGTACAACAACATATGTACCAAGCAGGGGACAACAAGGTATAACAACATCTGTACCGAACAGGGGACAACAAGGCCCAACAACATCTGTATCGAACAGGGGACAACAAGGCCCGACAACATCTGTACCGAGCAGGGTACAAGAAGGCACAACAACATCTGTTTTGAACAGGGGACAACAAGGTACAGCAACATCTGTACCGAATAGTTGACAACAAGGCCCAACAACATCTGTACCGAACAGGGGACAACATGGTACGACAACATCTGTACCGAACAGGGGACAACAAGGTACAACAACATCAGTACCGAACAGGGGACAACAGGGCTCAACAACATCTGTACTGAACAGGGGACAACAAGGCACAACAACATCTGTACCGAACAGGGGACAAGAAGGCACAGTAACATCTGCACCGAGCAGGGGACAACAAGGCACAGTAACATCTGCACCGAGCAGGGTACAACAAGGTACAACAATATCTGTAACGAACAAGGAAAGACAAAACACTACAACGTCTGTACCAAGCAGGGGACAACAAGGTACAACTACATCTGTACGGAGCAGGGGAAAACAAGGTTCAACAACATCTGTACCAAACAGGAGACAACAAGGCACAAAAACGTCTGTACCGAGAAGGGGGTAACAAGGTACAACAACATCTGTATCAAGCAGGGGACAACAAGGCATAACAACCTCTATACTGAGCAGGGGATCACAAGTCACAACAACATCTGCACCAAACAAGGGACAACAAGGCACAACAACATCTGTACCAAGCAGGGGACAACAATGTACAAGAACATCTGTACCGAGCAGGGAATAACAAGGTACAACAACATCTGTACCAAGCAGGGGATCACAAGTCACAACAACAATTGTACCGAGCAGGGGACAACAAGGCACAACAACATCTGTACCGAGCAGGGGATAACAAGGCACAACGACATCTGTACCGAGTAGGGGACAACAATGCACTACAACATTCTGCACCGAACAGTCCAACAAAGTCATAGTAGACACACCACAACAGAAAACACGAATGACTAAACATAAATTGATGACTAAGGAGTGACCAATATACTAATATACTACCTGTGCCCACTTTGAACGGTCATCCGCTATATAATAGCAAATTATGTGGTTAATCGGAATACTTGCGCATTTATAAAACCCTTCAACTTACACAGAGGTCGCTTTTGGGTTGAATTTCGAGATCAGGGTTTTGGGACGACCCCAATGTTATTACTGAGCAATAATGTTTTTAATATTCCAAAGTCTATGAAATTGGTTACATTTTTTTGTACCATGGATACATTTTCAATTATTACAGAGCAAATGTGGAAACGGGGACATACACACGACAGAAGAAAGAAGAATACAGCTGTGGCCTATTCAATCTCTTCACCTGTGCTTCATATAGGTACACACACTTTTAATAGATAATCATTTCGAAACCCCCCTCCCCCCCCCCCCAAAAAAAAATAATTACTAGATAAAACCAACAGAAACAATATATATACATGTATATCGGTAAAATATAAGAAGATCCGTATGTATTTGGAAGGTGAAAAAAGATCTAGAGTCTGTGATGATATTAAACATTAGGCTCCAAAAGAGTCAAATATACAGAAGGAAAACGCAACAGTTATGAATACGTGAACAATTGGAATAGACAATGAAAAGTTATGGAAACTTGCATTCGACTTCATTGAACGCTGTGTGAATATTATGCTTACGGGGTTCAAATTTGAAACGACTTACGGTAGCATGTGATACATCATATTGACAATGTGCAGAGATTTAGAAAACTTTTCGAATTAGTCTAGGTGCCATTCACGAAACCCAAAAATTTGTTACGCACAAAATGTTTTTGCATGAAAGTGTTGTCAATACCCTCTTATTTGATAATCCGGCTGATGCCACTCTGGCATCCTTGGGCATTTCGAAATTTTGGGGTAAAATGGAATTTTTCGAAGAAAAACCGTTGAAAATAGGAAAAATTCAATTACTTTTTCCATGCTGCAGCTAGATCAACAAAATTGGTACCAAAAGAACGACAATTTTATTGTCTTTAAGTCTCAAGCTTAATTTACCAATTCACTTGTCCATAAAATGGGGAAAACTATGGATTTTCGATGAAAAATCGTTGAAAATTGGGAAAACACCATATCTTTTTTTATTCTGTAGCTAAATAAACAATTTTGGTACCAAACGCACAATGAATTTATTGCCTTTCATTTAAATTAATACAGAAGTCAGATTTGCAATTTGCTGGTACGAAAAATTGGGAAAAACAACTACTCTTTGATGAAAACTCGCTGAAAATATGCAAAATGCAATGACTTTTTCAAACTGTAGTATGAGGTTCTGCAATTATGGTACCGAATTAAAGGTTTTTGTTATTGTCTTTTAATCTGAATACATATTAAGCAACTTGCTCATAAATAAAATGGGAGAAGAACAATGAGGGAGAAAACTTTGATTTTTGAAGGTTTTTTTTCCATACAAAGTTGGGACTTTGAAAAATGCAAAACATTTAGAGAAAATCAAGAACAAAGATATAAGTATTCAATTCAACAGTTAAAAAAAACCCAATTTACTACTACATGGAGTTTTGTAGCAAGCTTTTGAAAGATGTGGGTGAAATTAGACGCATTGTTCAAAAGGAAGCGGCTACTGTCTATGATACATAACGTGCATGTCTTGTCCACTCTGTTAATTAATCTGCTTTTAAATGATGCTAATGAATTTGAAGACGTTTAACATTTGTACCACTCGGTGAGTGTCACTGCCGGTGGACCAGGAGTCCCCGAGGATACATGTAGCCAAGTTTGATCAATTTCGGTTGGTCGTTTCTTCAATTCGTAATCCGGGATAACCACACCTTCTGCTATTTCCGTGGCAGATGGCCGTCCTAAGTCGGCACCGGTTGCTCGTCGGTTTATGTGTAGTCCTTTGTGTTTGATGTTTCTGTGTTGTGCGTTGACGTTCCTTGTCCCTTATGCATCTCTTTCTGTGCTTGTCTGCTTTGTGTTTTTGCATTTGGGGTTTTGCTAAGGGTGCTGCAACCTGCTGTTGTTGGAAATCCCCTCCTTTGTCTCAAACGCATTCGAAAATTTCTGTTTACAAAATTGTCACAAATTTTTGAAACCTGGGTCCTGTAGCATCATATCCTAGTCATCTTGCTACGTCTTATATTTTGGACATAGTTATCACACATTTTGGCCATATTTCATTGTTTGGATTGAGGATCAATGACGAGGGTTAAATATCCGAAACGTGCATGTCTAGTCCACGCTGTTAATTAATCTGCTTTTAAATGATGCTAATGAATTTGAAGATGTTTAACATAGATGATTTCTGCCAGGGTTGTGAAGTTGTTTTCAATCATTGAAGTGGATCTTAAAGACCTGCTTAGAGGTGACATTGTTCAATGTTAAAAAGATTACTTCAGTTTTGCAACTTCGAAATATGTTCTTAAAATAAGCTCCAGGTTATCTATTCGACAAGAATGCCTAGGAGCTGATGATCGATTGATGTATGCAGGGCTCTGGTGTATCAACTGACCATTAAATGGCAGAATTAATACCTTGATTGTTTCTGGTCATATAATTCTAAACATAATTAAACACTTCAGATGTTCAATGATAAGTGTTCCAGTTATCTACCTTCTTGAAGAAAGTTTTAAACCAATTTTAATGCACAAGACACGTGTTTTGGATAGAAAAATCCTCATCTGTGATGCTTTCAATTAAAGTGACTTCATGGCACAGCCAAAATCCTCTCCAGCAGCTCCCCTGGCCCTATTTTCTGAACTTGAAATTGCTATTACTTTGCAGAGAGCAAATTTGAATGATATTCAATTGAATCCTACTTACGATCACAATGACATAAAAGATTCAGTCAAGAAAGCTACATCTCATGAAATGAAGTGCAACTGATTGATATTACATGATTGTACTTGCAATCATTTGATCGAGAAAGCAATCTGATTGATTAAGAACTCGCATTCTACACATTATTCTAAAGATGTAGGTACTGCGAACAGATCATGATGATGGATACCATCAACATATGATGGTATAGGAGAGACAAAGGTTGTTCTGTGGGAAATCTTTTGAAGTGGTGTTCCGTGTCAAATTTGAGAGAAGTAAATTCAGATATTGAAAAGATGGTGACTGAGGCCATGGTATTCATAAAAAATTACTATGGTTTAGAGAATCTAGACAGTATATCTGATGTCAGGTCCAGTGTACGATTGAATGAAATGGGCTATAAGAGAAAGGAGGGGATCTCCAACAACACTAGGTTGCAGCACCCACAGCAAAATCCCAAAACACCCATGCAAAAAAAAAAAACACAGAGCAGACACCCACAGAAAGAGACGCAAAAGGGACAAGGAACACCAACTCAGATCATAGAAACATGAAACATAAAAGACTAAACATAAACCAACGAGACCAATGGACAACTGGTGCCGACTTAGGACGGCCATCTGCCACGTAAATAGCAGACGGTGTGGTTATCCTGGATTACGTGCGCACAACCCTCCCACTATTCCGATTTCCAAGAGGTCTCGAAGAACGCACAATTATGGTGTAAAACAACCTCCTCACAGAGTTCAAAACTCTTGGATGACCATTACCACCAACTTTATTAATTGAAGAATTTCGATAAAATGTCAAGAAAAACGAAATATTTTAGCCATGTATAAGGAAACATTCTTAAGATGCAGTTCAATCAAACCTGGATCTGCTGAAAGAACTAAATTTAAAATAAATGTTGAGACCTATTGTGATAATATTTTGCCAATTGCGTCTGAACCTCTATCTGTTATCCTGTTGATTTGTTGTAGTCGCACATGAAATCTGAGCTGTGTAACAAACAGATGTGACAAATTCTGTGCTCAATTTTCTTTAATTCTGTAAATGTTTTGGAGTAGAAAATTGTCAGAGTACGATGCAAAGGAGGCATTTTGATCAACCATGTAAGAGGGGTTCTTTGTTGTTAGAAGTAGTTGCACACAAGAATTACAATTGCATGTTGATGACAAAAACAAGGCAATAAGAAAAGAGGTAATCTCCAACAAAACTGGGTTACACATCAAAACACCTCAAGTAAAAATACAGAGAAGACAAACACAGAAAGAGAAACCAAACGGGCAGGGAACAGCAAACACGACATCAAACATCAAATAAGCAATGTATGAATTATGCAATTAAAATGGAACATTCTTTTCGTGAAATGATGCGTGATATTGTAAGATGATGCTAGGGCATTTATACTATTTGGAATGATATATCTAGAGTTGAATAAAGGGTAATAAGAGAGTGCAAATCTAAAACTATTAATATGCAATCATTTTGATACGAAAATTGTTGTTTTAGAATTTCTTTAAACCGATTTTTTTTGCAATTTAAAACCTGTTTTCAGCAAAAACAAAACAAAACAAGAAGATTCAATTTGCTTGAGTGGAATTCTGAATTTAAAGCAAGTTTTTCTAACTACAGCATGGAAAAACATTGCAATATCCCAATTTTCATCGATTTTTCATTCAAAATTCATTCTTTCCCCCATTTTCGTACTTGCAAATTGCTTATCTGATATTTAAAACGAAAGGCTATACATTTATTGTGCGTTTGGTACAAAAATTGTTATTTTATCTACGGTATAAAAAAAGATATGACATATTCCCAATTTTCAACGGTTTTTCATCGAAAATCCATAGTTTTCCCCATTTTATGGACGAGTAAATTGATAAAATGAGCTTGGGACTTAAAGGCAATGGCATTGCTGTTCTTTTGATACCAAATTTGTTGTTCTAGCCACAACATGGACAAAGTAATTGCGTTTTTCCAATTTTCAACGGTTTTCGTTGAAAAATGACCTTTTCCCCCAAAATTTCGAAATGCCCAAGGATGCCAGAGTGGCATCCGCCGGATTATCAAAGTAGAGGGTATTAACATCACTTTCATGCAAAAACATTTTGTGCGTAACATTTTTTTGGGTTCACCCCAAAATAGGCATTTGGCAACTAGACTAAATCCAGTCCTTTGTAAAGGGGTTTATCTATGGAAAATGCAACCAGAGTAGCCCAAGCGGTAAAGGTGTCTGCCTTCCAAACAGAATACATCGGGTTTCGATTCGCGAAATGAAATTCGTTTTTTCCTTACAAGTATCAAATTAACAAATGTATTTAATTATAGATAATTATCTTTTGTATTATAACATGACGGACATTTTATCATTTTTGAAAAATGTTCAGAGGATGTTATACTTTTTCATAGCCATGATGAGAAAAGAAAATGTTCTTGACCTCGGTCTCTCCTCCGCGTCGGCTGAGAACCATACTAAGTGCCTTTTTGGAAAAAAAATAGAGTATTATACATCGTTGGAATCTGTGGAATGAGATCTTTGTCACTAGGAAAATATGTAACCTATCTGTTACTCTCAAGGAGTAAAAGCTTGTTCCATAATGTTATGTCTCCATAAGTAAAAAAGTCAAAAGAACCAATATCTAATATTGCATCTCCATTGACTGATGAACTTACAAACAAATGATCACATCTCTAGCACACTCTTATATCAAAAGATTTGTTATGTTCTTTATACACATGTAGGTGCCAACATGAAGTTTGAATTCCATCTTAATTTTGCCAGATATCCAATATAAGTGATGAGAGATAAATTATCTAAATGCGCATATTGTGCTCTGAAATTGTGTAATACTAGTAGAATATATATTCATATCAATCATCCTTGTTCATATTTTGAGGTACATGGACCTTCATTTCCTTTGACAAGTGATAAATAGAACATGTATATAAACGTTTTCACTTGAAGTCATCGACGATCACTCAACTCTATGGCGCTTTTCGAGTTTGATTGCGAACTTGTATTGTTAAGGTGTACCAGAGAAAAAGTACCAATCATAGTTCAGAGTCAAAGATCCAGGGGAATTTGAGATAATTATAATGTTAGTCTCCGTTACATGTAACAAGCCAATGGTGAGGCCCCGAAGGTAGGCAGGACCAGGTACCCGGTAGGAGTGAGCATCGTCTGACTGCATGCAACACCCTCCGCGGATGTCAAATAGAAACGTATCAAATCCGGTAATGTCCAAATAGGTAAAAGACGGTCAATTGGGAAGTTTGTACTCAAGGATATCTTTGATAATCTTTGATAGGCAAATGCCGAAATGTGCAAAATGTTCTGTGTAGCTACCATACAACTTCCTCAGTGACACCTCAAGTCGTTCCCTAAAATACCTTCATCAAGCAGCTAACTGGTGAGCCTCTTTGTCCTCGACAAGAAATTCTAGTACTTAGAACATGCTCTTGCATAGCTGTGAAATGAATACGTCATAGGCAGGCGAAGGGGGATTGTTGCTGCACATAAAGGAGAAGCCGTGATGGTTCAATCAAAATCGTCACCTTTGTCATAAAGGGGAAATGTTTAAATGACCGTTGACACTAATCGATAGTAATAATACGGAAGTGTTCCAACTCTATACCTTCTTTAAGAAAATTCCAAACCAGACACGTGTCTCGAATATTAAATTCTCACCAGTGATGCTTCCAGAGGAGCCACCAAAATATTCATTTCAGTAGCGCCCTCTTTAATGTTTTGAATTTAGATTTGTGCATTTACTTTACAGAGAGTGCGCGGCTCCAAATTTCCTGTACATAGTATGTCTAAGTAGGAGGCTGAATGTTTCTTTGATTTCCAGAAAGATTTGATTCGCATAATTGATAATCCTAGCTCATTTAGGAGATTTCTTATTCCTTTCTCGTCAATATCATACAGTACCAATGATTTGGATCTAATGCTCATTTCCTCTATGGCGTGATCATGTCATGTGTATTGGATTGACCTTTCCGAGCGTCCAATTTCAAGGATTTGTTTTATTCGTTACACTTAGATCTGTGTATTTTTGCAGGTATGGGACTCATATTGCCCTCGATAAATTTACTTGTTGGGTTTTGTTGTTTCTTGCAAGATCCACTTTGCTTGCTTAGTTAAGATAGTCGATCCATATCTAACGAATGAACAGTGCAAAATTACCTTTCCTGTCACATTACTTGACATCGATGTCGCAAAAGGTGACGACAGTGCGATTAGGGGAGTCCCACATAAAGTGGCTCCACAATTTTCAGAATTCATTTTTTTCGAGATAAACTTATCAATTGTCAATATTGAAATATATGTTCTATGGTACCAATTTTATTGTACTAGACACGTTTTTCGGATATTGAATCCTCGTCAGTAGTACTTCATGTCAAACAGCTTAAATAAAGCCTAAGTGAATTTTCCTGGAGCCATCTACAATATAGACTTTTAACTTTCTCTTGCCAAAATGAGCGACCCCAAATTTTGTGTAGGGTTTATTCAGAAGCGTATTTAAGTGAAAAATATGGCCAAAATCGTTGGAGGGTAGGCACAAGGAGCGTAATCGGTACAGTCCTGCAACCAACTTGTTTGACAAAAAGGTGGATAGGATAGGATGTAAGATGAAGGATGTAGGATAGAAAGTGGACAGAATCTTATCCTATCCTATCCCATCCTATCCATATCAATCCTAACCATTTCTATCCCATCCTATCCTACATCCTATCCTATCCTACATCCTATTCTATCCTATCATACATTCTGTATCCTATCATACATACATCATATTGAATTTAAAGACGTTTAACACTTGAACTACTTGGTGAGTGTCACTGCTGGTGGACCAAGAGTCCCCGAGGGCACATGTAGCCAAGTTCGATCAACTTCGGTTGATCGTGTGTCTCTTCAACGCATATGAAATTTTCTGTTACAAAATTTCTTGAAATTTTCAAAACGTGGGTCCTGTAGCATCATATCCCACCCATTCTGCTACGTCTTTTGGTACATTTTTTGGACATAATAATTTTCATACCTTTTGGCCGTATTACACTGTTTAGACTGAGGATCACTGACGAGGGTTTAGTACCCGAAACGTGCATGTCTGGTCCATGCTGTAAATTTAATATCAGGTTTTAAATGGTGCTATTGAATTTAAAGACGTTTAACATTCTATCCACCTCATTCTTCATTCCAATCTTTTTTTTTTAATTCTTAAGTTATTAGCAGACAAACCTACTTATTGAATTAGATTCGATCCATTGAAATTATACACTTGACTTTATGGGTAATATAAATTATAATTTAATAAAGAACAAAGGTTTGTTGTGATATTTTTGTTTCGTTCACTGCAATCGCAAAAATGGTATTGAACCATCTAAATAATTTTCCTTTTAATAAAATCGAAAAAACAGCAAAAAACAACAGATAATTTACTACTTATGCATGAATTAGCATCAAGTCATTTAGTTTTATTATAATGATAATCTCGCAAAACGTGATGAGAAGTAAATAAATGCGGATAGGATAGGACGTAGGATAGGATAGGATATGATGTAGGATAGGATAGGATGTAGGATAGAATAGGATGTAGGATAGGATGGGATAGAATTGGGTTGGAATGAGGTGGATAGAATAGGATAGGATAGAGTGGATAGGAGGTGGATGCAGTACTGTAATGTATACCGGTATATATTTGGAAATCTATTTCAATAAATTTAGACTCGAATAAAGGAACCATCATAAAATATTTTTTGGTTAATCGAGGTATCAACACCAAAAATTGAGGGAAAACTGCATCGTGTGCGTAGAGCAAGATGTATAAGTTTTCCCTCAATTTTTGGTGTTGATACCTCGATCAACCAAAAAAATATTACATTGATTACTTATTATTTCTTTTCGTCGCTTTTCAACGCGTATTTACGGCGTCTTAATATTAAAAATGTTAAATATCTTTGAAGGCTAAAAGTCAGAGGCTTAAAAATATCATGACCGATTATCTGTATACCATAGGCATATCATTACTGGTCGACAGAAGGAGTCATTTTGAGCGGAAGCGTGCAGTTGTTGGTTTAATACCTTAATGATTACTGTTTTATTTCATTATTTTATCTCTTTTTTCATATCAAAGATAAAAATATTAAAACCTTACAATATTTTGAGGTATAATATTAAAAAATTAAGATACGTTTGGTCAAATTAAGACAAATTAAGGGATTGATTGGATACATGAACTTTATTCGTTGAAAAGTTAAATGAATTGAGCTTCCAAACTTTAAGGTCGATTTTCTCGGGTTTTTGGATAAAGAACAATATAATTCTCAGCCGACTTCCGATCTAGATCTGCGCTTGATGAAGCAGTATGATAGCATAATATATATGTATAAAATACAATGATGTAAATTCATCTAACCAGTATGTATCTTTTTATTCTTCCAGCGATGTAACGTGCCCAAACTATAGGTGTCAGACTGGTTACTCTACGCCATTTGACGGGGCTACGTCATGTTCAGAGGGTAATTGGTTGAGAATTTCTTAGAATAACAATAGGTGCATAATATACCAAAATATGAAATTTGCTAACTATCCTAATTTTCATGAACTGCATATACAACATACTAATTCTCTTTGTTGATTGACAGCTATCTGTGATGGTAAGATAAATAGTCAAGGGGCTTGTAACGACCTAGCAGAGGACGGTGATTACATCATCACACGTACTGCCGTGTATTTCTATGGCAACGGGACTTGCTCCGCCCCGGAAACGTGCACCAGTTGCACAGAAGGTTTCTACGCATTAGGACCAAACTGCAAAAGTAAGTCTTTGGAACAATATTTGAACCAAGGAGCCTGAATTGCAAATTAAATATATATAACTATGCTAATGAGTTCAACAATAAACCCTGCAAGTAGTATTTTAATATTGATCGGTTACAAATAACAGATGTTCTGTAGATGCATGCGTAGATTTCTGTTATCTGAAAAATATATTAATTTAACATTTATGTATTCCAACAATGAAAGAAAATTCTCGTTTGCATATATAGATTTTATTTTTGTGGAAAGAATCAGTATAGAAAATCACAGTGACTATTTTTACATCTAGTTGAACCTAGTCGATCCTAGTCGAACCAAGTTGTCTATCGCCATTATTTATAAATAATCGTTCGTTCCAGTATGCCCCTATATAGATAGGTGCTACCATAGGCGATGTACGAACCATTGTTTATAAATAATCTTTATTCGCTCCAGTATGCCCCCAGATAGACAGGTGCTAACTTAGACGGTGTCTATCGCCATTGTTTCTATATAATCTTTATTCGTTCCAGTATGCCCCAGATTGACATGTGCAGCTACCATAGACGATCTATGTCGCCATTGTTTATAAATAATCTTCATTCGCTCCAGTATGCCCCCAGATAGACAGGTGCTACCATAGACAGTGTCTATCGCCATTGTTTCTATATAATCTTTATTCGTTCCAGTATGCTCCAGATTGACATGTGCAGCTACCATAGACGATGTCTGTCGCCATTGTTTATAAAAAATCTTCATTCGCTCCAGTATGCCCCCAGATAGACAGGTGCTACCATAGACGATGTCTATTGCCATTGTTATTAATTAATCTTTATTCGCTATAGTATGCCCCCCCCCGATAGACAGGTGCTAACATAGACGATGTATATCGCAATTGTTTATAAATGATCTTTATCATTCCAGTATGCCCCCAGATAGACAGGTGCTACATTAGACAATGTCTATCGCCATTGTTTATAAATACTTTTTATTCGTTCCAGTATGCTCCCAGATAGACAGGTACTACCATAGACGGTGTCTATCGCCATTGTTTATAAATAATCTTCATTCCTTCCAGTATGCCCCCAGATAGACAGGTGCTACCATAGACGGTGTCTATCGCCATTGTTTATAAATAATTTTAATTCGTTCCAGTATGCCCCCAGATAGACAGGTGCTACCATAGACGATGTACGAACGAGACGGATAACTACTGTGAATGGTGCCACCATGAGATCCTCCCACAGAAATACTTTAGGGGATATACTAGTCACTTGGATGGAGGACTCTCATGTCAAAGTAAGGCACATGTTAAAATTGGTTTTCTGTAATGAATATAATGTACATATATGTATTTTTTTCTCTTAATTGGTAATTGTTTGAAACTGCATACTATTTTGGGGCACTTTGTCTTCTTTGTATTTCTAAATTTCAAGTATCTGCATGTATTACCTTATTTGCAAAGTTTATGTGACTCCAAATTTCCTGTTGGGTCGACATCTATTCAAACACGACAAAAAGTTTTTTAATGTACTACTTGATCCACTGTTGCCAGGAGAGCCATTTCGTCTGTCTCCATCAAAACTTATTTCTTCAAATTGCTCACAACGTTGTTTCATAAATTATGATTTTTTCGCTTTGTATTTATAATATGAAAGAGATATCCAACAGGACAAGACAGCAATGGGCCACATCCCTATGTTAAACGTCTTCAAATTCATTTGCATCATGTAAGAACCGAAAAAAATATGTAGCATCGATCAGACATGCACGTTTCGGGTACTTACCCCTCGTCAGTGGTCTTCAATCTAATCTCAATGTAATATGGACAAAGAGTGTGAAAGTTATTATGCCTTAAAATATACCGAATGACATGGCAGGATAAGTTGGATATGATGCTACCCTTATTCATTGGAATATAGTGTTGTTGGATATCTCCTCCTTCATCGTTTTATTCTGTTGTCCACTCAGCTCATTTCAGAAATCGAACAAAAAAAAAACAACAAAATTAAATTTGTCTACTTTTACAAAATGGCACAATTAATACTTCAATTTTTCGTTTTCCGAAGTGAGCTGCATAGCCAGTCATACTGGAAATTCTGCAACTATTTACCTTCTTGAAGAATTTTTTTTCTAATGTACCAGACACGTGTTTCGGGTAGTTAATCCTCATCAGTGGTACTTAATAATGCCGAAGTGATTTTCAGATACTATCAAGTGCATTTCAGTAGCGCTCTCTTGTTTTACATTTGAATTTGAGTCTAAACATTTACTTTGCAAAGAGTGCGCGACTCAAAATTTCGATTGAGTAGCACAGTTAATAATATATGTAATTTCGACGATATTTTAAACAAAATAACAAGTTTCCAAAATAGCAAAAGAATATATATGATGTCAAATTGATAAAGGGCAATAAAAAGCTTTTTTTTACTGGTGACAGAGCTTGCAAGAAGTAATTATTACACTTTAAACATTCAGTCATTGGGAACGAATTTACTTGCTTCACACTGCACAACAAAATAAGTGTTTATAATAATATTGGAAGTGTTTTACCTTCTTGAAAAGGTTTCAACTTCTTTACCTTTTTGAAGAAAATTTCAAGCCAATTCTAATGCACAAGACACGCGTTTTTCGGATAGTTAATTCTCATCAGTGGTACTCCTCTCAGCCACATGGTCCCAAATCTAGCTAACTAGGGATCCGTCGATGCTTCATTTTGTGCTCTATTGTGAGTGCTGGTGAGATTATCGTCATGATATCCTTTGACTCATTATGATTGAATGCCGAAGTGAATAAGACACAGCTAAAGGTATTTCAGTAGCGCCCTCTATTTCTAAATCAAATATATGTATTTACTTTGCAAAGAGTGCGCGGCTCCAAATTTCCCGTTGCATTGATTCAGTAGCATGGGTGAGTAATGACCTAATTCATATTATCTTGTACCACAGAGACGTGTTCATGGCGGTCAGACAGTATATATTGCTATCCCGGATGGTGTGAAGACGAGTTAGCCACACAATGTCACTGTCTACAAGGATTCTCCGGGGTCAACTGTCAAAAAAGTAAGTATATTCATTCAATGCTCTCTTCTCTCTTTCACTTTTATCAACATTTTCCTTCAATTTTATCAACATTTCTCATTTTTAGTTTTCCACGATTGCATATGATTATAAAACGAAATCTTCCGATCTCCATGACTTCTTAGTGGATAAGTAACTTCAAAAGCGCTGTTCAAATGACGTATTGGCAGCGACACATTGCAACCACATAGAAAATGAACTTGTCGGGTTTCATTTCTACTCACATACGTATTTTCTGTGCACTTAGTTGATTTCTAGATAAGTTATGTCTTTCGGTGGTTCTAAAAGTAAAAAATAGGAGAATAAGTATTTGATGGTATTTTATCTACAAAAATGAAGTAAAATTTATTGTGAAGAACGATCCAATTGAAAGAGAAGCGCCCTTTTATTGAAGAAATTTGAGTTTTATGATCAGAAAATCTGCAAACCACAACACGGCTACTTTCATCATGGAAATTAATCTATACAAAATGCAGATCAATATTTTTTAATTGCCACAGAAGCAAAAATGATGATGATGATGATGATGATGATGATGATGATGATGATGATGATGATGATGATGATGATGATGATACACTACAATGCACATCTTGTTTCTATTTTGTGATCATTCTTTCATTGCTTCAAAAAATATTATTTCATAGTTTAAGAAGTACGGTTCTGCAGTTGCTAAAATACATCCATTGATTCACATTTATTTGATTTTCTTATTTCTGTATAAATATGGTACTATGATGATTTTCATTGTAAAATTATATTCAGTTTATGCCAGAATCGAAGAAGTTTATTTAAGTGTTATGCTTTATACAGTTGATGACGCTCCTGAATTTATGTACAATGAGGTCAAACTAACAAATGACGACGGATCAACTTCAATAAGTAATCCTACAGACCCTAATGACGTCACACAACCACGTGATATCCTCTGGACCAATGATCTAACAGTTAATCGTTTAAATGCAAAAATTACCGCCAAATACACACCAGCAGCGAACACGTCTATAGATCCACCCTCTGCCGATGGATCCGCCCATTATGTCACTGACTATAAAGCGGGAATCGTACAAGGCCAAATGTCGTACTCTATCAAAGATGGTAAGATTATGCAAAAAAAATAATAAATCAGACTGGTTTAATTCCATGTATCAAATATTTATAGAATTGCTTGGAAATAAAGGTACAGAAAAAAAAATTTAAATGTTTTTTTGTGGTTAAATAATCTCCTGTCAGTTCTTCATTTTTGGACTTTTTAAGATTTTTATTTGTTCGGGTCCTATTATTCATCTTTATTTGTTCATTTGGTTCACATATTATAACGGTAAGAACAAAATGAAGGAGATGTAGACTGTTGAAAATATTTTAAACCTTTTTCTCAAGTTCTTCGTGTTGCAGGCATTTTCTTTTCTGTTTGATTCATGACATGATATCATTTTAAGGTAACGCAATAAGAGAGACAGAATCGGTACTATGTGCCAACATCTCAGAGAGTAATCCTCACAGCAGTGCATGGGACTGTGAGGAAGTGTTCGAATTCGGCGTACAGCTACGTCACGGGAATGTGTAAGTTTCCCTTTCATTTTACATCACTGAAATAAGAACGTTAAGAAACTTGGAATGTTTTTGTTTTTATTTGTTTATATAAAAGTAAACCTAAAAGAAAAGAGTAATCAGAACATCTTTTGAAAATAATATGCCTTACCAAATGCATCGTCGGAAACCTACGCTCGGTCACACAAGCTGACCTCCCGTGAGCCATGACGGCAGAATTTTCGCTGGATAGCATGCGAGTACTTGCCAGTGAATGCGTTATCGATAGAAAAAGGTTGTTCATCAGCAAAGATGTCCTAATAAATGGTGACAGTGGTTAATATTTGTTAATTTTAGAGTTACAAAACAATATGACTTACACATTGACCTTAAATAGCTCTTTCACTGACACTTACTCGCATTATATTTTTATTATGCTATCCAGCGAACATTCTGCTGTAATGACCCATGAGAGGTGAACCTGCGTGACCGATCGTGGGTTTCCGACGATGTACAAAATGATAATTCAAGAGAAAAAGGAATCATATGGTATCAAGTACTTAAAAAAGGTAGATTTGCTATCATGTTTTCTAAGGAAAGGGGATGGTCTTCAGCATGACGACCCTGCACCCACCCAGCAAAACAAACCCACAAGAAAGTAATTCGTAAATGACATCAGACAAAACTACAAACCATAAAAAATACACGACACTAATCACTAGAACATCATACAAAACAATCGAAACAGACGTACAAAAACTTCAAACATTAATGACAACACATAAACGGAAGGAGACCAATGTGCATCCGGCACTGACTTTGGACAGCTATCTGCTATAAGCAAATGGTGTGGTTATCCGAATTACGTGTGCAGAAACCTCCCACTTATCCGGATACACAGAGGTCTCCATAGTTGTATAATGGTTGTATAAACATAAAACTTCTCACTTCAAGGTGACGTAACAAACAAGACAGTTAAACGTAGTAGTGTCGTGATTGTCATGTAAAGAACTTTTTGCGAAAGGATGTTGTCAAACTTCTTGATTCCTAGGCCAAACAAATTTGTTTAAATGATAGAAAATGTTGTATTTTCACACTATATAGATTATAAAAATAAGCCAAAATTATTGTGTTTAGAATACCATCAAACAAAAATGAATTTTGTTCACATTGATTATTTTGGCGGCTTTTGAAATCACTTTGGCTGGAGGCATCACTGATGAGGATTTAATATCCGAAACACGTGTTATGCATAATAAATTGGTTTAAATATTTCTTCTGAAGGTATACAGTAGGAACACTTCCGTATCATTTTCGTCAGAATTTACTTTTTTTGTTCTTGTATAGAATAACATGGGCAGCAACGGTCAGTAATGGAGGTTATGTTGAGATCATGGACAGAGAGGGCAATGATGAACTCGTGAGGCAGTATATGACTGGAATGGAAACCTCTGTTGAGTATTCATATCAAGTGGACGCAGAGGCGCCATACCATAATGCAACAGAACCTTTGATGTCACCGGATGTGACGAACTCTGTACGAGATTTTGCTTATACTTTTTTTAGAGTAATGTTAGTAAATCGATAGGATTTGCATGTTTTGGTAGATTTGACATGGTAAGATGGGGGAGGTAACATATACTGGGTGAACACGTTAGTTCCACATCGAATGTTGAAAATTTCAAGATCAGTGGGAATTAGTCGAAACTCTATTTTAAGCCCCTTATCAAATCATTTGAACAAGTTGTTTTTCTTCTAAAAGTAAGAGGAGACTTACATCGGAAAAGTGGGAGGGTTGTGCGCACGTAATCCAGGATAACCACACCTTCTGGTATTTCCGTGGCAGATGGCCGTCCTAAGTCGGCACCGGTTGCCCATTGGCCTCGTTGGTTTATATGTAGTCCTTTGTGTTTGATATTTCTGTGTTGTGCGTTGACGTTCCTTGTCCCTTATGCGTCTCTTTCCGTGCTTGTCTGCTTTGTGTTTTTGCATTGGGTGTTTTGGGGTTTTGCTATGGGTGCTACAACCGGGTGTTGTTGGAGATCCCCTCCTTTGTTTTACATGTATGATATAGAATTATCAAGCACAAGCTTTAGATTTGCATACTTCGTGTATTTTGACAACGAAATAAAAATTCTTAACTATTTATTATAATCAATACTTATTTCATGACCCTACGTTTTACTATAGTCTGCCATGGCACTCAGCTGGGAAGATTGGGTGGACGATTTATCTGGAATCAGTCATTTTGAATATCTGATTAACTCCATAACGAATGGTACAGCGTCTGCTTACTTGGCCACTAAAACGGTAGCTGCAAACGTTACAGAGGTAAGGATTTATTTTCAGTAAAGTTATGAAGAAGGAAAGCAATCATATATTATTTATATTATTATGTTTATGTAAGCAAATTGACCCTTCCGAACGCGGGATAAATTTGGGAAATTCCATGACGTCACAATGCAATTTCGATGTTTGACAGAGGTTCGAAGCTTGTTTGTCCGAGGTAAAAGCATTGCGAAGTCACGAAATTTATCATTTTTTTCCTGCAATCGGAAGGGTCAATTGGCCTCTGGGCCTGTTTTTCTCAAGTTCTGTCGCTTGAAAAAAAGCTTTGATTCGGCCTTTTATCAATTTGAAAGCATACAGGATTCACTAGTTGGGAAACTAAAATATGGAGCTACGTAAATCCAAATTTGAATTCAAAACATAAATCTACCCGGCGCCACTCAAGTAAATTTGACTCTTTCTGAAAGTCGGTTTGGCTGAAAGTGCAAAATGTACCATTGATGAGGATTTACTAACCGAAACACGTCTCTGGTGCATTGAAATTGGTTTTAAGTATTCTTCATGAAGGTAACAAGGAAGACCTCTTCAACTTTCCTACCTTGTATAATTAATTGATCATTCAGAACAAAATCTTATGTGTATCAATTAGGTATATTTTAGGCCATATTTTTCACTTACATACATTTGTACGCTTCTGAAAAAACCCTACACAAAATTTGGAGCCGCTCACTTTGGCAAGAGGAAATTAAAGCTCTGTATTGTTGATGGCGCCAGGAAAGTTAACTTTGGCTTTATTTAAACTGTTCTGCATGAAGTACTACTGACGAGGATTAAAATATCCGAAACACGTGTCTAGTACAACAAAATTGGTACTATAGAACATATATTTCATTATTGACAATTTCAGATAATAAATCATCATCAGTTTTATTTCAAGCAAAATAATCTAGGAAAGTCAAACTAATTTAGAGGTGCCATCTTGTTTCATTTCTTATCCGCAATTTTTATTTTGTCAAAAGTGCGTTGCTCCATATCATTATTATATGAGTCAATATCAAATATTACATCCTTTTCTGTCAGTAGACAATTGCCATACTTCTAGATGAGTTATAAGACCAAAATTATATTCTATGATATTGTTCATAATGGATTCTGTCTCATGAGCACACTTCCTTTGTTCAATAATGAGGCAATCATTTCATTCCGTCCTATAGAAGGTCCATTTTATGGCAAATTTTGCTGTCAACTGGCTTCAGAATTTTCTGAATGACTTCTTTGCGATAAAATATTGTCAAAATAGCTAACTGCAATTGAGATATTATGAGTCTGTTATAATAAACATGAAAAAGATTGAACAATTACGTAAGAAATATTATAAATACTAGTTGCCATATTTTAGATTTCCTTGAAATAACCTGGACTGTACACCAAGAAAAAAGATTTGTCAATGGTGTAACAAACGCCTTATTAGTCATATATTGTCGCTTTCTGTTTTTTCAAAGTATTCAAAGATCTACTCCTTATCTTCTTAATATCTTGTCATTTATTTTCTCAAGTTCACTCTTTTCAAGATGATTTAAAACAAAGCTTAAACGGTTCCATTAAGGGTTAGTTGAACCGTACATTGGTTTCATGTCAGAAGTGTTACGTTTATTTTTATCCATTGTATAATACTTAGCATGGTGTACATTTTCCTTGCAAACGTTTATAAAACATATTGTTTATGGAAAGTATTACTAAGTCCAAGGACAACACTTTATCGATGTTACTGTAAATTAATGATGAATACATCATTGGTGAAACGGTCAGTGGTGTTATAGTTACACCATTTACAATTTTTGTTACACCAGTGACAAATACAGTCTAAATATGATTGCATATTAATTGTGTTTTGGAAATGAAGTATTCAAAGAATATAAATATCCTAATGTTGTGTTTAGCATTAAACGTATGTAGGTTATATCTATTTAAAGAGAGCCAATTGCACGATAATGCTAGTCGTGTTACACCACTGACAGACCGAGTAACACCATTGACATATTGCCATTTTTGTCTGGATTTTGTCTTTTATGTCATAAATGAAAACTATAATTTAAGTGAAATACGATCAGTAGTATGTAATATGTTCATCAAAGTATCAATATCAAAGTTTCCAAGAATTTCCCTTCTAAAAAGCATTATGTCTTTAATCCTGTTACACCAATGACTATCACATCATACGAGAACCAGAAATGTTTATGAGATGGAAGGAATAAAATCGCGGAAAGAATAGATATTTAGGGAGAAGGTGATCTTCACAAAGACCCCTTGTAACATCCACAAAAAATAAGCACATTAACACCTAAATTTGACGACACACAAGGAACAAATACACACAAAAATTATGAAAATAGAAGAAAAAGAAAGACAAATAATTCATGAACCTAAACATCATTAAAATAAGAGGTTTCATGTTTACTTAGGTTGTAATATCACACATATCAAACATACATGTAAATGACCGTGGTGGACACCAAAAGCATGTTCCAGTTAATAGGGTGGCACTGGTGTTATACACGTGAAGTGGTCTTATACGAATAAAGATTGTTGTTACGTGTGGTTTACAAGTATACATTAGTAATTTAAATTCAACGTAAGTAATATGACAGAATAGGTATGAGAGCACCAAACAGAACGGTTATAAATAATCTACACAACAAAAATACCTTATTTTCACTCATCGGAGTCTGAAGTTTAAAACTATTATTGTGTTAGCCATTTTGACTCTTTGGATCTTTCTTACTGTTTACAGAAGAAAAAAATAAAAGACCAGATAGTAACTTCTATGAACTCAGTAATCAAATTTAGTGCAAAAGACGTGCACACCCAGAATATCAAATTCTTGTCAGGGTTGATCAATTCAAATAATTCCAGACAGATTTTGTTTCGGTTATTTTGAGGATAATTCTATGTTCTCAAACGAAGTAAATAAGTGACATGAATATGCAAAAAACAAAAACAAACCCCAAAACAAATAAACAAACATTATATTCTATATTGCAGCAAAAATAATTTGTATTGGGGTAATTACTTTTCCAAAAGTAATGGCCGACACTTGTGACCCTACTGAAACTTCAAGTGTACCTACCAAAAACGAAAACAGGTACATTGTTTTATATTTTTGCTCACTATCTTAGTCCATTGCAGAAAAAAAGTATTGAAAACTTGGCTAAAATGATGGACAGACGGACATACAGACTGACATACAGAGAGTAAGCTAATAGTCCCTCTCGGGTTTGTCAGTAGGAGGCTTATGAATCAAAACTGTTTTCTAATTGGAATTGTTACATTTCAAATTTACAATTCAAAATATCAGGAGAACAATTTTGGTACTAAGAACACCTATACATAAGTCAATGGTGTTACAACTTTAATCATTGGTGTCACAAATTTTAGTATTTGAAAATTTATAGTCTCGTGTAGACATTAGCTAGGATTTAAAAAATACAACAATTGAATTGTTTCTTTTTCCTCATACCAACACTTTTATTTTGTCATTTTCTTTCTTTAACTCGAATATATTTCATCTTTAATATGACTTTGTCAGTGGTGTTATATTTCTTGTAATTGGTGTAACACTGCTTACAGAGAATAGAAAATATAGCTTAATACAGATCACTTTCATCCATTTTACTGCAAATAATCTTTTAAAAAATGGACATTTTGTACTTTATGAACAAGTGTGATATGTCCCTCTTGTATTCAAGGGCATGAAAAACAAATGATAAATTTCGATGTCAGTGGAGTAACAAAATTGTCATTGGTGTAATCGACAAAATCACTGGTGTAACGAGGGTTATATTTTGAATAACTTCCGTAAAAATTATGACATCTGATTTATTTTTATTGTTGAGAAAAGAATTTAATTCATTTTATACAAAATGAGGAACACTAATTCTAAGGAATATATCGGCTCCAATTTAAACTCATTAAATATCTTGTAGCTTCATGCATTTGTCTATATTTTGAGTTTGTATGCGCATAGAAATTTAAACGATCATGAAAAACTAGCAGGAATAAAAGAAATAGATAGATTTATAAGCCGTTCACTTGATTACAAAGTTCCTTTTGTGCTGTTTGCATCAGAAGTCGAAATAATGGTTTAAAACATACGTTACACTACTGACACGATTTTCTTAGTTGACATACTTTACGATTCTTAAAACTCTATTTATCATGCTTATTTGTTTGCAAATTATATTGATTTGAAGTTGTGGTTACTTGTTTTCCTTGTCATCGAAAAATTATTTGAAAATCAGACGATATTTTTCTGATTTTTCATGCTTCAGATTTGGCTGCAATTTTTGATAATGACCCATATGAGACTTAAGACCAAACGATTGGAAGGATGGTTTTTATTTCCAATATGTTCATGACATTAAGCATAAAACGGCAAATTAAAATGTTTAGAATATAAAGGAGGTAGCATCCTATAACTATTCTACCAAAGCATCGCAAAATCTTTGACAACAAATAAGTTGGAATGAACTTATCAAACGAGGACGCCAATTAAAAAAAAACCTGTAATTGGTTATGGGAGAAATACAAACAAGAGCCCCAAGGGGGACATATCCCTCACCTGAGTTTCAAACAAAATATGATAGTAGACAATCTGGTGGAGGCCCTTGATTACTTGCTTCTTTTAAGGGTTCATGAAATTATGAACATCAGTGTTGGAGATATCGAAAATGTGACGGCCAATCAGAGCACACAGTAGCCATATTGGTTAGCCAATTGGCACCAAAAAAAACCTTTGTAGAGGACCTTGAGTACTTACTTCCTGTAAGGTTTCGAGAAATTGATCAGCACGAAAAACGCAAACTTGGTAGATGATCTTAAGTTCTTGCTTCCTGTAAGGTCTCGTGATATTCTTTGCATCAGTTGCAGAGGAGAAGTCGAAATGTGTCAGCAAATCAGAACCCTCGGCGGCCATATTTGTTGACCGATCGGCACGAAAAACACGAACGTGATAGATGGTCTTGAATTCTTGCTTCCTTTAAGGTTTTGTGAAATTCTGTGCAGCGGTTGCAGAGAAGAAGTCGAAAATGTGTCAGCCAATCAGAGCCCTCGGTGGCCATATTTTTTTACCGATCGGCACGAAAAACACAAACTTTGTAGAGGACCTCGAGTGCGTGCTTCCTGTACGGTTTCTTGAAATTCTGTGCAGCGGTTGAGAAGTCGAAAATATAAAAAGGTTACGCTGGACGGATGACGGACGAACCACGGACGGCGCACTATAACAATGGCTCACTTGAGCTTCGCTCAGGTGAGCTAAAAATGAAGTACTTTCAACGGATGATATATGATAAGTAAGAATAATTATATGTGTTTCTTTACTACAATGCAGTAATATATGGAATCTTTTTTATAACCACAGGTGGTAAGTATATTACCTTAAATTATTTGTTTGGACATGTATAAATACTGTAGTATAAAATGGAAACTAATTACTCTTTAGTACTCTTTAGATGTATTCTATTTGTTTGGATGGGGTTAGATAGTTTGTAATTAATTGTTTTTGTCAAGTAGTTTAAGTTAAAGTAACATAAACATAATGTAAATAACACTCTGTTTATTTCACGGTGGAGATCACTGATCATGGGGCAAGTATGGGAAGTTAGCCGTCTTGTTATTTTCAATAGAGAGGTTAAGTTTTAGCACAACCTGTACGTGTGATGTCATCACTTCCTGCTATCGTTGATCAAATAACTTCACGACGTGACGTATAGCTTCATGTTATTGGTGTGTAAAGGGTGCTCTACACGTAACAAGAACGGGTAACATCTTTGAAATATTTCACACATTACATTGATCGATCTTCAAATTGTCGCTAATGTAAAGCGCGTTTAGGATTTTAAGGTGGGTCCCTACTCGTGAATTTAACAGATGAATTTTGTATTTTAAGCTTATTTTCTATACATTATAGTCAAAATGACATAATGAACACAGACATAGATAGGTAATTTTGTTTTCTTTAAAGATACAGTACATTAACAAAAGGTACCCTAGCACTTAAAAATTGAGAAATATCAAATATCCATCATATGCTTTTGAACCCTCCAAATTCAGTAATGATACGAATATGTTTATTTGTTCTGTTTTATTTTATGATAACAAGTCATATAGAAGAAATACAACACATAAAATGATATTGTATCATAAATCTAAGTATGATATATCTCCAAACGTTAGGGTACCCCCTTATAATTTCATAACATTTTTGACCAAGAATATGTACTAAATCCAACTTTTTGCATAAAAAACAGAAGAATTTTTTTCATTTTGTAATATTTCATAAAATTATGTTTGTAGATGAAGAAATAATCACATACAGGTACACAGTTTTTGAAATGATCAAGATATGGCTCCAAACATAAGGGTACCCCCTTGTAATGTTATCATATTTTCGACAAATAATATATAGTATATCACATTTTTGTGCAAAAAACAACAGATGGAATTTCTTCAAATTGATACATTTTATACGATAATGTATATAGATGGTGAAAAATCGCATACAGGTATACAATTTTATAAATGATCAAGATATGGCAACAAACATAAGGATACCCCCTTATAATTTCATCACATTTTCAACTGAGAAATTATACTATATGATTGATGTGGGCATTGATAGATTGCACCATCTTTTGCTTCTTTTGGCATTTAAGATCTTTTGTCTGTGTTTTTCAATGCGCTGGCTCGTCCCTCACCAGCCATTGTAAAACGTTATACGCAGACTGCTGCATGTAAAGAAAAACCTATAACGGTTGTAGTAGGGAGCCACCTTGACTTTCCTTACGGCAAGTGTTTACAAATGTAAGCCTTACTATATTGCAATACCTACACCAACTCCGGTTCGCAGTAAAACTAAACAACGTCTTCGGATTGTGATGTCAAACCATGACGTGTACATGCACGTGTACATGTACGTAATACGTTGGAAGCACTTGTAACTAAACCCCTCTATTCTTAAATGTGCTGTTCATGTACTTGTGGTCTCAAAATAATCTGGTATGGCTTTTAAGACCCACGAACACAAGTTTCTTAAACTTTTACATCGGAGATCTCAAATTACATTTCAATACTACCATATAATGTGTCAAAATAACCCCCAGACGTTCAGAGAGTGTCCTTAAAAGACATAATTAAAGGCATAATTGACTATAAAAATTCTTGATTCATACCATTGACAATGATATCAAAGTCTACGAATTCTTCATAGTTTTACTTGCTTTTTATGGTCTTTTTTCACAAAATCAAAGAGTGAATAATAAGGAATGAGCTCTCATTGGTTTATTAATGGAAAAGTATTTATATATTCCAAATTCTATGTATCATGATAATTGTAGTCTTCTACAGAAATCAGTATTTCTTACATATCTTGTTGCAATGACAATCAACTGATGAATACTTTATAAATTGAAAAGTTATTGATTGATTATAAACTTTGCACCAAGTCCTTCCTTAACAAAAACAGTTTATGCACACATTTCATGTAATGCAAACAACAATGCCGTCTTAGTTATGTTCTTGATCTTCGATCATGTTCATCCCTTTTAGAACTGGTCTTAAACATTCAGAATTTACTTCTATTCCATTGTCAGATTTAAAAAAGTGGTTGTCAATAGGTATCTTATCAAAAGTAATCTACATTTTCTGAATATTCATCCTTTCACAGTCCGACACATCGTCTTAAAACAGACGTCATTTTATTGTTAGCATTGTGACGTCAAAATTAATTTTTGCTATATTTCAGAATTTATGAATGAAATGACGCTATATACCGGAGTTTATATAAGGATAAATTACGTCTATTCGGTTTAGATTTAAAAAAGAAAATTATAATTCTTTCAGGTGGTTGAGAACGTGATAAATCCTGGTCTTTACGAGGTAGTCCTTACGTGTTATGATGTAGCTGGGAATCACCGCAGTGCCAGGAGGATTATCCTTGTGGACGATCTGTCTGTCATAGAAACCATAGACTCTAATCCAATTACAGTCCAAGGTAGAAACTGTGTTCGTGCTGTTGTGTCTCTTGTGTAGTCCCCTGTTGTTTTTTCTTTAAGTCCTTCATTTGTTTGTTTGTTACATCCTGCGGGTGTGTTCCGCTGAGGTCAGTAAAGGGAAGTCTTGCAGGAGACATCATCTTCATTCTACGGATGTAATAAAGAGCTATTTACTTGTTTTCTTAGCTAGGTCCTACCTTGTTAAAATCATTACCTTACAAGATTCTTTGTTTTATGTAACAAATGAAACCTTTGTGCACATCGATAAGATTGATGGTTGTGCCATTGTAATCCAGATATTTACACCAATTTCTATTAATGAAGCAGAACACAATTCTAAGTCAGCTACGTGTGCATTGTTTCTTCTGATCATTTTACATGATACATGAATGATAGTTAAAGATTTATAGAATAAGTGTCTTTAATTGCTTTTGTTATGGGTAGGCACCAAAAATGTACGTGTATTCATCGTAAATGTAATGTTTACATGCCGTTGTGGAATCTGCATTTATACAGAATGCAATATTTCAAGAAACTAATTTAATGTACATATAAATCACAGAGGATACTAAGCATCTTGCATATGAAGTTTCTTTGCATATCAGAAAACGACACCTTGTTATATATGTTACAGGGAATAAGTGTAATCAGGGATTTCATGTAATTCCTGGAACGTTCAGTGATAACGTGTAATTCCTGGTCATTTTAGGGATTACATGAAATCCCCAAAATGTTAGGATTACATGTAATTCCTAAAATATTTTAGCATTTTTGCACTTATGTCCTGACGGCCAAAAATCATATAAAAATGAACAAATCGCGAACATGATAGATATTTTACATGATAATTCATGATATAAAATCCTATCACTGAAAGAGAAAAAATGGTTACGTATATAACCAGAGATGATTTTAAAGCTGATTATGTTAATTTAAAATTGATAGGAAAACGATATGTAAGAAAAACTCTTGAGCAGATTATTTGGTTGCACAGATAGATCTTTGGCCTACTGACATTATAACAGTGTATGCATGGAATCTTGACTGGACTATGTAACTCAATACAGCTATTGTAACAAAGTGACATGGTGTTCTGTTCGTCCAAAAAAAATTCTTCGCATCTATAACTTGTTGCAATTAAAAATCTTAGTATTTAGGGGTTACCATGCGTGTGTTTTACAAAAACTGACAGGGTATCGGCGAATCCCCTGTCAGAAATTGAGTTTTACCGCGAGGCGTTAGCCGAGCGGTAAAACGGATATTTCTGACAGGGGATTCGCCGATACCCTGTCAGTTTTTGGAAAACGTCAGTATGGTAACCCTATTCTAATGCTTTGGTCAGTAAAAAGCTAGAAAACGTCTGCTTTTAACGACGTCGCCATAGCAATGTATGACGTCATAGCAAAAACTGCAGTGAAACGTGAATCCCCTTGCAGTTTTTGTGTCGCCTGCGAAGCAAAGCGACACTTAGGGATCACTTTGTCCGTTGTCCGTCTGTCCGTCCGTCTGTCTGTCTGTCTGTCTGTCTGTCTGTCTGTCTGTCTGTCTGTCTGTCTGTCTGTCCGTCTGTCTGTCACACTTGGGTGTCACACCCATAACTTTTGATTGGTAAGTGATAGGGCTTTGATATTTCACATGTGTATTCCTTGTAACAAGACCTTTCTACACATACCATAATTTTTGACCTCGTGACCTTGACCTAGATATTTGACCTACTTTTCAAAAAATCTAAGATTGGCTATATCTTTTGACTGGTTAGTGATAGGGCTTTGATATTTCACATGTGTATTCCTTGTGACAAGACCTTGCTGCACATACCATAATTTTTGACCTCGTGACCTTGACCTAGATATTTGACCTACTTTTCAAAAAATCTAAGATTGGCTACATCTTTTGACTGGTAAGTGATAGGGCTTTGATATTTCACATGTGTATTCCTTGTAACAAGGCATTTCTACACATACCATAATTTTTAACCTCGTGACCTTGACCTAGATATTTGACCTACTTTTCAAACAAATCTAAGGTTGGCTGTATCTTTTGATTGGTAAGTGGTAGGGCTTTGATATTTCACATTTGTATTCCTTTTGAAAAGAACTTTCTAAAAATTCCATAATTTTTGACCTAGTGACTTTGCCCTTGATATTTGACCTACTTAAAAAAAATCCGCTTCGCAGGCGACACAAGCATTCCTTGGATTGCTATTTTTTAATCGCTCGACCAATCAGAATGCGCGTTACAAACGGAGTGCATTAGAATTAGAATTTTAGATACACACGAAGGAAGGGGGATGTTCAATATTTTTAAAGGGAAATAGGAATTTTACATAGATTTGTTTTATGGACCTTCATACTGCTGTTTTATGCTTGCTGTCGGGCGGGGACATCCGTTGCCTAGCCAAAAAGTTGTTTTGAATATACGAAGGACCTCATTTATACCGATACACGTTCCCCAGAATACAGACTACAAGGAGTCATCTTGGACATTTCTACCTTTCGTTTATTTCAAGCAGTTAGATCAGATAAATCAGAGGAGAAAACAAACCGTCCTTTCATTAAAGTAAAATTTGCAAACAAAGGTATTGATGAATTGAATCTTGGTCAAATTTTGAATCACAAAACTGTCACAGAAAAAATCCCACCATATTTCAAAAGACAAGAAACTCCTTGTATTTCCTATAGCTACACACCAACAGTTGCATCTAAAATTTACAATTACAAACGATTCTTGCAGTGCATTGATTTAAGTAATCCCTCACTACATCCACTTCCTTGCGAATGTTCTTCATCGGATTTTAACTATTCTCCTTGTGGACACGTTATTACAGGTGACCTTAGTATAGTCAAGAACGACAAGTTGAGAGATTTGTTAAAAAAGGGCCCCAAATACAGAGAAAGTATGTCCTTTACATGGAACCAAAATTTCAAAATTATCACGGACTCTTGTGAGGAATATGCAAGACGTTGGGCAAAGAAAGAGGATGTACAGCTCGACACACTATCCGAATGGATAAAATCCATCAGAGGGTTACTTTTATCTAAAATTAACCGATTAAAATCAACCATGAGCACCAGATTCGAGTCTATATTTAAAGACCCTGATGTTATCACAGAGCTTACCTACCTCCAAGAACATTATGTCATCACACCAGCGGACAAAGCCTCAAATAATTACACATTTACTTGCAAAAAGTTCTATTTCGAAAGTCTAGTTAAAGAGTTGGATTTAAATTCGACACCTGGAAATCCCACTTACACCCCAACAAACCTTTCTGCCTCTGAAATAATAGATAACCACAAATCAGCTCTTTCTTCCTTTGGCTTCCAAACTAACAATTTAGATTTAGATTTACCATACTTATACTGCATACCTAAAATGCATAAGAATCCGTACAAACAACGTTTCATCGCTGGTTCCTCAAAATGTTCTACCAAATCTGTATCGATCTTACTCACCAAAGTTTTATCTGAAATCAAATCTGGGCTTCAAAAATATTGTTCGACAGTATATTCTCGCAGTGGTATCAACCAGATGTGGATTTTAAAGAATTCGAAGGAACTTTTAGAACATCTGAAATCCACTCATTTTAGTAAAGTTCATTCGATCAAAGCCTTTGATTTTTCGACACTTTACACTACAATTCCACATTCTAAATTGAAAGAAAGACTCGCAAAAATTATAAGTAATGCGTTTACAAGTAAGAACGGTAATCGCAAATACAAATTTATTGTTGTGAACTATGACAAAACCTACTTTGTAAAAGAAAAGTCCGATTCTGAAAATAAGTACACTGAAACAGATATTATTCAGATGTTAAACTTTTTGATCGACAACATTTTTGTGGTGTTTGGAGGAAAGGTCTTTCAGCAAATTGTCGGAATTCCAATGGGACCAATTGTGCCCCACTCCTTGCCGACATTTTCCTTTACTCGTACGAATGTTAAACGTCTTTAAATTCACTAGCATCATTTAAAACCTGATTAATTAACAGCATGGACCAGACATGCACGTTTCGGGTACTAAACCCTCGTCAGTGATCCTCAGTCTAAACAATGTAATAGGGCCAAAAAGTATGATAATTATTATGTCCAAAAATGTATCAAAAGACGTAGCAGAATGGGTGGGATATGATGCTACAGGACCCAAGTTTCAGAAATTTCAAGAATTTTGTAACAGAAAATTTCAAATGCGTTGAAGAGACAGACGATCAACTAAAGTTGATCGTACTTGGCTACATGTGCCCTCGGGGACTCTTGGTCCACCAGCAGTGACACTCACCAAGTAGTTCAAATGTTAAACGTCTTTAAATTCACTAGCATCATTTAAAACCTGATTAATTAACAGCATGGACCAGACATGCACGTTTCGGGTACTAAACCCTCGTCAGTGATCCTCAATTAATTAACAGCATGGTTAATTAACAGCATGGACCTGATTAATTAACAGCATGGACCAGACATGCACGTTTCGGGTACTAAACCCTCGTCAGTGATCCTCAAGCTGAATTCATTCAATCTTTGGTCTCTAAAGGGAAAAGATACTTAGCTTCTGACTTCAACTTCACTTATAGATACATAGACGATGTTTTGTCCATCAATAATCCGAAATTCGCAGATTACCTGAGCAGAATCTATCCTTCAGAGCTTGAAGTCAAAGAAACTACAGAGACAAATAATTCAGCATCCTATTTGGACATAATGTTGTCCTACGACGCTGATGGTCACATGAACACCTCACTCTATGACAAACGTGACGACTTCAATTTCAGCATTACAAACTTTCCTTTTCTGAGTAGCAACATCCCTTCATCGCCTGCTTATGGCGTGTTCATATCTCAGTTGATACGCTATGCCAGAGCAAGTACGAAATATACGGATTTTGTCCTGAGAGCTAGGCGTCTTTCAGATAAGCTTCTCAGTCAGGGATATGTTTGTGACCGACTAACATCGTCACTGAGGAAGTTCTACGGTCGATATGGGGAACTCGTCATACACTATGATGTCCCACTCTCCAGAATGGTGGGTGATATTCTGTCATAGACCATTTGAACCATCCAAGCCAAGATTGTACTCTATGTCTTCCGAAATGGAAGTTACCGGATGTGACAGTTCTACCGAATTGAAGCGGCGGGTGTTGCATGCAAGCAGGAGATGCTTACTCTTCCTGGGCACCTGATCTCACTCCCATATCGGGAGTTCGCTTCTTTTCATGTGGTGGAGGTTTTTGTTTGTTTGCTTTGGTTCCTGTTTTGTCCTGATTTTTAAATGATGCTATTCAACTTGAAGACGTTTACATTGATACCACTTGGTGAGTGTCACTGCTGGTGGACCAGGAGTCCCCGAGGGCACATGTTGCCAAGTTCGATCAATTTCGGTTGATCGTTTCTTCAACGCATTCTAAAATTTCTGTTATCAAAATTTCTTGAAATTTCTAAAACGTGGGTCCTGTAGCATCATATCCCACCCATCCTGCTACGTCTTTTGGTACGCTTTTTCGACATAGTAACTTTCATACTTTTTTGGCATATTACATTGTTTAGATTTGAGGATCACTGACGAGGGTTAAGTACCCGAAACGTGCATGTCTGGTCCATGTTGCCAATTTATCTGTTTTTAAATGATGCTATTCAACTTGAAGACGTTTACATTGATACCACTTGGTGAGAGTCACTGCTGGTGGACCAGGAGTCCCCGAGGGCACATGTTGCCAAGTTCGATCAATTTCGGTTGATCGTTTCTTCAACGCATTCTAAAATTTCTGTTATCAAAATTTCTTGAAATTTCTAAAACGTGGGTCCTGTAGCATCACATCCCACCCATCCTGCTACGTCTTTTGGTACGCTTTTTCGACATAGTAACTTTCATACTTTTTTGGCATATTACATTGTTTAGATTTGAGGATCACTGACGAGGGTTAAGTACCCGAAACGTGCATGTCTGGTCCATGTTGCCAATTTATCTGTTTTTAAATGATGCTATTCAACTTGAAGACGTTTACATTGATACCACTTGGTGAGTGTCACTGCTGGTGGACTAGGAGTCCCCGAGGTGTTGCCAAGTTCGATCAATTTCGGTTGATCGTTTCTTCAACGCATTCTAAAATTTCTGTTATCAAAATTTCTTGAAATTTCTAAAACGTGGGTCCTGTAGCATCATATCCCACCCATCCTGCTACGTCTTTTGGTACGCTTTTTCGACATAGTAACTTTCATACTTTTTTGGCATATTACATTGTTTAGATTTGAGGATCACTGACGAGGGTTAAGTACCCGAAACGTGCATGTCTGGTCCATGTTGCCAATTTATCTGTTTTTAAATGATGCTATTCAACTTGAAGACGTTTACATTGATACCACTTGGTGAGTGTCACTGCTGGTGGACCAGGAGTCCCCGAGGGCACATGTTGCCAAGTTCGATCAATTTCGGTTGATCGTTTCTTCAACGCATTCTAAAATTTCTGTTATCAAAATTTCTTGAAATTTCTAAAACGTGGGTCCTGTAGCATCATATCCCACCCATCCTGCTACGTCTTTTGGTACGCTTTTTCGACATAGTAACTTTCATACTTTTTTGGCATATTACATTGTTTAGATTTGAGGATCGCTGACGAGGGTTAAGTACCCGAAACGTGCATGTCTGGTCCATGTTGCCAATTTATCTGTTTTTAAATGATGCTATTCAACTTGAAGACGTTTACATTGATACCACTTGGTGAGTGTCACTGCTGGTGGACCAGGAGTCCCCGAGGGCACATGTTGCCAAGTTCGATCAATTTCGGTTGATCGTTTCTTCAACGCATTCTAAAATTTCTGTTATCAAAATTTCTTGAAATTTCTAAAACGTGGGTCCTGTAGCATCATATCCCACCCATCCTGCTACGTCTTTTGGTACGCTTTTTCGACATAGTAACTTTCATACTTTTTTGGCATATTACATTGTTTAGATTTGAGGATCACTGACGAGGGTTAAGTACCCGAAACGTGCATGTCTGGTCCATGTTGCCAATTTATCTGTTTTTAAATGATGCTATTCAACTTGAAGACGTTTACATTTGTATGCCTTCGGTTTCTGATTTTCTGAATTATCGATTTTGTGCTGTATACAGGGATATGGTCATTATCCATATTTGTCATTAAACCTATTTAGGGGTTACCATGCGTGTGTTTTTGTAAAACATCAGTATGGTAACCCTATTCTAATGCTTTAATCAGTAAGAAGCTAGAAAACGTCTGCTTTTAACGACATTGCCATAGCAACGCATGACGTCATAGTAAAAACTACAGTGAAAGCAGTTGTTTTAATCGCTCAGCCAATAAGAATGCGCGTTACAAACAGAGTGCATTAGAAGTAGATATAACATAATAAATAGTTGAAAATCAAAACATTTTTATCATTTCATCTTACATTTTGCCTATTATTAAGATATGTTAATGAGGGTTTTAAAGACAAATGTTTTCGATTGAAACTTTCGATATATGTTTTATTTAGTAGTGCATTTTGTACTTTGATCATAAGTTTTGTTCGATAAGTTCTTTTTTCTTTGCACTCATACGTTTGTTTTTATCCATTTTGCATATATTATGATAAATATGATAAATAAACTTCGAAATTTGAGGAATATTTTGATAAAAATCACCTTATCTAGCTTGAATATTTTCACTATTTGGTATAAACATGAACAGAGCCAAAATAATAGATTTTAAAAATCAAGATAAGGAGAAATTAAGGTCAGGAAATAAGCGTAAAAATTCATGAAAAATTCAGGAATTACGTGAAATACCTGGCCAATTTCAGGAATTACATGTAATAACTAATCGAAACAGGGATTACATGTAATCCCTAAATTTCAGGAATTACATGAAATCCCTGATTACACTTATTCCCTGTAACATATACATAGACATTTTAGAGCAGAACACTAACTTTCCTTTTCTGAGTAGCGACATCCCTTCATCGCCTGCTTATTGCGTGTTCATATCCAAATTGATACGTTATTTTCCATGCCAGAGCAAGTAGCAAATATATACAGATTTTGTTCTGAGAGCTAGGCGTCTTTCAAATAAGCTTCTCGGTTAGGGATATGTTTGTGTTCGACTAACATCGTCACTGAGGAAGTTTTACGGTCGATACGGGAAACTCGTCATATATATTATGATGTAGCATTGTCCAGAATGGTGAATGATGTTCTGTCTGAGACCATTTGAACCATCCAACCACAGACTATACTTGTATCTTCTGTTTGTCTACTTTGGTTCCTGTTGCCTTGATTTGTATGCTTTCGGTTTATGATTTTCTGAATTATCGATTTTGTACTGTGTATTGGGATAAGTTCATTATCCATATTTGTCATGTACATTTCCATCCTAAACTTTGAAATGCATGATGAATACATTCTGCCTCGAATAAATCATTTTTCACATTAACAGTTTTCATAATTGATTAAATGAACATTACCTTTAAAGAATTTTGGTAAATTATTCTATAACTAAGAAAAATATACCCTGTACTGATGTAAATCTTTGAATTCAGGTGCAAGCTCGAATGCAACAAACTGGTTTGTTCAGCCTGTTACCATGGTAACAGTATCTTGGACCAATCATTTTGAGAACACAAGACATATAGGAAGCGGTTGGCTAGAGGCAGTAGGAGATTATCCTGGTATTGAGAGAACATCTAAATATGATGACATCTTCTGGACTAGGACTGTTGACGCAATGACACACGTTAGGGGTGAGTAGTATTCATAAGTGAATTATCAGCTTTGAGAAGTATTCAAATGAGAATCGATGAACTTACGGTAAAGATTAATCGAACACTTCAAAATTGTTCATCGGTATTATTTGTTTGATAGATAAAATAAAATATTTCACTCTGAGAAAACTTGATTAAAAAAAAACTTTAGAAATAAAGCAAATATTCAGTTTTACTGAATCATTTTTAAGAAAAATAATAAAAATCTTGCAGGTATTTTGGAATTTTCCGTCAAATATGAAATCCGGAATTCATCCGGTGTAGTTAAACAATATCAGGACTACCAAGTGACGCCCGATCTTAACGTTCAGACGGAAACTTTAATGGGACTGACGTGGACAGACGGAGATACACTGGAGATCACAATACAAGCCATGGATGTCATGGGTGAGAAAGCACAGGAAGGTATCACGGTGTACAGGGACAGCACCCCACCAATTATAGAGGACATATGGCTGATCAAGGATAATGTGTCACAGATATATGTTCACAGCGTAGAGGAGTTTAGTGAAATGAAGTGAGTCCCATGGGGAATTTAAAAAGATTATAATGAGTTAAAGAAGATCCTGACGATAATCTCAACAGCACTCACAATAGAGTACAAAATTAAGCATAGACGGACCCCTAGCAAGCTAGAGGTGGGACCAGGTACCCGGGAGGAGTAAGCATCCCCTGTTGGCTAGCCGCACCCGCCGTCGATGTTTAAGCACGAAAATGAAAACAATATATATAAACTTCATGCACTGTCTGAGGTTATGTCTATATAGAAAGTGCTATGGCGACAATGTCAGGGAAATATATTCAAAACACTTACTGTGCTTTGCAAGGTCTTGATAAAGGCATATCATTCTTGTACTGAAATGAATTTTGGTTGTGTCTGAAAATTACTGGAAGTTTCACTGATGGGAATTTGCAATTCGAAACGCTAGTCTGGTGCATTGAAATTGGTTTGTAATTTCTTCGGGAAGATAAAGAGTAGGAACATTTCCGTATTATTATAACCGGAAGTCGTTAAAAAGTTAATGCATTTCTATTGTTCATCGACGTAACTGTGCCGCAAGTCCCTAACTATTGATATACAGTTGACTGTTGCCCGGTTGAACAAATTGTTACCCACTTTGATTGTGGGACTTATTTGCGAGGGCAACAGTTCGTCATGCATGTGACCATGAAAATATGTTCGACTGTTGCCCGATTGAACAAATTGTTACCCGCTTTTTTGCAAGGGCAACAGTTCGTCATGCACATGACCATAAAATAAACTGTTGTCCGGTTGAATATACTTTTACCACATCGAGCAGTAATCGGGAAAAAACGGGGAAAATTTTGGTTGAAAATTACTGGAAGTTTCACTGATGGGAATTTGCAATTCGAAACGCTAGTCTGGTGCATTGAAATTGGTTTGTAATTTCTTCGGGAAGATAAAGAGTAGGAACATTTCCGTATTATTATAACCGGAAGTCGTTAAAAAGTTAATGCATTTCTATTGTTCATCGACGTAACTGTGCCGCAAGTCCCTAACTATTGATATACAGTTGACTGTTGCCCGGTTGAACAAATTGTTACCCACTTTGATTGTGGGACTTATTTGCGAGGGCAACAGTTCGTCATGCATGTGACCATGAAAATATGTTCGACTGTTGCCCGATTGAACAAATTGTTACCCGCTTTTTTGCAAGGGCAACAGTTCGTCATGCACATGACCATAAAATAAACTGTTGTCCGGTTGAATATACTTTTACCACATCGAGCAGTAATCGGGAAAAAACGGGGAAAATTAAAAAAAATATATTATATAGTAGATTTGGTAATACTATTTGTTACTTGTAATTTGTGAAGACTATATATCTTCATTAACCAGAAAGTGATAGGTTTTTTTTTATAAGAATCATTTCTCCCCTACCGTGAATATTTTAATGAATATTTTAGCTGTCAAATCGACTATTTCCATATATTTGTATTTCAGGATTGAATGGACAGCATACGACGAGCACAGTCTACTTGACATTATGGAGTGGAGGTTATATGATCATGCAAATGATACAATAGAATTCGGACGGGAAGACATAGCTATTCCATATACGGTACTTTATTCACAGTTTGCAAAATTTCGTAATACCTACATGTAGACTGATGATAAATCCGTTGCACTTTTTAGTTTTATTGTTATTATCATTAAGAAGTAAACGAAAAATTTCCTCAATTCCACGTACATGTTCTCACAATTCCTTTTAAATTACCTGGTAAAACTACATCAATTGATAGAATAGTACCGCTAGTTTTTTCCTCACGGCGATTACACGTGACTACTGAAGCATTACATATAACGGGTATTCAAACCGTACGTTTACCTAGTGGTAGTTCTGGTTAAATTTAATTGATAAATTAAAGAATCTTTCTTTTGATAACCTTGATGATTATCCAAGGACAGGTTGTAGGAAATTTGGAGCGGGGAAATGGGTGGGGGTTCAGACTTGTGTATCGGAGGGGGGGGGGGCATGCACCCCCTCCCCCTGTATCTATGTGAACGTCATTGGTACTATCAAATGTGAATCAATTTTCTCTATTTTCAGACGACATGTCTCATTATATATATATTTTTTTTTTCAATAACATACATAACCCCTTTCCCGATAAACGTACATATACGAAATCAATATCACACGTACATTCAATAATGAATAAAGTATGGACACGGGAAAATATGGATATTTGGATTCTTCTCCAGACCTCCCAGTACCTGTTTCTTACCAAAAAGTGTAAAATTTTGCTAAGTAAAGTGTTATTAAGGAAAGTTAAGTGTAGTATAAACAATTGATTGCAATGCTGAGAAAAAAAAATCGTCTTTTTCCTACTTTGACGTTAAAAATTTTTCTTTACACAATTCAAGTAACAACGAATATTATACTATTTTTGTAGTATACTCGTTTGTTTTAAATATTTCTAAAAGTAATGCTGATTGGAAATATGTTTTAGGTATAAAAACATGGGCGGGTCCAGGAAGTTTTTGTGGGGGGTCCTAAAGTCCGAATTTTTTGAAGAGCAAAAAAGAAAAAAAAACACAAGAAAATAAAGTTTTGGTTAGTTCTGTTTCTAATTATTAATAAAATAGGTAACTGGAGAGCAATGGCGAGCAAAAAGCTTCTTGAATTTTCACATCATAGTACTTGATTATTGATTGTCAGTTCTAATATGTAAATACAGCAAATGGCGAGTGATAGCTAGCCAGCGACTTTTTTTTTTTCGAGAATTGGAATAAGATCCACTATTCATGTCTTTTTCAGTTCATTTCGTTTTCTTAGTGCCCTTGTTTATTGTTTGTTGTATATAGGAAAGTGCAGCATCATTTGAAAATAACGTACACGATGTAATACATGAAAAATTTTTTAAATGCTGACGTCAAAATGTTACTGAAATGAAAGATTTCTAATACAAATTTATGATATATTTTTCAAATATCATGACAACAAAAGGGGAATTGGGAATTAATCTTATTATAATATGAAATATGTATATTAATACAAAAAAATGAAAGATTTCTAATACAAATTTCTAATATGATATATTTTTCAAATATCATGACAACAAAAGGGGAATTTGGACTTAATCTTATTATAATATGAAATATGTATATTAATACAAAAAAAAATTAGCTATGCTTCGAAAATTCCAGGGGGGTCCGGATCCCCCCTGGCTCCGCGCTTGTAAAAATGAGCAGCAAAAGCGTAGAGCGTATTTGTAGGTCAATTTGTAAAATTAGATAGGTCTGCTTCTCAACACCCCCCCCCCGAAAAAATCGAGTTGCAGTTTTCAATATTTCAGAATATTATTTATGATTTTTTTATTCAACTAAACTCATTTCTGTGTTGAACATGTTGAAGTAACAATTCCAAAACCATTTTTTTCTTTTTATATGAAAATCACATGACAGAATGCTACTCAGTGAAATCTTAAAACGCTTCAGTGGTCACGTGTATTCGCCGTGAGGAAAAAACTAGCGGTACTATTCTATCAATTGATATAGTTTTACCAGGTAATTTTAAAGGAATTGTGAGAACATGTACGCGGAATTGAGGAACTTTTTCGTTTACTTCTTAATGATAATAACAATAAATAGCTTTTCTCATTTGAGTATATCATATTTACAAGAAATCTACTCCTCATGATAAATTGTATGAATATCCAGATGTTATGTTCATAATCATGTCTTTACATTAGGTTACCCTAAACTTAAGGTTAAACAAGATATAAAAATAATACAAGATATTCAATAATGTGTCTTGATAGTACACAAACATTCTTTCATTTGAAAATGGTACTTTAAACATTAAAAAAACACGTGCTTTTTTCATGTGTCATATGCTCATACACATGAACACATCGATTGCGTTTGACACCAAACGATTTAAATATATGGGCTGAAAATATATATAATGTATATCCTTAAACAAAACAAAAAATGCACAAGCAGTGGGCGTTATTTGAGGACGTACAGCAATACTACCCTGTAATGGCTACAACGGAACACATGAGGGGGAAACAACAAGCAACGAATACCAGGGGACAGCAAGACTCGCCTATCACCAACATCGAATGGTCCAACAAATAGCCAAAGCAGATTTGAGAGCTTTCATTTCAGATTCTTTTCCATTATACAATTCTATTGCTTATACTTTCGTTCTTTTCATCGAAGAATGACAGCGACTGCTCCAGTTTATCTACAACGTATAGCTGGACTTGCTATTGCTCGGCTCAATGGGGCTGTCAGCATAAAAACTTCCAGATAAAGCCAGAGGTTAAGATGTCCGGAGGATTGTACATGGGAATGGACAAAGGAATTCATGATTCCGACTATTACATTGAGGTCATAGCTACCAACAAGGCCAATTTGGTGGCAACGGCCAGGACAAAGGTTGGCTGAATTTTAGTTATATTTTTATATGTTTATCTTATATAATTTAAGTCTCTGTACTTATAAAACTGTAGAGAATCAATTATTAATGAGAAGAGTTTCTAATTCAAAGAATTTAAAAGTTTTATAAACCATTTTTGACACAATTTCCACATATTTTGGCCAAATTTCATTGTTTATATTGAGGATCACTGACGCAGGTTTAATACCCGTAACGTGCATGTCTGGTCCATGCTGTAAAATTATCTGCTTTTAAATAATACTAGTGAATTTGAAGAATTTAACATTGTTGAAAAAGAAAATATCATGTTTACATGCAAAAATTCTCTGTAAATTCAGTTCGACAAAAATGTAAAATCCAGTATACAAAATAATAAATGAAACAATTGATTGAATAATTACATACATGTACGTCGACTTACTTTATGTTTCAATGAATTCTAAATTTCCCATCAGTTCCGATGTTTGCTGCCACAATAAGCCTCTTGACAAGATATTCAAATACAATGTGCAAGACGTGCATTTTAGAGAAACAACTTACTAGACATAATTACCTGTAAATGCAGGTTCTCGTAGTGACAATGGTTTACTCGTATAGTTGTGAGTGAAACTGTGTAAAAATGAATATCTATTAAGGTGGCTCCCTACTCGAACCGTTATAGGTTTTTCCTTATATGCAGCAGTCTGCGTATAACGTTTTACAATGGCTGGTGAGGGACGAGCCAGCGCATTGAAAAACACAGACAGAAGATCTTAAATGCCAAAAGAAGCAAAAGATGGTGCAATCTATCAATGTCCACACCAACCATATAGTATAATTTCTTAGTTGAAAATGTGATGAAAGTATAAGGGGTACCCTTATGTTTGTAGCCATATCTTGATCATTTATAAAATTGTATACTTGTATGCGATTTTTTCATCATCTATATACATTATCGTATAAAATGATCCAATTTAAAGAAATTCCATCTGTTGTTTTTGCACAAAAATGTGATATACTATATATTATTTGTCGAAAATATGATAACATTATAAGGGGGTACTCCTATGTTTGGAGCCATACCTTGATCATTTCAAAAACTGTGTACCTGTATGTGATGTTTTCTTCATCTACATACATAATTTTATGAAATATTACAAAATGAAAAAAATTCATCTGTTTTTTTATTATGCAAAAAGTTGGATTTAGTACATATACTTGGTCAAAAATGTTATGAAATTATAAGTGATGTCTGGAGATATATCATACTTAGATTTATGTTACAATATTATTTTATGTGTTGTATTTCTTCTATATGACTTTTTATCTTAAAATAAAACAAAACAAGTAAACATCTTCGTATCATCACTGAATTTTGAGGGTTCAAAAGCATATGATGGATATTTGATATTTCTCAATTTTTAAGTGTTAGGGTACCTTTCTTTAATGTACTGTATCTTTAATGAAAACGAAATTACCTATCTATGTCTGTGTTCATTATGTCATTTTGACCATTATGTATAGAAAATAACCTTACAAAATTCATCTGTTAAATTCACGAGTAGGGAGCCACCTTAAACTGAAAATGCGTGGAATATCAGTTCCAGCTAATTTTTTATATTTTTTTCAACTGGTTCATCTGTTTTTCTATTGAATAGATAACCATCGACACAACAGGGCCACATCCGGGATCCGTTAATGACGGAATGGCGAGTCAGGACGAAGTGGATTATCAACAGACATTAGATTTGAATGGTTATTGGAGTGGGTTCTTTGACAGAGAAAGCTCTGTGATATTTTACCAATATGGATTTGCCAACAGATGTTTGGAGGCTTCTGAATTTTCATCCAATATTTCAGAGACCACAAATGTAAGCTATCTGTATGATGTTTTCACATGAGCAGGATACGTAAATTAATCATTGATTTAGAGAAACAATAAGATCCCAGACGCCGCTGCAATCGAACACTCTTCTTAGATGTTAAACGTCTTCAAATTAGATATAGTGCATCAAACGTGAATGATCAGGATAATTAATTAATCATAATCGTCGGAACGTGTAATGATAAATATACGACAGATATAACCCAAGGTTTACTTGAATTCACTCTTAACATTTTATCTTTTCTTTCAAGATCGAGCAGACAACAACGACCGCTGCGACATCTACTACAGCAGACGGTCCAGGGACCTACTATCTAACCGTTGTAGCTTTCAACAAGGCATTGACTCCATCAATTCCGGCCTGTTCTGACGGCGTCACCATTGATAATAGTACCTCTTCTATAAAAGAAATCAGCATATCTAATGTAAGAGTAAAAGGTGGACTTATAACAGATGTCAGTCAGACGGATTATTGGATCCTCGATGAGACTTGGAACAGAAGAAAAATCGATGGCCCGACATCAGACTGCAGGTGTGTATTATGTATGAATCGGTATATATCATTGTGTGTGAAAAATATGTACAAAAAGCAAGATAACTGTAAAGATGGAATTATTGTGCACACGTAGTCCGGATTACCACAACATCTGCTACTGGCGTAGCAGATGGCCGAACTATATCGGCACAAGTTGCCCATCGGTCTCGTTGTTTTATGTGGGGTCTTTTGTGTTTGATGTTTCTGTGTTCTTTTTATTGTTCCTTGTCCCTTTTGCTATTTATGTCAACTCTGTGTTTTTGCTGTGAGTGCTGCAACTAAGTGTTGTTGGAGATCCCCTACTTTCTTTAATACTAATGTATTATAACAAGCATAAACGCACTTTTCGAAAATCATAAACCGAAGAGAATTTAAAGCTTGGCAAAACTGAGATTGATAAAAAGAATATGAATTAAAACAGTTTGAGTAGAATGAAAGGAAGGGAGCTCCAACAAGACTCGGCTGAGCATGCACAGCTGCGTAGAGGACACGACGACATAGTCAGATTAAAGAAATGAAATGAATTATAGCACTTGAAACATCGTGGGGAATTGTATAACTAACACACTGCAACTCAAATACGAGGGCTGATTGATATGTTGTGATCCTCGGTTTTCTGCTGATAGATTATCTAAAAAACACACAAACGACAATGGCACATACTATGACGTCCTTCTTTTATACTATGCTTCACTTCTGACACAGTTATGGGAAAATATTAAACATAAGCGCCGCGGAAAGCTCACTAGTTAAATATGTGTTTTTCCATCAGGACAATGCTCTTGTTCACAAGTCTGTCATTGCCGTGGCTGCCATTCATGATTGTGGCTTTAATTTTATTGAGCATCCGCCTTATTCGCCATCAGACTTTCATCTATTCCCAAAAACTGAAAGCAGCTATTTCTGGCACCCACTTTTAGTCCGATGATGACATTAAATAGCATCATTTAAGAACAGATGAATTTGCAGCAAGGACCAGACATGCACGTTTCAAGTACTTAACCCTCGTCAGTGATCCTTAATCTAAACTATTTTTTTCAAATTTTTAATCAAGCTGGTTTCACGTACCACTGATGAGGATTCATTATCCGAAACATGTACGTCTGATGTATAACATTTAGACATTTGTGTCTGAAAGGCTGCTCTTTGGCCGCAGAGTTGGATACTTTGTTTTCGTTTTTTGGTCTTTCGTTGTTTTGCTCTGGGTGCCGCATCCGAGTCCTGTTGAAGATACTTTCCTTTTTAATTTTGAATATTATGTATAAACATTAAAGAAGTACCTATCAGTTATTCAGTCTCAAAGTAGAGAAGGCAGGACAAAGTCATTAGAATTTCCATAGGAACGGATGGGGTATGAAACATAGTCAACAGTATATATGAAACCAACAAATGTACTTGCAAAGATGAAACATATTTCATGTAATGTGTTTAATAACAAAATGCTTTGTGAATAGATACTCTGATTTGGTTTGATTTTGATTTTTTGTTTTTCAGTTCAAAAGCTACAACAATATCTTATATTGACCTTATACCGGTAGAGAGGGACAGAAATGATAACATGGTTCTCGTAAATGGTTCCGTCTTCTGTACCAACTCTTCTGCTGCTCCTACAACTTTAAGACCCATCCTTACCGTGTCGTCAATGGTAGCTTTGATGTTATCCCTTCAATTTTTTTTCGAATAATTGTCTCCAACATATCTTAAATATCTAGTGTTTGTTTCAACAGGGGCTTATATAGGTGAATTCCATGAATATGTTCAATGATTGATTCTGGTATTCAAGAAAATTGAAAGCTGAAATTTAGAAATCAAATGCGAGGAAACAACACTTAATTTGTCTACTTTACATAATTCTGGTTTCAAGTACCCCTAATGGCGATTCAACATGCAAACAATACTTTGTCCTGTACATGGTATTTCAAAAAGATTGTCCATAAAAATTTGTAAGCATTTTGATTGCGACTTTAGGATTCTGATTTCGAATTCTTAGTTGAATTTAATTCATTAGTAATATTATGGGAATTTGACAAATAAATACCATATGTACATTTATATAAATTGTTTGTCATCCGAGTGCTAGAGAAATTCAGCATTTAAAAATTTGAATTTTAATTATTGCCATAGATCGATATAGAGTGGATGGGAGTGGAAGGTACTAGCGGTATCCATGACTACGAGGTTGGCATAGCAACCACTGCCGATAGCCCTGCGCCTGATGTAATGGGTTTCAAATCTACGAAACAGCATCCAAACATTAGATTCCCGCATGTAGATCTTCCTACAGGAAGTCTGTTCTATTTCACTTTTAATACAATAACGAAAACTGGAATACAAACCATACAGGTATGTGTAGATTTATGTTTAAAATACTTAGCACAGGTAAATATCATAAGTTGATAGTCAATCAAAGTCAATTGAAAATGCATTATGCCTTTTATCAATGTGAGAAGAATAATATACTCAATCATATTCTTTGTTTCGTTGTTGTATTAAGACGAAATTGGCAATAATGACTTTAACCTTCAATAGATATATAGTTTAGAATTTCCATATTTACCTACTTGGCATCATGTTGAAATTGAGTTTGGTGTATTATCCTGGCAGAAGTTCCAGGACGATAATTCATGAACAAACGACAGGCTCGAGATGTAGAATGTTTTCGGACGAATGTTTATAAATATCATGAAAAGGCAGGTGTTGCAGGCAAGCAGGAGATGCTTACTCTTCCTTGGCACCTGGTCTCACTCCCATATCGGGGGTTCGCTTCTTTTCATAAGGTTTTTGTTTGTTTGCTTTGGTTCCTGTTTTAACCTGATTTTGTATGCCTTCGGTTTCTGATTTTCTGAATTATCGATTTTGTGCTGTATACAGGGATATGGTTATTATCCATATTTGTCATTATATGTCTTAGATTAAAGCAATTAGGAAATAAAATAGTCTGCTTATCTTTGAATTCAATTATAATGTATTTCATTTTGTGGAAGCTGTTTATGATGTATTCATTCAAAAACAAAAACAGATTTACCTTCTCTTCCCAAAGCATTCAGTGTAAAACAGGTACAATATCTCGTGTTGTAACCCTGGATAAATACATGTACATAGCTATGCCTTCTTTTTTTCAGAGTATTCAGTGCATAACGGATACAACAGCACCTGTGTTTTCAGGTGCCCTAACCCTGGATATGTCTGGGAGCTATCTCATAGCCAGCTGGACAGTAGGGGATTTCACCGACCCAGAGGACCCAAATGACTTTGAATATGAATTTGCGTTTGGTATGAAAGTTAACATGAGTAACTTAATCGTTGCATAATTTTTGTACTCTTCAACAAATAATTAAAATTATTAAACAGAAAGAATCTGAAGTATATCAAAATCATCTAAAAATCAACGCCGTGGTAACTATCATTAGAAAATAAGAGAAAGGCAGAGACAACGAGAATACACATACATGTACCTACATGAAAACATGGCAAATATACCATTGAAACATATATACTGAACAAAAAAGTTATGTCTCTGAAAATAAAAGGTCACCACTTGTGCAGATGAAACGTTATAACCCTCAAAATAATAAAACTTTCTCAATAAAGACTCCAAAATTTTCTTTTTATCACTCAGACATTGAACGCCATGAAGCGTGACGAAACAAAGCGTTTTCACCTTGTAAGGAAAATTTCTCTCTTTCTTTGTTCTGGTTGACTGCTTTCGAAAGAAAAGAGTGTATAAATAAGCAAAGGAGATTTCTCCATTGAAAAACGGGAAAATATTGTGATATCGATTATCCAGAAATCAGTCAAATAGCTTAAGCAACTTAAGAAAATTTAGCTTAAATGACACCGGAAGTCCACAGTCGGCCATGCCCTATGCCAAATACCAAAATCACATTAAAAGTGTATCTAAGGTTTTGTGCAGATACCGATTTGTTAGTAAAAATTCAGAAAGGCCCTTACCAGAGAGGATCAACGGGTGAAACCCCTTTGGTTCAAACATTGATTATGACGTAACATTTACATCAATTTATTACGGTCGTTGTCAGAATCGGACAATTAATGGTTATGCCTTTTAACATTTAATTCAAAGAATTATTTTTCGGGGATACCGCCTCTGAATAAAATGTGTTTTCACGAGTCATGTAAAACCAATACAAAAAAGAAGGACATTACTTTTTTTGTTCAGTATACATGTAAAATTGTTTCGACCAATGTATAACAAGAGACGACATTTGAATGTAATTTCCTTTATAAAGTAGTAAATGATTTTCATCGATGTCCTCTCTTTCACTTTCAGCATAATGCATAAAACATATTATATTGTTTGTCAAAATGCGCATATAGTGATTTGTAGCATTATATCCCAGACATCTTGCTACGTCTTTCGGTATATTTAGGACATACTTTTCAAAGATTTTGTCCATATTATATTGTTAAGATTGATGATCACTGACGAAGGTTAGATACCCGAAACGTGCATGTCAGGTCCATGCTGTAAATTCATCTGTTCTAAAATGATACTAATTTGAATTTGAATGAATTTGAAGACGTTAAACATTACTACGATAGAAATTATAGTTAGATATGATTAATAGGATAAAGGAAACACAGGCATTAAGAAAAAAAAGTATTCTTCTTTGTTTTAATGAATCATAACCAGATATCAATTTGAAATCTCCTTTGAAATCCTTAATCGTTTATATTACTTAGAATTATGTATCTTCTTATGAGACTTTCATATATCGATTGACCATTGGGCTATTTGTAAAGATCTACATACGAAGCCAATAATTTATCAATCAATTAATGCATACTATTTGAAACACGAAATAGCTAAGAACCAAACACCATCTATTCAATCGAATAAACATCGAAGAAATACCTTATGACTAACCGTAAATCATTTGGAACAGTTACTTGTCAGTTTGACATAAATTATTTTGCTATTTTTGAGACTGACATTTTGACGAATCGAAAGAATTAAGATTGACATCCTAGCAACATCCCTCCAACGCCATTTTAGTCGTGAATTTTATTTGACTATGATACTGAATCGACCCCACAGGAAATTCGTGCACTCTTTCCAAAGTAAATTGCCAAATTTAAAATTAAAAATATAAAACTTCTACATTTGGCTGGCCGTGTCTGAAAATCACTTCAACATTTACTTAAGTACCACTGATGAGGGTTTACTGTCCGAAACTTTTGTCTGGTACATTAAAATTGGTTTGAAAATTTCTTCAAGAAGGTATAGAGTTGGAACACTTCACTTCCGTATTACTGTTTCCATCGTAATTGGCATTCTAGAAATCGTTGTTGGATTCATTTTTGTGTCGCCTGCGAAGCATAGCGACACTTAGGGATCACTTTGTCCGTTGTCCGTCCGTCCGTCCGTCTGTCAGTCCGTCCGTCTGTCTGTCTGTCACACTTTGGGTGTCACAGCCCATAACTTTTGATTGGTAAGTGATAGGGCTTTGATATTTCACATGTGTATTCCTTGTGACAATACCTTCCTACACATACCATAATTTTTGACTTAGTGACCTTGACCTACATATTTGTCCTACTTTTCAAAAAAAATAAGAATTGATATATCTTTTGATTGGTAAGTGTTAAGACTTTGATATTGACACATGCAATCCTTGTGGCTTGACCTTTCTACACATTTCATAATTTATGACCTTGTGACCTTGACCTGGATATTTGACCTACTTTTGAAAAAAAGTTAGATGCGCTATATCTTTCGATTGGTAAGTGATAGGGCTCTGATATTTCACATGTGTATTCCTTGTAACGCCTTTCTACACATACCATTATATTTGACCTTGTGACCTTGACCTACATATTTGACCTACTATTAAAAAAAAGATTGTATATATCTTTTGATTGGTAAGTGATAGGGCTTTGATATTTCACATGTGTATTCCTTGTGACAAGATCTTTCTACACAGACCATACTATTTGACCGTGTGACCTTGACCTAGATATTTGACCTACTTTTCAAGAAAAGTAAAATTGGCTATATCTTTTGATTGGTAGGTGATAAGGCATTGATATTTCACATGTATTTTCCTTGTAACAATGCCTTTCTACACATACCATAATTTTTTACCTTTTGACCTTGACCTGGCTATTTGACCTTCTTTTCTAAGAAATTATGGTTGTATACATATTTTAATTGGTAGATGATAGGTCTTTCTTATGATGAGACCCGTTTGTTACCAATTTTTACTTGGTGACCTTGACCTAGATGATCGACACTCATTTCTGAAAATTTGAGAATGACCATATCTTTTAATTTGTAATTTAGAGGTCTGATATTTCAAATGAATTTCATTTGACAAGACTTTTCTACTGATACCAATAATTTAGATCCACTTTCTAGAATGATAATCAAACCGCTTCGCAGGCGACACAAGCATTCCTTGGATTGCTTTTTTATGTATTAGTATTGTTAAAGTACCTTTGATGAAAAATGCTTATCCATAATATATGCGATGTCTGTACAAAATAGTTTGCTTCATTTCTCATTCTACTGATAAACAATGGCAGGATAGACGACACATTCGATTTCTTTATACACATAGGAACATCCCAATACAGAGCTGACATGATGCCATGTCAACCCCTTACAACAGGAGGCACGTGCGTCCTGACCACGCCCCCTTCCTGTACAGCCATACAGATATCAGCATTGAAGTGGTCACTTCAAGGTGGTCATTCTTATTACACAACAATCAAAGCCACAAACTTTGCAGGACTTGTGACTTCTGCTGTTTCCGGACCTTATACATATGATTTCGGGCTGCCATCAGAAGGGGTTGTTATCGACGTAGATACGATGGTAAGTCAAATGAATCATTTACGAGAGATGCCTCATCCATTTCTTTAGCCATTATACACTGTTTAATTAAATGTATTTTCCATACTAGTCTGTTGTGTACTTCTCCATGATAATATGCATCAATTCGCATCAAAGGCATTTTCTTTAGAATAGAACCATGCAATAAAATCTACGTTAGATACCTCTCAATCTGAGCTACAGTTACTTTTATTTTTACCCTTTATACTACTTAGCTTGAACAACAAGTGCAAATCATGTAATTTTTTTTAATCCAATGGTTAAATTGGTATTCTTTCAGTTGATAAGTAATGAATATATCTCTTTATTCATTTCAGAGTGTTTCCTCTACAATTCCCTATAAAGTAGGTAATTTTAAAATGCACACCTCTTTAAAGTAATATCTGCAAATAAATCTATTTTTTTCGAAATATGAGAAATATTGTATAAGAATGGACTAAAGTGGGGGGGGGGGTTTGTTCTGGAATCTGCATGTATTTTCAATTATTTGGTAAAAGTCTCAAAGAAGAGTGAGATCAAGTGATGCATTTTATCTTATAAAACTTAAATGAATTTTGACTGTGTCTGAAAATTCGTTCAACTTGAAGCATCACTGATGAGGATTAACTATCCGAAACAGGTGTCTGATGCGTTAAAATTTATTTGATATCTTCTTCTAGAAGGTAAAGGGTTGGAACTCTTCCGTATAATTATCATGTATGTTATTGAAAAGGGTTTTGGTTACATTGTGAATATTTCATATCTATTTGGGACTTAATTTTGCTTCTTTGCAGTATATCTTACTTATTTTGTTAAGGTACCTTAAGGTTGTGTAAACCAATATAATACACATATGACTTTTTGGTTCTGATTTGGTTTCTATTACCTCTTCCCTTCAAAGGACATAGAAGATGTGGACTTTCAGACGGATAGGACCTCACTGGCTGCTCGTTGGTGGGGATTTACACATCGATATCTTTCAGTCACTTACGACGTCACAATCGGTACGACACCTGGGGCAGATGATGTTCTCACTAGGACTAGTGTCGGAATTAATTTACAATATCAAGCTACAGGACTGACGTTATCAGCAAGAACTGTAAGTGAAAATACTGAACGAAATGAATTATTTGAATATTTGAATAATGTCTAATTGGATTCTATATTGAAAGATTGATAGGCTATTATATGATTCAATGCCATACAAAATTTCTAAACATTTCAAGGTTTTTCTTTCATTTTTCTGTCAATATGAATGTAGACAAACAATTATTAAATTCAATGAATAATTGAAATGATTTAAATTTGTTAACTAAAGTCTTATGCTTCTCACTTTAACCTTTGTTTCTTTAGTGAAATGTACTTATTGTTAATAATGTTTAGATATACAAATACTAGCAATTATATAACAGCAAATGTTTTCCATAATGTGATTCATGTTTTTCAGACCTACTATTTCACAGTAACAGCTTTAACATCATTGAACAATGTAACAGTAACTTCAGATGGAGTAACAGCAGTGGATGACACAGAGACAATAGCTATGACCATAAATGATGGAGACAACTGTAGCATGATAGGTATATAACACAAGTGGCATTTTTGTCAGAAATGTTAAAGCATAGACAAATGTTTTGCGCAGTATAATCACAGTCCTTGGTTGTATGCATAACCCAAGAGGCTATGTAGTCGGCGTTGATGGGGAGTATAGTCTCTTCAAATTCAATAGCATCATTTATAAACGGATAAATTTGCAGCATGGACCAGACATGCACGTTTTAGGCACTCAACCCTCGTCAGTGATCCTCAATCTAAAAATTGTAATATGGCCAAAGTGGGTGAAAATTATTATGTGAAATATGTACCGAAAGATGTAGCAAGATGGGTGGGATATGATGCTTTAGGACCCACGTTTTAGACATTTCAAGAATTTTGGTACTAGAAAATTTTGAATGCGTTGAAGAGACAGACGATCAACCGAAGTTGACCGAACTTGGCTACATGTGCCCTCGGGGAATCCTGGTCCACCAGCAGTGACACTCACCAAGTAGTTCAAATGTTGAACGTCTTCAAATTCAATAGCATCATTTATAAACGGATAAATTTGCAGCATGGACCAGACATGCACGTTTCGGATACTCAACCCTCGTCAGTGATCCTCAATCGTAAAATTGTTATATGGCCAAAGTGGGTGAAAATTATTATGTCAAATATGTACCGAAAGATGTAGCAGGATTGCACCTAATTTCAGCAATTAGGTGCAAATAATATGTCTGCTTAAGTTTGACCTTATTGCAATGTTGCATTAATAGTGATGTTTTATACGTATTACCACCAGTGCTGTCAAGAATATCAATTTTATGGAAATATTCCAACTCTTTATCTTCTTGAGGAAAATATCAACCCAATTTTAGCGCACAAGATACGTGTTTCGGTTTGTAAATCCTCATCATTGGTACATGGGATGCTAACTCCTCCCGTGCACCTGGTCCCATCTCTAGCTTGCTAAGTGTCCGTCGATGTTTAATTTTGTGCTCTATTGTGAGTGTTGTTGAGATTATCGTCAGGGTCTTCTTTAACCATTTGTGTCACACTTATGCTGTGTGGAGCTCGTAAAAAAAGTTCCCCGCGAGGGGTTTGACAGTACGTGTTTTGAATATATTTCCCTGACATTGTCGCCATAGCACTTTCTATATAGACATAACGTCAGACAGTGCATGGATTTATATATTTTCATTTCTATGCTTAGACATCGACGGCGGATGCGGCTAGCCAACAAGGGATGCTAACTCCTCCCGGGCACCTGGTCCCACCTCTAGCTTACTAGGGGTCCGTCGATGCTCAATTTGGTGCTCTATTGTGAGTGCTGTTGAGATTATCGTCAGGATCTTCTTTAACTCATATGATTATGCCGAAGTAATTGAGTTACGGAACAAAAAAATCAGAGTTGAAATAAAAGAAAATAAGGCAGTGCTGTATGATGATTTTGTGATGAATCTTATTTCATGATCGGGTGATGTAATTAAAATCGTTAAAAGTGCACGACACTTCTGTATTTCATGGTAGCATTTTCGCCTGATTATTGCTGAATTGTAGAAAATGAACAATGAATAAATGTGTCACCTACCACATTTTTGTAAACTTGCGATTTTCTTATGTCAACTTGGAACTTAATAAACTTGAATATATATACCTGCTTCGTATATTGACATAGCTATCGTTCGTGTAAGCATAAATAAAGCACAAGTGGACGAAAATGTTTTGCCTGTCGACATAACCACCCTGCATTTTTGCATCCTCCTTTAAAAAAAGGATGTGGCATGTAAGAAGCAGAAATATGCCACAAAAATAAAATGTGAAAAGGTCATCCATTTCCTGATAACGTCAAATGACGTGATCACTTAAATAACGTAAAAATAATATTCCATATTTTGATACGCTTAAGCATGATAACATTTTCTGTTGAGTGTTATGGGGCAAACTTTTTACATTTTTAAAATCAAAATCTATATTGAATCTTTAATCTATATTTCAGTGGATACAACAAACTCCTTATTCACACATCATGATCAGGTAAGGTGAAGTTTTAGTAGACGTGACTTTTGAATACAAAATCTTGTAACTGTCTGCATTATGACATAGTTTCATTATTTAGAAATTATTTAAATTTAATTAAAAGCTATTCGAAATCTCATGCTTGATAATAACTTTTGACGTTCATATCACTAGGTTTAATCCAATTTCAATTTCTCATTTTTGCAAGGTTTTCATTCACTGCTTTTTGAAATAAGGAACATACTTTATGACCAATTTTACGACCATATCTGAAAATCGAATATATCTATAACTGGTCATTTGAAATATATATCTAAGATTTTAAAATTAGAGCAATGCGACTACAATGCTTGGCAAACGTTTCATATTTGTTGATTTCATTTCAATTTATGTTATAAATTGTCATGTTTAGATTTAAATTGTTCATAATGTATGCTCTATTCTTAGTTCCCTTTTTCGGCCTCGAGTATCTCTTATATGTAAAATTTGCATATTTTGATCTGAAATAATTATCACAAAAATATACTTCAATATTTATATATCTAATACTATCTGTACATCTGTCACTTACGAAGAATTTGAAACTATGATAATAAATTAAAATAAACTGCTGGTGGACCAGGAGTCCAAAAGGGCACATATAGCCAAGTTCTATCAATTACGGTTGATCGTTTCTTTAACGACTCGAAAATATATCAGAATTCCTTGAAATTTTAAAACGTGGGTCCTGTAGCATCATATCCCATCCATACTGCTACGTCTTTCGGTAATTTTTGGACATAAAATTTCACACTCTTTGGCCATATAACATTGTTGAGATTGAGGATCACTGACGAGGGTTAAGTACCCGAAACATGCATGTCTGGTCCATGCTGTAAATTTATCTGTTCTTAATAAGTTAAAAGAAATCCTGACGATAATCTCAGCAGCACTTACAATAGAACACGAAATTGAGCCTCGATGCTATTGAATTTGAAAACGTTTCACACCATAATAATAAAATAATCTTGAATCTTTAAGAAAAAGAATTACTTGATCCAAATGTTATTTTAAAAACTCCATTTTAATAATGTTTTTGCTTCTTGTAGGACAATAGGTTTGGCTGTGCTGCAGACATTGACTATCAACCTTCTACCAGCTCTGTCCAAGTTCACTGGACCGTTCCATCAGGATGGACAAATATCATCCATGACATGTTCCTATCTGTAGAGGAAGAAGATAGTTCAGGTAAGAGAAAAGGATTGTATAATCAGTTTACGCATAATGAGACTGAAAATTTTTAAGGTTAATTGTATTTGATGTGTATCAATTGCATTTAATCGACTGAGCTTTGCAATAACTAAGCATTCTTCAGTCTTCAGATTTTATTACCCTTTTCACATACACGTATATAGCAGATATCGATTACTACTATCCATTTTAAAAATTATTAGAAGTTCGTGACCCTTTCATTCTGCCCAATTTCTAACCATAACCTGATGATAACTTCAGAGACGGTTGTATTCACCCTCTTTATGGGCCATTAAAATGGTTGATAGTGATACATCAGTATGTCAATATTGTCTGAACAGTTATACTCATTTATGCTTAATGATAATAATATAATTATTATGAATACTTAATTTTTCTTTATTCTTCTTTCCTTTCCTTATTTTCATGTTTAATTGATCTTCTCTGTTTCACTATAGGTGGAGGCACTTGGAACACAATATATGACTATGAGTATCTGTATAACAAGGACTCACACAGCGTTAACAACTTAAATCTTTCTCCGGGCAAAACATATCGTGTTAACTTAAAACCGTGTGCAGGCACGACCTGCTTTCCTACACTACAGAGTGACGGGGTGACCGTGCTCTCTTCAAGACCAGTGACTGGAGCCTTGAATGTTACTCACTTAGATTCCAGTGCAACTGGTACAAACGAAAAGGTAAAACTGAAGTGAAAACGCGAAGAAAGGGAGTGACAGGAGGTGTCTTAACTCTGTAAAAAATGCTATACACAAGACATGCATGTTTATTTAATATGAATCTGCATCAGAAAAAAATTTAAACAAGCAAGAAATATTAAGTTTCATTGATTTTTCTTCTTTTGATTAATTATGGATATGAAATATGGATAATGATTCAGAAAATCAGAAACCGAAGGCATACAAAATCAGGATAAAACAGGAACCAAAGCAAACAAACAAAGATATCCACCACATGAAAAGACGCGAACTGCGGATATGGGAGTGAATTGTTTTTGTATTTTGTTGTTTTATTTCGTTTCCCTACATCTCAGATTATTGTTTTTAAGTTCAAAATATTATCCTGAATTTTATTGAATTGCTCTACAAAGTGGACCTCCTTGCCCCTGTTCATGTCGAAGTTGTTTTTATGCTTATTGCATTACGTGGGTACTTTCTGACGTGAAAAGTAAACGTAAGTCTTATCGAAAATCGCTTCCTTAACTTTCCTTATATCTTTTCAGCTTGAGGTTACATTTTCACGATTCTTCGACCCGGATGTAAGCAGTCTTACGACGCGGTATACCATGATAGATCATTATGAATATACAATAACAGACAACTCGTTACTAGGCAACACTCATGTCACGTGGACAACAGTCTCGCCAACATTTTCCTCCGATGTGGTAATTTTCATCAAATATGATATTTAGGTTCTATTTTCAGAGCTTGACATAAGTACATTAATCAGTCGTTGTAGTTGAATTCAACGTATGTATATTTATTGAAAAACTATAAAGTTGACGAACTGAGGAAAAGAACATTATATTATATATTCATGCAGGAAAATGTTATTAGCAGTCAACTCCCAGTTTGGTTTGGAAACCTAATATGTTAATAAATCCATTTGAAGAACTTTTCTGTTAAAAATGTCCAATTGTTAAACCCAAAAAATGATCTATTACTTTTTTTCCATAATAGGGCACTTTTGATGTTACATTAAGTGGAACAATGGACTTTTCCAAATGTCGACGGTTTGTTATAAGGGGATATAATAAAGCCAGGATATGGTCAAGCATCAGCGCCGACATTAAGGACTGTCAAGCCTTTGACCCCATACTCATTTCGCCAAGATTTATTGTTGATTCAAGGGGACAGTCAGACAGCACTGATGGTAAGAAAACTATTTTTTCAAATTACTCGCAAGGAATCAAGATCAATTTGTTTCCGTCTGCATTTGCAGGACTTTTAGGTCTCTGCTTAAAAATGGGAAAAATAAAAGTAAAGATAATCAGGAAACATTTCATTTTAAATATGAAAAATATTGATTTCCTATTTTACTAATTTAAAAAGTTTGAATCATGGATCCATAGGTTTTTTCATTTTGTCAAATTTCTAGGTCAAGGCTGAGTGGTAAAACGTGTAAGAAACCGATACACAGCCATTTGTGTCTCACATGAAATTCATGTGAAATTTACATGAACCTAACATATAAGTTCACATGAATTTTATGTAAAACGAGCACGAACATGACATTTACATGATTTTTTACATGAACTAATTTCATGGGAGGTTTCTGACATGAATATCATATAAATAATGCGGAAGGGTTTCAACTCTATACCTTCTTGAAGAAAATTTCAAACCAATATTTCATGCACCAGACACGAATATTAACTTATCATAAGTGATGCTTCCAGCCAAAGTGTTTTTCATAAGCAGCCAAAATTATTTTTACTAGCGCCCTCTGGTGTTATTTTTAGAATTTGAATTTATGCATTTTCTTTGCAGAGAGTACACGGCTTCAAATTTCCTGTAGGGTCGATTCAGTAGCATATCGAAATAAAACCTATGTCCAAATTTGTATTGGAGGGATGGTGCTAAGATGTTAACCTCCTATAATTTCGATGATTTTCGGTGAAAGATATAAAATTTCAATTTTGCATGAAGTTCATGTGAAGCTATTTATGTGTAATTCATGTGAAATATTTTTTTCAAATAAATCTTATCTGAAATTTACATGAATTTCACATGAACTTTCATTTGAAATTAACATCTTTCATTAACATGATGCTAATTTCCTTTGAATTTCATGTGAATTACACTTTGCTATGAACAATGGGTTTGCAGAAGGAATTCTAATATGAAATATGAAACCTCCATCACTATTTGTTTTACCAATATTAAAAATTCATGTGGACAAAATGACAAAGAGAAAGAGTGTAAATTCTTCCCAAATTTCCTGTTAACTTGTATGTAACCTTACTTGAATTTGAATGAAATCGTGCCGATATCAGTATGACTGATAAACAGGAAAAATGTGTTCACCAAGCAACATCAACATCAAAGAAGTAACCACCCGCCATCCAGTCTCAAAGTCGAGAAGGCAAGGCAAAACTATTCGAATTTCATTGTCATGAAATTGGCAAGATACTCACCTGGAAGAGGTACACGACAAATATGGATAATGACCATATCCCTGTATACAGCACAAAATCGATAATTCAGAAAATCAGAAACCGAAGGCATACAAAATCAGGATAAAACAGGAACCAAAGCAAACAAACAAAAACCTCCACCATATGAAAAGAAGTCCCGATATGGGAGTGAGACCAGGTGCCCAGGAAGAGTAAGCATCTCCTGCTTGCATGCAATACCCGCCGCTTCAATTCGGTAGAACTGTCACATCCGGTTACTTCCATTTCGGAAGACATAGAGTACAATCTTTGGTTGGATGGTTCAAATGGTCTATGACAGAATATCATCCACCATTCTGGAGAGTGGGACATCATAGTGTATGACGAGTTCCCCATACAAATCCAGTGAGCAGAATCAGTGTATTGTTCAAATGAATAGTTGGCTCAATCTGTTCTGATGCCCATTGTTTGTAACATCATGTGTGTGTGTTCCACTGTAGTCTTGCAGGCGATCTCTGTCATGTTATTATAGAGCTGAGTATCTTGGAGGGCCCTGTAGTCGGTGCAGAATTTGATAGACTATCAGCAGCATCTGACGAGCAATTTCAGGAATTTTTGTAATTTTTGATTGCTCAGTTCTGCTTTCAAACGATGAATTGTTATGTTTTTCATCTGGATTTATATTAGGTTTGCAGAAATTATATCAGAACACATAATACAATCTAAATAGAAAACATTTTTACCTTGCATTAAATAATGAAATTTACGAAAATTCCTGAAATCTTTCTTGCGATTGTTTGTGAAACTGGGCACTGGATACTTTCAGACACAAAAGGCAGCGGTGTTTACCTAGAGGAAAACGCTATATGGTACCCTGATGACGTTGACTACACACCGTTCAAAAACGTTCTTTCCGCCGTATGGCATTCTGGGAGATTTTCATGGTACACATGGGCAGTGGTTAACGCGCACACACTTGATGTCACCACCTACTACGAACAGCTAGTACAGCTGAACTTAACAGATCCATGTTCACATCCCGATGTAGTACATAACAAATGTGGGAACACAAGTAAGTAAATTCTATGTCATGTTTACATGTTCAAATAATCCTATTTGCACACCATTTTATGGCCGGTTCAAAATTCAGTCAGGGTGCTCATTTGTATTTCAGGTAGTTTTGAATAAATGCCATAATTTTCTTTTCCTAGTACGATCAAATACGATTCGCTTGGGTTAATTCTTCCTTCTGTTTAAATTATTTTGACTGATAAGATAAAGTTGTTCAATTAGACATTCGAACAAGATAAGAATCAAACTTAGATTATAATCCTTTTTATAATGTAAATCTACCCGGTAACACTTGGTGTAAAAAACGTTATTCTACTATATCTCTACAGCAAACGAATATATCAATGTATTCTTCAACGCAAATGAATACCTGGTTCACGGTGAGCGATACTCCATCTGTATCCATGCCAACGCCGAAGTTCTGAGATTGGAATTGTGGGATAATGTTCTGCCAGAAATAAGCATATGTACAGACGGAGTCATGGTTGATTTAACTAGTCCAGTGGCGGGAAAAGTATGGATAGGAAACGTTCAAGGCATTGAATACCAAGTGAGTTCGTCATAACAAAGATTAATTTGCTTCATGAGTTAAAGAAGATCCTGACGATAATCTCAACAGCACTCACAATAGAGCACAAAATTAAGCATCGACGGACCCGTAGCAAGCTAGAGGTGGGACCAGGTGCCCGGGAGGAGTAAGCATCCCCTGTTGGCTAGCCGCACCCGCCGTCGATGGTTAAGCACGAAAATGAAAACAATATATATAAACTTCATGCACTGTCTGACGTTATGTCTGTATAGAAAGTGCTATGGCGACAATGTCAGGGAAATATATTCAAAACACTTACTGTCAAACCCCTCGCGGGGAACTTTTTTACGAGCTCCACACGGCAAAGGGCATAAGTGTGACACAAATGAGTTAAAGAAGATCCTCCTGACGATAATCTCAACAGCACTCACAATAGAGCACAAAATTAAGCATCGACGGACCCCTAGCAAGCTAGAGGTGGGACCAGGTGCCCGGGAGGAGTAAGCATCCCCTGTTGGCTAGCCGCACCCTCCGTCGATGGTTAAGCACGAAAATGAAAACAATATATATAAACTTCATGCACTGTCTGACGTTATGTCTATGTAGAAAGTGCTATGGCGACAATGTCAGGGAAATATATTCCAAACACTTACTGTCAAACCCCTCGCGGGGATTTTTTTACGAGCTCCACACGGCAAAGGGCATAAGTGTGACACAAATGAGTTAAAGAAGATCCTTGAGTCTCATCCGTCTGCGGGGCGTCGTTCAGATACTGCACAGAACAACATTATGTCTACTTTATTCAGAAAATGATAAAATGCAATAGATAGTAATAACTCGCGATTTCTCGAAGAATTAAAAACATAAAGGAGATATTGCTCATCAATTTCTAAAAATAAATGAATATGAAATCAGGAGATGCCGACTCTTCCATATATCTGATCTCATTTACTTTTGCTCCCCCCCCCCCTTTTTTTTTTTTTTTTTTGTTCTGTTTGTTTTTTGTAATTTTTCTAGGTTTCGCATCGATAATGATTTTTTGGATTCTGAGTTTTAGTATTGTTTGAATTTCGAACGGTTATCCATATGCTACATGCTGGAATTCAGTTATACATGTTGTAAAATAAAGGTAAAACCATAGAAAAAGCCCTCAACCATTCATGACTGAAAAGCGGTAAATGATGATGCAGCATAGGACCAAGGCAAAAGAATTGTAAATATTTAATATAAAAATGTATCTATATGCTTTCATAGTCCCATACCTCTGACATGTATGTGAACTGGGAATCCTACAAAGACGTAGAGACGTTTGGCACCACACGTCATAGCACAGGGATCTCATACTACACTGTGGCAATAGGTATTCTTACTTGATCTCTCAATATCCTAATAAATCTTTAACTTGTAAAGGTAACATCCACGACGTCGATATTAATTGTGACTTTTTTTTTACCAGAACTCATATCTTGAATTCGTCATTTTTAAACGAACATCCAGAAATGTGTCTGATTCAAACACATTTTTTCTACTTTCTTTTCATTTCTTTCATTGTATGTGTTCACTTGTGCGTCTTGAAATAATCCCTTTATTTGTAATAAATTACCAGCAATGAAAAATGCCTGTTTCCAGTCTATTACGTTTTTGTTCAAAGGAACATCAGAGGGAGGAAATGACGTCATTGATTTCACAGATGTTGGTGTTGTAAACCACGCCCATTTCGGCGGTTTAACCTTGATGTCAGGACGGAAATACTACGCCTCGGTTGTAGGTAAGAAATAGATGTCCTCTTGCTTGACATGTATTACTTTCAGTAAAGAGACATTTTGATTTGGCTATATTATGTTTGTAACCCACTGTTCATAACTGTTAGAATGACAAATATGGATAATGACTATATCCCTGTATATAGTACAAAATCGATCATTTAGAAAATCAGAAACCAAAGGCATACAAAATCAGGATAAAACAGGAACCAAAGCAAACAAACAAAAACATCCATCATATGAAAGGAAGCGAACTCCCGATATGGGAGTGAGACCAGGTGCCTAGGAAGAGTCAGCATCTCCTGCTTGCATGCAAGGAATTGTTCCATTTGGATGCGTATAAAAGAAAGCTAGACATAAACTGCGGTACCATAGCTTTTCATTGGTATTTCTAGAACCATACTATTGATGGCTTGTGTATGTATTCAATTCAGGATACGATTTTGCGGGTAGAAGTACAACAAAAACAACAGATCCTGTGATGGTAGACGATAGTGTGCCTTTGAAGTCAAACAGTCCGATTACATTGTCATATGGAAGACATCTGATCTCCAAATCTGAGATTTCAGCTTGGTGAGAAAAGGAATCTTAGTACTTACATGCCTATGAAATTTTAATTTCTTCTGAGCATTTGGTACTATCTGAATGTTCCTATAAAATACAGCAGGTATTTTTTCGCCAAAATTGAGTACAACAATACTCGGATCCATTTTAAGCGGTAAATAAGCCTACCTTATATGCTCTCGACTTAACCTTAATTTCCTGTAACTGTGTGAAAGTTCGAAACGTATTATAAGGCCATTTCTTGCTGAAAGTCATCAACACCAATTTTGTTATGTTATCCTTCTTAATCAACTAAGAGAAGCTCATTTTTTCGGGGTCTATCTTGATAATATAAAGAGTTGTCCTATGTATTTTATAATATTAGAACATAGAAAAAAGTATGCATAAAGTTTCCATAAAGATTATTTTGGAAATAGCAGAAAGAAGCGTGCTTTCTCGAAGTGTATGGGTAATTAATTTTAACCCAACCTTTTTGTATGAATGTGTATAAATACAGTAACAGTAATGTTATCTGTGTCATATTGTGATGTTTTTTGCTATCAGCTGGACAGGTGTATTTTCGGATCCTGAGAGCGGGGTTGCGTACTATGAATGGGCTATAGGTTCCAAACCGGGTTATAATGACAAAATGGCGTCCACCGTTGTCTACACGTCATGTGCGACATCTAGTGTGAATTCTCCTCTAGACCTAGAAGAAGGACATGCCTATTACATCAATGTCAGGGTGAGACATTATGATTTTACTGCTGCGTCTGACTCAAGGAATTAAGGATCCTTGTTCTGTCGACAAGTTAGATCCACTCATTGTTTACAACATTTATGTTTAAGCATACATAAGACAAATATTCTTTTGAATAATTTTGCGCAAAATACCCAAGTGAAAACAGTCGAATATTTACGATTTTTTTTACAAAATAAGAAATACATGTATTCGAAAATGAGATTGAACTTTAAAACTACCTTCTTGGTTAGCAACCGAAACTGCTTCTAAACAGAATGTCTTTTGTCTAACATTAAAGATCAAATCAAACTCAATCATTTTTATTCATAATTATGGGTATCGATGGTTTATTTGTGGTCTTTTGTGTTCGATGTTTGTCATGTTTGCTTTTCCTTGTCCCTTTTATGTTTCTTGCTAGTATGTGTGTCTTCTCTATGTTTTCACTTGGGGTGTTTTGGTGTGTTACTGTTGGTGCTGCAACAGAGTCATGTTGGAGATCTCCTTCTTTCTTTTGCAGCTACATTGCATAATTGTAAGCAATGAAACAATGTTCTAACGGAGTAAATCTTCCATCACATTCATGCAATTAAAAAAAATGTTTTAGGCTTTCAATCGAGCTGGTCTTTCATCATTGGCATCCTCATGGGCATATATCCTCGACCTGTCACCGCCTGTCCCCGGTCGTGTCTATGATGGAGAAAGAGCAGTTAACAGCTCGTCATACTTTGATGAAGATTACCAAAATCACACAAATTTCTTGGCAGCGTTTTGGACGGGCTTCCATGATCCTCATTCGACCATTACGGAATATTACGTCAGCATTGGCACCTGCAAAACTTGTCAAAACATCCTGGCTAGACAACCGATTGGAATAACTGAAGGTACTTTTTAAAATTAAGAGTTAACACAAGGTTTTCTGATATCTTTGTACATAAAAGATTTCCAATTGCATTGTTTTACATCGTATATATAGAGAGATTCATACACCAATCGGAAAATGTATAGAGAGTGACCTTAATTCATAGGCGGCTCACGATTTCAAGCTAAATTTCATTCTTAAAGTTTAATGAGCCTATTATTCTAGGTAAAATAGACATAAGATTTGATAAGCACTTTTCTACTTTGCTTTACTGCATTTAGTCTCTTACCACACTGAATAAACCAGCCATTCATTGTTACAAAAATTGATTTACAATTATGTCAGGAAATGATACCTCCATGTTTTTGATAGTAAGTTGTTCTCTATTAAAACGAGACTACGTTATACCTTTCAATTAAAGATCGTGAGACAGCATACAATGTGTCTGTCAAATAAATTTCGAAAGTTTATTTCATGTACAAAGATCATTACTGATTATTTGCGGGTTCATAAAGTTTCTGTTATCTTAGACATATTTAAGGAACAATACAAAGATATCATAATGCTTAGTAAGAATACATGTTCTAATTGCAGATTTTAAGCTGACAAAATTCAACCTGGCTTTTGGGGTAATTTATTATACAACAGTATCCGCATGCAATACTGCAGACTTGTGTTCCAGCACTACATCCGATGGTATCATGATAGATGTAAGTGCGCCATCACCTGGAAGAGTGTTCGATGGGATGAGTGCTAATGATATTGAATATCAGGGCTCAGGGTAGGTTTTGCTTTAATATATTGATAAAAAAACTAATATGATATATTGGTCTGTGATTATATATTTATCATATATTTATCATATGTGATTTTATATTTATCATATTTTGATAAACTGTATCGGTTATGCACCATATTGTAAGTAAATAGATGAGGGAAGGAAATAATTTTAGAGGGTCCCTGTTCAAGATGAGAATGTTAAAGATGGGTTGCCAAAACATGATCGCTTTCGATGCTCTATTGGCTTTCGATGCTCTATTGGGTAATCATGCTTGCTGAATTAAATGTTAAATATCAAAATGAAAAGATTGTTGATATATTCAATGTTAATTAATGTATTCATTTTCGAAGGTCCTACATTGGAGCAAGATGGTATGGATTCTCTGATTCACAGTCTGGTATCGAAAGATATGTATGGAAAGTCGGTACAACAGAGGGTGGAGAAGACATAGTACAACAGACAGACCTACACTTGGATAGATACGTCCTCAGCACAAATGTGACTCTTCCTGCAGCTGTAAGGTTGTTTACAACGATTGGATGTTATAACATGGCAGGTTAGGAAGAGATTACTATCGGAAATTTAGAAATTTAAAGAAATTAGGGGATCTCCAACAACACTCGGCTGCAACACTCACAGCAAAACCCCAAAATATCCAATGCAAAAACACAGAGCAGACATGCACATATCATAGAAAAATGAAACACAAAACCACACATAAAGCAATGAGACCAATGGGCAACCGATACCGACTTATAAAAGCCTTAGGCATCTTTGAATCATTTTGACTCTAAGTTAAACTGTTGAGTATTAGTATTGAGTATCCGTATCATGCATTTCTGATGCATCGATTGTGAAAATTTCAAGTCCATGACTGTATAGTTGATTTTTTCGTACAAATTCACACATTCAATAAACATCAAGGAAGTACCTATCAGTTATTCAGTATCAGAGTCAAGAAGGCAACTTGAATGTAAAATCATTAGGATTTCCATTGGAACGGTTGCGAACCTCGGAATGAAAAACATTCCGAAGTGAGACCAAGTGCCGGGGAAGAGTCAGTGTCTCCTGATTGCATGCAACACAAATTATTTTTTGAATGATTTTTCCGTGGAGTTTACGTTATGTCACTGAAATGAAGAATAGAGAGATGCGTCACCCTTTTATATTTTATTTAGAATATTATGTAGCAATGTTTTCCGGCACTTTCTCCACAGCTGGTTTTTCATGTATGTTATTTTTCATTAAGTTTAAAGGACATTTGAAAATGCGTAGGATATACGACAACGCCATGAACATTTTTCTTTTTGGTTACTTTGCCTAAAAGTGGAACTAATTAGGATAGAAACATTAAACACTTAAAACGAAAATTAATAATGTATCAATTTAGTTATTTTGCTAGTTCTGACAATGTGGATAAAGAGATGACATAATGCGAAAGACAGCATGCCAATTGCGATATGAATACAGCATAGGCATCGTCATCGAAACGATCGTGTCAAATGCATGGATACAGGTATTTTGTGGTTGTGGGAGGAAATGTACACACTTTCAAGGGGAGGAGCTTATATGCCGTACAAAATATGCACAAAATGAGAACATTGAATTTTACACCGATTTCTAGGAGTCTTGGAAAGAATCTAGTTGATTCGACATTTGTGTCACCATAATACGATCAAAGCTCATATATGATAAATGTTTTTTATGAAATATAGGGTATGTGTATGTCTGTGCACTGTTGCGGATAATTGATGACATTTCGACATTTTCTGTTTTTCTCTACAAATGTCCACGTTTAATTTTCAATTCAAATTCAACTGAGAGGTGAATCTTTTAATCTTTTTTTTTGTACATTAAGAAACAAAAAGGAAAACCAAACCCATCATTGCTAAAGCTTACACTAACGATTTAACATTGCAGGAATGTACACCCAGTCAACATCTAATGGGTTTGTGGTAGATGATACACCTCCAGACATCAGCCAGGGACCATTGTTTTCTACAGACTTTGGAGTTTATCAGAACCCTTCTATGCAGTTCTATCACAGGGACAGAACGACCCTGAAAGTGTATTGGACAGCTTCTGATGACGTATCACACATCGAAAGACAATATGTATCTATCTCGTCCCATATTGGAGGAGAATTCAGTAGATCCCCTGTAAAGGTGCGTATTTGAAGATTCTGATGTTTTTAAAAGTTAAGACAATTTTGATCTGATCGTTCTCATTGTCACTGTAAGTCTGTTTTCTTTTTCTCGTTTCATGTGTATATATCTTCCTTTGTTATCACTGTAACGTCGCCATGTTGGGAATTTCCTTCTTTTTCAAATAAGTTTTAAGAGCTAGGGTCTGAATACATGTATATTTAATGTTGTTATCATAGCTGATACACTAACGAGAGATTATTTGTTAAAGGTATAAAAGATCGAAATTATTTGTCGAAGATATACATGAAATATAAGCATATAGTGTACTGAAATTAATACCATGGAACATATATTAAAATTCAAACATTCAATTTCAACCCATAATTTAGCATCACCGTTGGTTTATTGTCAGTCCCAGAGGATATTACAACCGAATTTCCCATTTTTCTTGCTCTAACTTCAAATTGCATAGAATCTCCTTAGCTGGTTATTTTTGTACAAATGTAGGGCTTTGCTCAGGATCTCGCTTTTCATATAAACGGATTAGAATTTGGCATTGACATCTCTTTATGAGACATCTGTTTTTATTGAAATGTGCATAATATGTACGTACTAAAATCCAAACAACATGTAATCATTTTTCAATATTAAACATCACACAGCTTATGCATGATTTGGATGTTCAATAATATGGTGGAGAAAGAAACAGCAGTGAAATTTTTGAAAATTGATTTATCTCGGAGATGATTAGTAAACAAAACGCATTAACGGAATATATAGCCTTTCACGAATATTTCAATTGAATTCAACTGTATTATGACTATCAAATTATATGGACAAGAATATGAATTGCTTTTATCTAAATATTTTAATTGTATCTTTGCACAATGTTCAGATAAATGGAATTATGCGGTACTACATCTTTAGTGACCTAGATCTTCACGATGGCGTGGCTTACTACGTAAGTCTGATATGCTGTAACGGGGCCGGTGTGTGCTCAAATGCTACATCTCCCTCAATTATAATGGACTCGTCCTTTCCTTCAAGAGGTTGGTATATCCACCTTTTTTTTTTTAAAAGATATATTTTTTATTGAAAAATATTCATTATAAATTCTATGCTTTCTATATTGATTATTTGTATAATTTTTGGTTCAAAATTCTTCATTTCTACGTATCATTCATTTATACTGTTTATCTTCAGTTTTGGCTTTTTTTTGTCTACTTAGATGTATGACTCGTAAAGCATGGTCTGCATATTTGAAAGAAGAAATAACCTATGTTTTTACCATTTTGTGAAAAAAATACCTACATGGTAATTGAAAATTATAATCCAGATATGTAAGTATACATGCAATTGGTTATAAAAATTATTTGAATATCTTGTAGGAATGTTTGCAGTACAAACCGAACACGCTGCTGATCTTACCCGGTTTCTCACGACCTGGATGACTTGGACGTTAGAGAGTTTAAGTCTCGCTTGGCTGGGTTTTAGCGATCTACATACAGGAATAGATTACTATGGCATCAATGTTGGTTCTACATTCATGGGAAATGACTTGAACGAGGTTTGATAATTTACTCATATCTGCATTGACTTATACATTTTTGTTCTAATAAGCAGATATATAAGGTCGGTATAAGAGGGAAGGTTGGCTAAAATTACTCATATCATAAATATGTATTTATATGATAGTGTACGTGTTTGTATTTCATTTTGTCTTTTTCCAAAAAAATCTAAATAATCTGTCAGTGTTGTTCATCAGCAAGATAATGTACAATCCTATCCATTCATATTGTCATATTTCTCATCTCGCTTGTAATAATTGCTGTTAAAATATATCTCTGTTTAATTTTGTGCTCTATTGTGAGTGCTGTTGAGATTATCGTCAGGATCTTCTTTAACTCATTTAGATCACAGACCAGGCGTACACAGTTTACCATAACAACACTGGTGTAGACAGAGGTGATGAGGGCATTCTTCAGACCAATCGCATTACAACTCAGTCGCTCTTGACAGTCAATGATATTTTCATTCATCTCTGGGCAGTCAATAAGGTGAGAAACTTACCTGGTTTAATCAACTTTGCATCATATAGTTTGCTTTACTATCTCGGAATGAAATTAAGAGGACCGATGAATAGAATTTAAAAAATTGACCTGAAACTAAGGACTATCTCCATGTAGCCAAGTTCTGTCATCTAAATTTCTTGATATTTCAAAAATGTGGGTCCTGTAGCATCTTGTTCCACCTATCCTGCTACGTCTTTCGTTACATTTTTGGACATAATAACTTTCACACTCTTTGGTCATATAACATTGTTTAGACTGAGGATCACTTACGAGAGATAAGTACCCGAAAAGAGCATGTCTGGTCCATGCTGCAAATTTATCTGTTCTTAAATGATATTGAATTTGAAGACGTTTAACATGGATTATTTTTTGTTTGCAGCAATCACCAACCCTTTTTCAACCTTTTCTTCTTTCATTGCTACATCGATACACCAATGCCATTAATTTCTTTGATCTCCCACAAACCTCATTTTCCCCTTCTCCTCTTCTCAACAACGATGTATTGTTCAACTTCATGTCATGAATTAAGAAATAACAACTAGCTGGCTGTGGTTTGTTGTCCAGTAATTCCCCGAGTCGCATGAATCAATGAAATGAACACCGAGTCGCGACGCAGGTCCTCTTCAACAGCAGCTAGCTAGTTGTTATTTCTATTCTAATATTGTTCTTCGCGAATTCTATAGCACGTGCATGGGCTGAGCTTAACGAACTGTAAGTTTGTTGGAGATTTTAAACCAGGTGAGGTCTATAGTAAATATAGGGAGAAAATCTCAAGTCATGTTAGAATCAACTGTGATCCCTAATTAATGATATATCACTGCTATAATGAGTCAAAAGAATATTGAAATTTAGACATAAGTCAGTACCGGTCCATGACATATGACTGTTAAGAAAGTAATATATTTTACCACTAGGCTGGACTGAGCAGTCCAATCATCCATAATCAGTTTACAAAAGCAGCAGATGGCTCATTGGTATTGGTCCGTAGATGCTCCGCCCACACTTGTGACGGTCACTGTGTCTGCGCACCACAGGATCAACGATGTCCAATAACAACTGCCTGTAATAATGATACAGCAGGTATAGGTGGCTTTATTCTAAATAAATCATTAATGTCATGTATTAATATGCACTTTCATGTCTCGAATACACACTCGGGGTAGGTGAAACACCAATAAATCAAAGAGCAGTATTCAGTGATATTTTCATGATATGGCATATTTACCGCAGGGAGTTCTGGTCAATGAAATATGAAGATTGAGAGTATAAGCTGGCGATCATTGAACTATTGACTCGATAAATGTTAGATATCGATTCAAATCTTTAAATTTTCAGTAAGTTTTTAAACTTATTCTTCTAACTGGATGCATTTTGATATTTCAGCAAGATCAAATTCATATATAGAAGTAACTGACATATTGGGATCAGGACTTGTCGATGCTACCTATACACCTTCCGTTTCCGTTCTTAGAGCATCATGGGAAGTTATACTGATACAGAATCTTCAACCACTTTGGTGAGATTTTCAAAATGATTGGTACATTAATGAGATAGAAATAAAAATGCATTTAATAACCACATTATTTCGAATATCTCTTACGTAGGAACCATTCAACGACTTTGTGTCGATGCTACTTTAAATAATGCAGAAGGGTTTCAACTCTATATCTTCTTGAAGAAAATTTCAAACAGATTTATTATGCACCAGACACGTGTTTCGAATGTTAAATTCTCATCAGTGATGCTTCCAGTCAAAGTGGTTTTCATAACCGCCAAAATTCATTTCACTAGCGCCCTCTGGTTTTATTTTCAGAATTTAAATTTATGTTTTTAGTTTACATGTACAGAGAGTACGCGTTTCCAAAATTCCTTTAGGGTCGATTCAGTAGCATATCCAAATAGAAAAAAATAAAAATCAATGTTCAAAATAGATTAAAGGTCAAAGAGATTAAAGGTCAAAGTAATATATCCAAATAAAAATCTATCTTCAAAATATATTAAAGGTCATTTGAATTAAAATTTCTTTTAACGCAAACTTTTCTCAGATGATAGTTACTGGACATATTTAAACCATTTGTATGTGAGTCTTTTTGGATATGAAATAAATTCTAACTCAAATTATAAAGATATGTAAGGAATTTTTTCTCATCATAAACCATACTTAGTTTACAACCTTTTGTTCAATTTATAATAGATTTATTATTCAATGTTCTTGAACAAGTATGTCGTCAAAACTAAACATATATCTTAAATTTAAAAAAAATCCAAAACATTTCTTTTAATATTACATACTGTATGATACAAACCTGTTTCTTCATTGGCAAACCCATTGCGTCACGTGTTCCCTTTTTTGAAGGTATGAGTGGAGTGTTGGACTGGAATCAGGTACCTCACCTCTTGGGCTTATAGATATGTCAGAAGAGAGAGTGTGGCACGATGCAGGAAGAGAAACGAAAATAACCTTCATAACTTCTAAAGGTAAAACATGCTAATACGCAGTTGCTGATATTTCTGATAATCGTGGTTAAAATCGAATTAAATTAATTGACAAATTAACTTGTTTGACCAAATAAGCTCAAACTACTCAAAGGTCCTTTGCCTTTCCTTTCAAACCCGTATTAGTGAGTGAAATTCATTGACACAGACCCCCATCCAAAGTTCAACATTACAACCAAAGGAGGGTACAGTGCCAGGTAAATTGCAAAACATCAGGTGACCGATGACAGTAAGCTATCTGAAACTGAGTAAAATGTATTCATAATCTTATATCTAATTAATTTTCCTTTCAGACATATCTATGGTCGAGGGGATGAAGTACAGTGTATTTGTAAGAGTTTGGTATGGTACTGACACTTTTGGCGATTTCAAGTCAGATGGGGTGATTGTGCAGACTGAAGAGCCAAGGACAACTGTATTAGCTGGTGCAGCTGTAAGCATTGATGATTACATTCTTTGTTTTGCCGAGTCCAGAATTGCTGCATTTACTTCCTCTTGATTCGCCTTTTTTGTAGATTCTCAGACACCTAATGTCATAAATTATTTTACAAATAAGAAATATCTACATCAAGACATAGCTCTGTCCTGTTGCTTCCTATCCTTTTGCATAAGTTTTATGTCATATTTAGAATTTCGGTCTTTGTATCTTCAATATCTGGATTTTCTCTATCTTGCCCTCCAGCATCAATGATGAGACATTACTTGTTGTAATGCGCATATGGTGCACTGAAATTTTTGCAATAGAACGTATTTATTAATATTAACTATTATTCAGAATTGATATCATTTTCAAAATGATTTATTCAATATCTACCTAATAAACAAATGGGATTTAAGGACCAGTCCATACATTAGATGAAAGTCAAAAAGAATGTGTGTAAATGATCCGTCTTCTCTAGGCGCTTCAATGTAAAAGAGAAAGCATAAAGTAGACGAAAGAAATTCTTGATAATTGGACGTTAGATTTAATGTTTTATGCAGATTACTGAAGTTGAGCGTTATAGCAGACGTAAGGACATGGATTATATGACCTACCAGGCTCCAATCACTATATCCTGGGCAAACAAATTCCTAAATGTAAATACTGACATCACAGAATTCAGGGTCTATATCAGTTCTTTCCAAGGAGGTAAGATGATATTTGTATTGAAAATATAATACCTTGGATTCTCTTTTACACTACTACAAAAAATCTGATTCCTTAATGGTATACGTTATTGAATGTAGAGATTTTCCCACCTATTCACCATATCTCTTATTCATATTCATTGCTAAAGAATTTGTCTAGACATCTCCCAGTGTATTTCGTACTGTGTGGTGATATTGAAAAACCCCTATAATTTAATGAATAGATATATTCTTAGACATTATCTGTTAAATTTTCTTTCGTTTCAAAGGACACGACAGTGGTTTACCAGAGGCTAGTCTGGGGCAGCAAGTGTCAACCTACACCTTGATAAATCATAATTTACCTACCCGGAAGCGTTTCTATAGTAACGTGATAGCCTTCAATCACGTGGGAATGTATGTCACAGAATCATCTGATGGATTCACTTTTGATGGAGATGCTCCCGTGGCTGGCTCTGTAATTGACGGACTAGGTAAGGTATTCAGAAGATATGAAAATGATCTCCTTCAAGACCCTGTACACCAATCAAATATGAACACATCTTCAAGGTTCCAATAGGGGGACAGACAAAAGTATCTAAACAGACATCAAGGGACAAAGAGATATAATAACACACATTCCAATGGCATTAAGAAAAATCAAATAAATACGGAATTGATCAAGCTCTATACCTTCTTGAAGAAAATTCCAAATCAATTTATTATGCACCAGACACGACGTGTTTCTGATTAAAATTTTAAACGTCTTTAAATTCAATAGCATCATTTAAAACCTGATAAATTTACAGCATGGACCAGATCAAAGCAGTCATTATGCTTTCAAAATGGACCAGACATGCACGTTTCGGGTACTAAACCCTCGTCAGTGATCCTCGGTCTAAACAGTGCAATACGGCCAAAAGACGTAGCAGAATGGTTGGGATATGATGCCACAGGACCAACGTTTAAGAAATTTCAAGAAATTTTGTAACAGAAAATTTCAAATGCATTGAAGAGACAGACGATCAACCGAAGTTGATCGAGCTCGGCTACATGTGCCCTCAGGGACTCTTGGTCCACCAGCAGTGACACTCACCAAGTAGTTCAAATGTTAAACGTCTTTGAATTTAATAGCATCATTTAAATCTGATAAATTTACAGCATGGACCTCATCAAAGCAGCCATTTTGCTTTCAATTAGACTGGGATTATAAACACTAAAATATTATGCGACAGCGTACAGTGGGTATTTTTCAAATACTGTATTCAGCTTTGAATTTGTCCAGTCTTATTTTCGCCGAATTCACAAAGAAGAATTATTCGTCACATATCTAATTTGCCCACTTAATACATTTCATCTCGAAATCCTTTATTCTTATCAATGTTATTCGAACCGTCTTAAATTCGCCTTCGTGATAATGGGTGCATCTATGTAGATGATTTATATACTAGTATTTATTTTGAATCACGAAATGTTTCATTTTTCTTCTCTCTTTCTGTTGTATGATTCCAACGAATTAGGGCCTCTTGTTGGAACACTTACCTCTTACTTTAAGACTTTATTAATTTGTTAAATTTACATATTACGTCGAAATCTGAAGTGAATAATCTCCTACGTCAGTTTGTATTTGAAGCAAAACCTATTGGACACAAATAGACCCTTATTTTAGTATATAGTCATGCATTTCTACATGTATTTATAGGTCTTCAAGATATCGACTTTCAAAATAACGTCACGTTTGTTGGAGCGCGTTGGCATGGATTTGTAGATCTAGGATCCAGCATACATTTCTACACATGGTGCGTCGGCTCCACTTCAGTAACAACTGGTGGCGACGTGTGTGATATTGTCAATGCGACAAACGTTGGTTTACACACGGCATACCAGGCAAACCTAGCCCCGGGTTCTCCTAGTAAGTATGTCTCTTACCAGGCCAATATTCATCTTTCCATGCATCTACTCAGTAGTACAACTTTTTTTTTTAAAAAAGTATAATCAAGTAATGCCTTTACAAATATGATTTGTTGAAAAAGGATGAATAAATTGTTTTGACAGAACATTTTCCCCACTACTATAATTGTTTCATAAGTTTCATCGCTTGCCTATCAAGTATCCAGCAATAAACCTCCATATGTCCATAATTGTTTGATATCATACAATTACAATTTAATCAAATGTGTTTCTATATACACTGCTCAAAAAATTAAAGGAGCGATTTTCCCATTGTAATATAATGGTACATGGCTTGTAAAATCTTTTGGGATAAGCAAGGCTACATCATCAAGTTTTAACATGACTTTGTGTATATGGTTAATCTGTTCGATACAGACATTGGTAATAGAGAAATGACTATTAAATATGTCTTAACACATTTATGTTCATTATATAGAATAAGCAGCTGCAAACGTGTGTGATATGAAAGTAGAAACCTTGCTCCCTTAATTTTTTTGAGCAGTGTATATTGTTCTTAACATATTACATATGTGAAATGAATAAATTAACTCTATGAACATTACTTCTTTCAGCTTGCATGTACAATAAAGTACATGCAACAGACGTTACTGGATATACATCAGCCATGGTTGTGTCGAACGGTATATGCATTGATACAAGTGTACCGATTCCTGAATTTCAAACTGTTGTCTATGATAATGTGCTCGAAAACTCAAACTTCACTGAAGCTGTTAATACGATACCCTACAACGATCTTAACTCAACTGATACATGTCAAATGTCAGCAAGCTACAATCCAAGCATGTGGACTGAAAACACCGGAAGTTGCGCTGTAGTTGTAGAATCCGGTTTTGCGAAATCCGGAAGTAACTTTTTGTATGTTATAGGATCGTTTTCTCAAGTTGTAGCTCTTGATGAAGGATTGTACAAACTGACTTTCGTCACAAGTCATGGATTAATTGATGTGGCAGAGCATGCTAACAAAGAGGGATTTGTGCAACTAGGAGAACAAAACCACGTGTTTTTGATATACACAAAAGCTTATCGTTCAGACGAAGCAACAACGACAAATGGTAGAGACTCAGTGGTGTGGCACAACCACACGTTCTATTTCAGGACCGATTCTTCCAGCTCATACAATGTGACAATAGGCTCCGTTGACTTCTCAACAGGTTTCTTTGTTGACGATATCCAACTCCATTTTGTAAATACAAGCACCTCTGGTACGCAGACTGATCACGTGATGGGTCACATGGTATTCCTACATGAATGGTCGTCTATCCACGGGTCGTGGAGTTTTATTTCGGATGGTCATGTGGACATAATTGATTATTCCTGGGCTATAGGTAACTTTTTCAATAGATTCAGAAATGCTTATTTCCAGTCTCACAGTATAACATATTTAATCTACAATAAGACAATAATAAAACTCTAATTTTGAGTTTTTATTGATTAAATCATATGAATCTTGATTGCAATTTTGTGTTTTTGTTTTGATGCTATTTTGCTATAAACTTTATAAACTCCCTGAGAGTCAAATATAACAATGAAAGTTCAACAATGTAGCAGTCAAAACAAAAACAGTGGTCAGAATTAATATAAGCATTGATTTATAATCATTGTGATTGCTTATAAAATTATTTTGTATAATTCAAACAACCAATCGCACCAATTACGCAAATGCATTTTAGCTTCAGTGCCCAGTTTCACAAAAATTCTTACGAATAATTTCAGGAATTTTCGTAACTTTCTTCATTCAATAAAACGTTCAAAAGGTTTCTAGAAAAATTGTATCATGCTTTCTTGTATCATTTCTACATACTAAAAATAAATTCAGCAACAAAATATTGCAAATTTTAGTGAGTGAGTAGAACTGATCGATCAAAAGTTACGAAAATTCCTGAAATTGTTCGTAAGTATTTTTGTGAAACAGGCTGCAGATGTTTATGTTCCATACGCAAATTGTTTTGCTTCAGGTTATGTACCATATGGAACCCAGCTCCAGGACTACACCAGTACAGGACTGAAACAGTATGGATATAATAATAATGTAACATTGGTACAAAACAGTAGTTTATATATTACCGTCGTTGCCACCAATAGCTTGGGTAATAGAGGCAAAGCAGTGTCTGAGAGAGTCTTCATTGATATGACACCTCCTACGATCTCTGAAGTCAATGATGGCACGGGTAAGGATATACAACTTGGATTTATTTGTTTCTGTGTTAACAACAAAGAGTAGATATTCTCTTTTTTCCTTTGTGCTTATTTTGAAAACTTTTATACATACTAGTATTCAACTCGAGTTAAAATGTAAATACGAAATAGGACAACTTTTCCTTAAAGATTAATATAATCTTACGCCACCATGAGGGAGGGATGGCGATTTCTCAACCCGAGTGTACAAATTTTGCAAGTCCATGACGAGGCTTGCCGAGTCATGGACAAGCAAAGTTTTTACACGAGGGTTGAGAAATAGCCATCCCTCCCTCATGGTGGCGTTTGATTGTTTTTCTCCCACGTCGTCAACTATAGAGTGTCTGTTAAAATCACCTGTTTGTTGCCTCACTTCCATAACGTCGCTTTGGTAGCGATGACGTCAGAGGATGAGATCGATGACGTCAGAGGGTGAGATCGATTTATCTCACCCAAGGAAAATTGGAGAGTTCTCAGTCTCAAGTGGGAGAAATCTTTTTCCATTGTAGGGCTCGATGAAGATTACAGTGAAATAACTACAGTATTTGTCAACTACCGAGCGGAAGACTTAGATTCAGCAATAGACTTTTGTGAATGGGCCATTGGTGAGCAATTGTATTGTTTATGTTTCAATTTATGCTGTGCATTTAACCATTTTAGCGCAACCACATTGTTGCAGAAACATGGACAAAATAGCGTAATTATTTACAATGTATTAGCACAATTTCCTATTACAGATCATCAAAAAGTTAAGATTAGTCTTGAATGAAAGCAGTCTTATCAAGACAAACTTCGCTAAAATATTAATCCTGCTAAAATAAGGAAACGTACAGTATTTTCATATATTCTATTAAATCCTTATTATATAGCAGATAGAGTAAAATATATTCAAAGTGCTAAAAATTCGTTGAAACATACATATATATTTCATTAACGGCAATGTGATATTCATTCTATTCTAAAACATATTTTCAAAAACAGAAAAATGTGTCAATTACGCATTTTTCTTAATCGAATCGATGGATTTTTTTAAGGATACTCATCGAATGGAATTGAAATTCAGCCATTTATGACCATTTCATCCTTTTCTGGTGCCGTGACCATCGGGATTGATCAAGCTGAGGGTCATACCATATACAGCACCATACGATGCACCAACAAGGCCGGTTTGGTTGCTTCCAACTCCTCAGATGGTATCAAGATCAGTCATATGGCGCCAAATGCTTCACAAGCACAAATAACACATATACCTTTGTCGACTACTCAATACCGACCTTTGGACGGGTTTCAGGGAGTAAATAATACCATTAAGCTCTACTGGTCAGGATTTACAGATACTCTAGGAATCACGCAACATGTGGTATGTTATTCATACGTTATTCTTTCCAGTATAGAGTGGGATTTTTTCTGAAGCTACTCTGTCTTACGTGAAACTGACAAAAGTTTGTTCTAGTGATCATGATCTAAGAAGAGACACCTTACCATAACAAACCTCGTATGAATATTCTATTCTGTTGATATTTATGCAACACATTGCCTTGTTTATTTGTTCTTTACTGGGAGGAGGCCTGAAGCTAGAGATACAGTTTTCATGTCAAATTGAAGGATTCTGCGTACATAATCCGTATGACTACACTTTTTGACATTCTTTTTTATGGTCGAAATGTGTTGACTACGAGGCTCCAGCCAGTGTTTTGGTCGATATATATGATACTTATTGAATTTGAAGACGTTTAACACTTATTGTATACGTAATGCTTCTGTGTCTATTAAATGGATGTCTTCTTGTTTTAGCAAAAAACCTAGCTTGTTGTTTGAGCAATGGCAATTTTCTTAACGTTTGCAAAATATGATTTTGTACTATGAATTTACAATTTTTCAATTTTTCCCTTATTCCCCTCAATATCCTTCATTGTTACTTTCACTTTTTTTCAGATTTATGTTGATCTCAGTAACGTCTCAACTCACATAACCAAAGGGATGACCTTCTCCGAGAATCAAATAGTAAAATATTCTTTATTTTCTAACCTTACACTATATCAAGGAGTTCAGGCTATAGATCTGTATGCAAGAAATATTCTAGGTATTCCAAGTGATACCGTCTCATACAACTTTACATTACTTTTGGAGAGGCCAGAAATCCAAGGTAAACATTTTTCCTTATACCTGTTGATTAATCCTGATGGCAGGTTATGCAGTCTTTGGGTTATTGATAGAATCAATGCATGACTTTCAAAGAAGCATTTTGTAATAAATATCGAAGAAATATTCATCAGTTAGTCAGTCTTAAGATCAAAAGGTCAAGTATAATCATCAGAAGTGTCATTGATAATTAAACAAAATTTTACATCGCCACCATGATACTCAAAATCATCATTCAAAAAGAAAGTAAAATTGCAAGGTATACCTATTTCTTGGTACTGGTAAAGCAATATTGATTTGCCTTAGTGAAACTGCCTTTTTGTCTTTTAACGAATATACATGTATGCCCTGCTAGATGCATAATACATGGAAACCTTACCTTCATACACATTAATTCAAAATCTTTTTGTCGTCTTCTACCAATGAAAACAGTGTCAATCTTACCTTCATACAGCTAATAGCACACCAAATATAACCTGGAATCAAGCGGCCACAGAGTTCACAGTAGATTGGACAGATATTTTTACATCTCCCTATGAACTAAGATACGAAGTTTCTGCAGGACTCGCAGAAGGTGGTGCCGAAATATTACAATGGCAGGAAACAACAAATTCTACTCTAGTGTTTGGAATGCCATCACACGTTGACGATTATTCCGGATCCGTTGTTTACATGCATATTCGTGCTATAGCAGCAGGTGGTTTTTATAGTAATATAAAAGGAACAGTGACGTTACCGTAATTTTGAAAAACTGTTAATTTTATTATTACCGTTTTGTTCACCCATAGATTACCATATTTCTTTACCATTATATTTGATTTTCAATCTTCATCTATTTTGTTATTGTTGTAACTTCCTGCATTTCCGACTATTTTGTATCTTTGTGCATATTTGAATACTCTTATTTTTAATGAGAGATCGATTATCATAGTCTGTGATATAACTTCTACTTCAATATTGTTCAACATTGTTTTTGTTACATTTCCTCATGTCCTCTGTATGTGCATGTCCTTCTTTATGTTGGTCTAACGTTAGGGGATATTCCATACCTAGTCTCAGACCTATATTTCAGACCTATATTTTTCAAACTTACACTTTTTTTCAAATTTTTGTTTGTTTGTTTCTCATTTCCAAATCCTTTAGATTTGTATATGATTACATCAAATTTTTTTTATTTTTGATTACATTAGTTTCTCACTGATTAAAACTATAATTTGTTCTCAATTGGATTTTAACCATGATTTTTGCAGTCTTTTGCTCTTAGTGTCGTGTCTATTGCTTACCCATCCTATAATGCATCACTCATTGATCATATGACACATTTTAGTCGATTAGGTATCACCGTTTGTTTTATGCCCCTTTTTTTTGTTTGATAACAGTGTTAAAAGCTTACATTGTCGATTATTACCTCATCTTTATGGATAAAATGCCTGCTGTACGTGTGATATTGAGACTCTCTTCATGAATGCATTGGTATTTCAGTATCATTTGAGGTATCTTTCTGCACTAGATATCTTCAAGATCCTGTCTTGAAAACCGACTCCTCTTCCATAACATAAATCTGTTCTGGAATTTATGCGACCTCTGTTAAATAAAGGTCAAAATTTTTTTTAATGTTTTAACGCTTCATTTTATCTTTGTTTATGTTCTGATATTTTTATGTGCTACAAATGAAAGATTAGTCGTTGTTGGTTTTTGTCATTTCTACAGCTTTTATGGTATTTGATTATAGAATGTGGAAGAGATCTTCAGTAAGAGTAAGACTATCCTGTATCACCTACAGCGGAACACAACTGCAGGATGCAACAAACACTGAACATTAAGGGTGTGTTCAGCAACGATTGGCTAACTTTTGATGATTTTGTCTGGCCTTCTCGAATTTGAGACTAAATAACTGATCGGTACTACTTTAATGTTTATTTTAGAGGTTATCCCTGTCTGAACGCTTGACTATAACTATGAGCCTAAATTATTGTTTCCAATTAAATTGTGTGCTGCGGTCTTTTGTCTATAGTGTTTTCTTGGTGTGTACTCTTTCTCCTTCCTTGTTGGCTTGTCCTATATTTGTTTTTCTGTGTTGTGTTTTAGTGCTGCAATGGAGATCGCTTCTTGGCTTCCGCTGTTCGTTAATATGATTACATTCGTGTGTTGTCTTATAAACTAGTATGTTACAAACTAGATCGTGTATGTTTCCTTATTCCCTTCTCCCATTCTTCACTCTTATATAAACATACATGTACCAATATCGGTGATGGCGCAGTGGTGATTATAGTGTAAATATGGTGTAAACATCCATTATGTCAATTGTAGATTGGAATACCACTGTGATGCATGGGAAAACAGTTGTGAGTTTCAGTGAGTTGTGAGTTAATAAACTCTGCAAAACGTCCTCTCTGGTTAGCAGATTAGCCGATCGATACATTTTCAAAGAATTAGTGCAAAAGACAAAACCTTTGTTGTCGTATTGTCATGTAGGCCGGATGTGTAAAGAAAGCATTTGAATAACGCAATTTCAAAATGGACGGTATGTAAAAGCGTTGTCAGACACGTCTTGCAGAAAAAAGATAACAGGAAATTTATCTGTTCATTAGAACTCATATGTCAGGTTTGTGCGTTATTGATTTAGAAACTGATATTGCACTTCATCTGGTTGGCGTTCCCTAGATTTTGTTAGGCTACATTTATCTGGACTATTTGATACTGGTATAATTTCTATAACATACATTTGAATATGTTTCATAGATAAGACATGATCATTAGTTGGCCTTTACACATTTATATACACAAATCAGTCAGTTTCAAATTGAATAGGTTACAAGTCAAGTGTAACTTCAATGTCAATCATGAAATCACTATGGGGTATTGCTTACAAATGACACGATGGGATAATGAATGATGAATGCAAAAATATCTACACGTCTATTGCCAAATGCACCAGCGTGACAGTACTTTTAATGCAGAGTGCTACACTTATCAGTGCAGTATCTACTCCTCAGTCCTGATTCGGCATCGCCTTCTATGACGTAAGTGGGCGTGGTCGGAAGTGACATCAGCGACACTTTGCGCTCAGAAAGAGGCCCAAACGCTTCATACAGAGACGCCTTTCTCTCAGCCGCCTCATGAGACAAACTTCTGTTGAGGAATGGAAGACTAGTTTTATGGTGGACAGGAGGGATGTGTTTTCTCTGCCGGACGGGAGAGGGTTGTTTGTCGGCATAGGCCGGTACAGACAGAGACCTGTAAGGTTTGGGTTTCCTGATGCTGTTTCTTGGAGTTGGCGGGTACTGAAAGTAAAAGAATGCATGTTAAAAATTGAGTTTTTCAACCGAATATACCGTATAACCAGAATTTTTCGCCAGTATCAAATTTCGCGATTTCATGGTAAAATAGGGTGTCTTTATTTTCGCGAGTACAATATTTCGCGATTCCTAAATTAAAAACAAATATCTACATATGATTTCATTGTTTTGTACCTTCAGATATACCAGTTTTAGTTATTTCCATCATACTACACTCGGTTTTTTTCTATCTATGTTTAATCGGGATATGTAATGAATGATAAATGTACAATAAGATTAAATTGTGGCTGATATACCAATTTATGTTATACCTTACCAAACACAATATTTCGCGATTCCAAATCACTCGCGAATATAGCGAAAATTAGTATCTCGCGAAAATTTCTGGTTATACGGTACATCCTTTTCCCGTATTTTATTCTTCCTTCCCGTTTATTCCACTACTTTAAAAGGCACGCGTCAATATTTAAGGACAACCCCTAAACATTACATGTTTTTTATACTTTGAAGGTATCTCTCATGATAAACAGCATGAACCTAGTAAATTGAACTTTCTAACGCACGAAGATAGGAAAGTTTATAGTCCTGTCGGTTTTCTTAAAGTCAATATAGGTTCAACGTCAAGTCATGAAGACAAATAACGATGGACCATCGATACTTACATCGCTATGATTTTCCACCATTGCTCCTGGTAATAAGTCATCAATCCACAGCAACTCGTACTGGGTGTAAACCAGATCCAAACCCTTCCTGACAAAACACATGGCTAATACCTGTCAATAAACCAAATCCAAAGTAAGCATCTTTTAGCAAATCATCAATCTACAGCAACTTGTACTGGTTATAAACTTTTTCTTGAAGACCCTGGTCCTACACACTGATGACCCAGACTGTGAGCTTGGTGAGCGTCACTGCTGGTGGACCAGGAATCCCCGAGGGCACATGTAGCCAAGTTCGATCAGCTTAGGTTGAGCGTTTCTTCAACACATTCGAAAATTTCTGTTATCAAAATTTCTTGAAATGTCTATGATGTGGGTCCTGTAGCATCATATCCCACCTCCTGCTTCGTCTGTCGGTACATTTTTGGACATAGTAATTTTCACACTCTTAAGCCATATTACATTGTTTAGCTTGAGGATTGCTGACGAGGGTTAGGTACCCGAAACGTGCATGTCTTGTTCATGCTGAAAATCTATCCGTTCTTAAATGATGCTATTGAATTTGAAGACGTTTCAACAGGGCGTTACATACGAATGGTCATGTCTGGTTGACATTTGCGCATCGGTGGAAAATCTTGACATCCAAAGGGTTGTAAGCTTGAACATACCTAGACTGGAAACTTACCAGCTCGCCCTCGTACCCCTTTTTCTTCTTGTACAAGATATTATATATTAGACAAATATATAAATTACCAGTAAAGGGAACAACGTGGATGCTTCAGAGAAACTGTTTATGAGCCATAATCCCAAAAGGTAAAAATGTGAACATGTAATCATGAACATGAACATTTCATAGAAGCTCTTTATGAGCCATGACCCCCACCAGGTGCACAACTTGTATGAATGTGAAATTTTGAACTTACCAGTAATGGGAAGAACATGAATATATCATAGAAGCTCATTATGAGTCATGACCCCCACCAGGTACAAAACTTGTATGAATGTGAAATTGTGAACTTACCAGTAACGGGAAGAACATGGATGTTTCAGAAAAGCTCTTTATGAGCCATAATCCCACCAGACACACGACCCGTATGAATGTTAACTTACCAGAAACAGGAAGAACATGAATATATCATAGAAGCTCATTATGAGTCATGACCCCCACCAGGTACAAAACTTGTATGAATGTGAAAATGTGAACTTACCAGTAACGGGAAGAACATGGATGTTTCAGAAAAGCTCTTTATGAGCCATAATCCCACCAGACACACGAATTGTATTAAGGTAAACATGTGCACCCTGGGAATTGGCACGTGACGTAAGTAGATGTAATCTGGTTGGTGCTTCTGAGGCATGAATAATATGGATAGCCTCTGCATCAACTGGAACAAAATCATGATTTTTAAATCAATTTGTACTTTTCTTCATCAAAATATTTGCTCTTAAAGAATCCAAATTTGACCAAAAGAAAAATTTTATGAGATAATATTACTTGTTCTTGTTCTTCAACAATTTTGCCAAGAAATCAACATATTGATTTCATAAATTACGTTGATTTTGTGTTTCTTTTCATTTTGTGTTTCTGACTTTCTGTGATTTTAAAGGCTTTCATTAAATTTCCTTTGAGATATTACATTATCCTTACCTGCATTCCCCTAAGGGCCGACACACCCATGTAGAAAAATACCCCGTACAGTACAGGCATCGGAATGTGCTTTATAAAGGGAAAGAAAAAAATATATACATCAACATAATATTCTTTGAAAAATCGAAATTTACTGTTTATTTACTGTTTATTCTGCCATAGATAACATTCATTTTGATGGAAATAAACAGCATCAGAAGACGTATATTGAAAAATAACTTTGGAAAGAACACCAATTCGTAGGTCATGGAATATATTTCAATATGTGCTATACTTAAAGAATTCTCAAGAAATTTAAGTAACTCGCATCTTGCACAGAAAAAGGAAAATCCAAAATTCATAGACGTGTTATTACTATTTGATTTATTGCATAAGAGCTTTGGATAATATATGTCGTCTTAGAAATTTACGTACCCTTAAGACAGATGTGATAAAAACTGCAAGTCCACTAAGAATTCCCACGAATAACGCTGTAACTCTCTGTTCCCTGAGGAAAAATTAATTCAAAATTTTAAAACATTGGTTTCATAATTACATGTAGATCATTTATTTGAATAATTTGCTGTGTATTCGATTTTAACCGTTATTGTTTTGCCAGGCGATCATATTCACTTCAGGATTCTTGAGATGTTATATAAGTAAAAGTGGCTCTGGAATGCACCGGTAAATTGTAAACCTACTACTAGAGCTAGAGCTAGTATATTAGTTAGTTTCTCCCATACAATGCAAAAATAATGCATATTTCAAATTCGTCATGTCTAGCAACCGTTACGGTAAACTGCAAACATGTTCATCAAACGTTCTACTAGAGCTAGTATGTTTTCCCTATATCTCTAAAGTTGGTTTCCCCATACAATGCAAAACAAGGCATATCTAAACATCGTCACTTGAAACCCTGCCTTTCATTCTAAATCATTATCAAACTGTAGGAGGTAGACACTCTGGCACCGATCCTTCAATGATTTTTGACGATAAAAGAATCTGACCACTTAAAATTGTCATTCAATTACGCCTCTGAATACATGTACCCTAACCAAGAGTTAGAGCCGCTCACTTCTGACGGAAAAGCTATCTTAAAATGAACTAAACGCGGCGGCGCAACACTAGATAATTTTGTCATTTTTGTAGGGCTGGGCGGTGCACCGAAAATTTCGGTGCTTCGAAATTAGAATTGTCGGTTCGATGCATCGACGTAGAATTGCAAATTTCGATTCGGTTCAGACGTAATTATCAAAGTAATGTGGAGCAAAATGGTGACCAGAAAATTGTTTGAAATAGCTCAGAAATAACATTTAAGAAGGCCAAAAAGTAAGAAAAGAGCGTACATTCGCTTATCGCGCCGAGTTAAGTGTACCCCTCCCTTACAGGCCTCTCACAAAAGGAAAGTGAAAGTAGATTTACTTTCGCTTTCCATGAACTAGTCAGAAGTTTTGTACAAGCATCAAAAAGAATAAACGGAGATTGTAGTCGCCAAATATTATGTAAGGAAAGCTATATGTCCACTGAAATATTTACTGTGAAACCTGTCAATACTTGGTTGTTGAGAAATAAGGTGTTGAACATTGTATTTATATTTAATTTCTCACAGTACATGTTGTTTTGTTGGAGCACATGCATCCACAATAGTTATGGATGTAAAACTGATATGATTTTTTAAAAATATATACCCACACATTCTTCAGATATATATGCAAATTAATGCTCTATAAGGTTACATGTACATTGAAGTGATGGGTTAGTCAAATGAATTAGATTTTTTTTCATATTTGTGAAATTTATCCATTTAACATATATTATTTTGTATTTTAACTCGTTCAAATGAACCGAATCGAAATTAACCGAATCGAGGCCTTGTGATTCGAAACCGAACCGAATCGAAGGATACCTGAATCGTCCCAGCCCTACATTTTTGAATTATTTTGGCTTAAATTTGTAGTCCACTGATGAAGCTGATGAGAATATTCATTATAGAAACATGTATGTCTGGTACACAGAATTGAACTTTCTTTCGTCTATATCGCTGCTCTCTGACCGAGGAGTTGCATACGATTCTTCTGGTTTTTTTTTCTTTACTCATTAGAATTTAGAAGCTGTTACATTATTACCTACCTGACACCCAGGAATGTTGGTTTCTCTCCTGGCGCCGTACACTCGGACTCTTTCTTCAAACTCATGACATGCGCAATGGCCGACACTGTGGCAGCTACAAACCAGGGTAATCCGAGTACCGATAAAATGACGATAAGAACCGCGAGCACCAGCATGTCCAAATGGTAGCCGCTTCCTTTCTGTGATTAGAAGAATACTTATTGAAATAAATATTATAATTAATCAATTACGATTTTTCCCCTTTTCTTCTTTTCCTTTCCTTTTTTTTCGAGAAGAAAGATTATCCTATAAGATGAAAAATTAATCATCTTACTTTTAATTTATTTTCTCTCCTATTGACGATAACTGCTGTTATTTGTTGATCCATAAATATAAGAATCATAGAAAGAAGTGCCGGAAGTGCAGCAGCAATGGCGATCCACCAAGGATTCTGGGGGCTGATGGGATTGATGAACCAGCCTCGATCTGATCTTGTAGGCTGCAGACGACATTTGAAAAGGAAGAAATTTGTATAAACAGATTGAGCTAAAGAGACGAAGTTCAGGTACAGTATATTTTACCCCAGAAAGATATGGATTAAAAATCTCTTAAAATATCGAAAGGAGACCAATAACGTAAATTGTTCGTACTGGTTGTAATATTGAAAATGGAATTCATTGTAGATGGCGCCAAAGTAACAGAAGCCGATCAACATTACATGTAGAAACCAAATAAACAAGCAACAACTTACAGAAAATCAACCACTAGCATTATGTGCTATATAGTAAATACCTTGAATTCTGATGGCACCATCAATTTCGGGGTTGGAATTCCGCATAGATAGTCCACAAGTACCATAACTACGATGGCTATCAGCACAGCAAAGTCACTCAAAGTTTGTCGTACCTAGAAATATAGAGACATACCAAATGAGTTTGCACAATCGGGGTATATTGATAAGGAGGCCGGAGATCCCCAACTTGACGACATTGGTGTGTTCACACGCATGAGACGAGGAAAAAGGGAACAAATAAATAGAGACAACGGGATGTCTAATATATGAAATAGAAATCGAATTATTTTGTGGAATATCTAATAATTCAAATGTCATACTCACAAATTGGGGGAAGAAATGGCTGTTTTTGAAGGATGTCAATCCGTACGCGATGCCGAAAGTGAACAGGAAAAGTAAGATACTGAGAAAAAATACATCAGGAACGTAATCTGCCTCTTTGCACCCACTTCCGAGTAGTGTTCCTCCGCGCTCTGCACAATAGTCCAACGCGGCCATGATGCCTTCAGAACTGTTGCTGCTTGTGTTATTTCTTAAGGAAGATAAGTTCCCAGATATGGTGTCCATCACATCAAATGTTGATGTAGGACTTATAGAATCGTTTGAGACTAAATGTAAATGTGACGTATTCAAGATGACGCAGAAGCAGTCTTTAGGAGTTGTGTCTACACTGCCAAATGTTACAGGCATTTTGTGTTCTATTTCTATCAGTTTTTGGAATGCTTTTACAATGAAGATCAAGGCGATGAGGAAAGCGAATGATTCCTCTGTAAATCGTGTGATGTAACGAACAAGTGCACTAAGATCAAAGGCAACGATGACTAGCATAAAGAAGGCTGTCCAAAGCCCAACCCACAATCTGACCGGCATGTAGTCCCAATGCTGGCTCCTGTATGTAGAAAAACATAATGTAGAAATAAAGCATCTGCACTGTTTACACAAACTTTCAGCCACTTGGACTGTATCATTGAGAGTATCATTGTTGTTGAAATGCAAGCCTTTCATGATGCACCTTTACCAAATAAAATCGTGAAATAAATTTAAAGTAATTAGAATACAAACTTGTACCCGGTTCCACTTGCTTTGACTTAATTCATAGATTTGATAAAAATGTGCGACCACACAAAGCTGGCCTTCAGTCTTTTCTTAACCAATTGTTAGAAACTACAATTAATCCTCGGCAGTACTTAGATCTATATACAAATGTCGTGTGAACTTTGAGTGAAAGAATACAATTTCCTCGTTTGTAGGTGGCAACATCTATTTGAAAACTCTACAAATATAGTTCTATACGATAACGATTCCAATATATAATCAGACGTACATGCAGAATTTGTATATTATTCCTTCCAGGACTAACATAGGTCCAGTACTGCCTAATATGTTGAGTGGTTGACCGGCGAACAGGGCGAAGATTACACCACAGATAGATGCCGCTAGTATACACTCCATCGTTCCCTGAAATTATATATAATAACAATAACTGTACAGTGAAATAAAAAGGAGTATATGGTTGTATCCTATATAAGTAACATATTTCCAATCATTATTGTTGTATTAAAGAGTGGGGGGATCAGGACAAGAATTCGGGATGGACGGAATTAACAAGAATCTTTCGTTTATCTCGTTTTACGTGATCTTTTATCAGAATCATAGTTGGGAACAGCCCCCCCCCCCCCCTATCCTCCTTTTTTGAAATAAATGAATTCTTGACCCGCCTATGGCTTTTTTAAAACTCACGCAGCTCTTATCATTTGTAAAGAAATCACACCAATATGTATATACATGTATATATAGTAAATAAGATTTCTTTATGACATTTCTTCTAAGACTTTCATTTCTTCAGTTTGATATAACTTTTTTAAACATGTATCTTGTCCACAGATGATCAAACCAAGATATTGTTTATAATGCTTATTTGCATACCATGTACTGGTCAGTTGCTTGACCAAGCAGTCCACCAAAGGTCACATTCGGTGTCAATGTCGCCAGAAATAGGTAGACAAAGGACGCTAAGCATTGTAAATGCAAGGAGTCCGTGAAGTCACTTTTATACCATTTGGCTTTTCTCTTGATGTCTTGGATTAGGCCGCCAAATAATCTGAAATGTACAATCATGACCATAATTACATAATTTATGCATCACAGGAGCTCGACGCCAACAAATCTCAATGACATTCGCCCCTTCCCATCCCGATCTCTCAAGTGTAATACGGAAGTGTTCCAATTCGATTTTTACCTACTTGAAAGTAGAGCCTAGAGGTCGGTATCATTGTGGGTGGTTGGCGTCTAGCTCCTGTGATGTGAACATACTTCAGAATTTCCAGCCAAAACTGGTCTAAACCACAAGAGCTTTGGAGGCCAACCACCCACGATGACATACGCCCAGAGCTTTTTTCCGTATGTCTTTTTCTAATTTTCAATTCTGAATCACTATTAAAAGTGAGCACATGTCTACTAAAGGGGGGGGGGGGGGGTTGGAGGGGAGAGTTTGGAAAATTGTATGCGTTGCAGAAATTTTAAACTTTTAAACATTTCCATAAATACCAGGGGATAAGAGACTTTCCTCACACTCTTTCAGTGAGTAATTATAAGATATGCGTGCAAATGCCGTAATCGTATCATTTATCTACAGTTACTGCTCTTACATGTACTGTACTTTTGTAATTTAAGGAAGATGAACGGTATGCGAATAACATTATACTAAAATGGTGTTTTTCTCAAGGTAAACAAATGTACGAATATTTATAACAGTCAGATTGTTAACATGCACGAAACTCGTGTGAAGTTACAAAATATTTCCGCTCGTTACCTTCATGTTTGTCGTCACGGAAACGTTAAAAAGTAAAAACAAGCGGTCTACGTGCTTTATTTGATCCTTGAACTTTCGTCTACAGGTGGTCGCCATCCATACCTAGTGTTGATGATAATTTATTTAAGCAAATTTCGGTGTTGTTAAAAATAAGGAGATAATGCATGGTCAGTAATGTTACCCTGCACTGACCACTGCGGACCACACCCGCTGGATCGTACACAAGCAAAGACACAAGACAAAACGGCTTCAACAAATACATGTACGTAGGAACAAGGAAACTTCACATCACACTCGTGGCCCCAAAGTAACACAAAAACCAAAACGTTGGGCATAAGGAGAACAATATGCGCTTAGTCGGTAGATGAGAGCTCCGATAAATCCTACTTTTTTGTCTTTCAGCAAGAACTATACATCCCGCTTTCTGCTAATTTTGTCAAATATCACCGATGCCACAATGAATATTCTTAATGAGCGGTCATTTAAAAGTCTGATTATGATTTGAATAGAAACTAATTACCTAAAAGGAAAATGGCTAAAGAAAATGTATGTCGAGATAGATGAGCGTGTAGGGGTATATTTATGAATTATGAAGTCGTGTTTTCTCACCTGCCAGTCCTTTGAAGGGTGGGGTCAGCGTGACCCTCGCTGGATTTCCCGTTTCCACCATTTTCACAAGTAAACGTGTTTGGCGTTTGGCGAAATTTCTGACAAAAAATAATAAAATTTCTAATAAATGAGATTTTCAATAGTGAAATATGTCTATATTCAGCAAAATCGACCGAAGAATGGATTCTTAGCAGAATGTCTGTCGTGTAGCTTTTATAATTTTTTTCCAAGGAGTTTGGGGAAAATCAAAGTCTGGATGTCCTTTCCAAATCTTTCAATACCTTTCCGTTTTGTTGTTGTTGTTTTTTGTTTTTTGGGGGGGTTTTTTTTGGGGGGGGGGGGTGGAAAATCAACACATGCAACAAAATTTTGCCCTTTAGTGTAGACCAAGTATTCCTTTTTTAGCGTAAATTTAATTTAAACTGAAGGTCAACTGGTGCGGAAAAGGGCCTTACTTCTTTCGTCGGAAGAACTTCCGGTGGTTCTATTCTAATGGTAGGATCCCAGCACGCAGGTGGCAGGACTGTCACATGACTGGTGAAATCCTGAATGGCTGATAATACTTCAACTTTGTCCGTGAATTTATAGGCGATCTCAGTGAAAATCTAGTAAACAGAGAAAATATTTTCCAAGGATGCAGACATAGCAATGATCACATATATAGTTAGAAGATATAAAATTCCATATTGATAATGCAAGCAGTCCTTTTCTATCGATAAAAATATTGAATACAATTAGACTTGTTTTCCTAATAAAATGGTCATTCATTAATATGTCGTCATTTTTGCTTCTTCTTTTTTTCCTCTCCAAAATTCAAAAGTGGCGATACATGTATTTAGGAGAAAATAGCGGTCAAGTCAACAATCCTACAATTATTTTGATAACCTTGTCTTGCTTTGGGTCTTATCATGAGGTTTTGCTGGATATGCTTTCCTTCTTGAAGGTCCATCTTACCTCGTCCGTCATCAATGCTCCCACGCAGCGACCGATCTCCACAGCCAGGTCAATTTCCTTCCTCGGAACCAACATCACAAAAATAAAACGTGTTGGTAACGTCACTTCCGTTATGGGACCGATATCTCTTGCTTCGCGTAGGCGCACAAAAGCACAAAGTCTGTTTCGTAGTTCGTCCACTACGCCCACCATTATGTTAACTACTTCTGCGCCGTCAGGAATCTTTCTTTTGAATCTGTCATTTGGCTACAAAAAATTAAGGTGTCTCTCATTATCGTGAATAAAATCATACGAAATGTCATCCGATATTACAGCTCTGATTCACTTGTCGTTTCTTCAAAATGTCACCGATTTTTTTTTTTTTTTTTTTTTTTTTTTTTCTTAAAATGTCGACTTTCTTTTGTAAACACAAGATGCACAAGATGCGAGTTACAGTACCGTAGCAGAAATCCCACGATTGTATGTGTCAGTATTTTCAGTTCTTACAGTCTGAAACCGAGATTACAGATCTGAACCTGATTTAATATTCCACCTATAATGCTGTACATAAAATTTCTTAAAAACCATAGCCATATTATTAACCAATCAAACACACCGTACCTCAGCTCCGAAAGCCAGTAAGTCCGTTTGTGATTTGTTATTATTATTTCCTTCACTTCCGCTCCCTTCGCTGGAGTTATCCGAGTCATACCCCGCTGTAAAACAATGGTTGATTGGTCTTTTAGAACGTTACACATAAAAAAGTCAGTTAACCTATTCCTCTACCTATTTTCATTAATTTGGGAAATTACTTCTGTATATTATATGAAAATGTTGGAGGTTTTTTTTTTTATTATTATTCTTTTTTTTTATATTAACTGCACATGAAAGTAAATTGTTATTCGTACTTCGTAATATTTGAACAAACAATAATCATACATGTTAAAACTCCGTCCCTTCTTACTATTACATTATCAAAAAACTGTCCTTACCATTATCTGCACCCTGTGTGTTATGCAGATTCCGCTTCCGTTTTTTATCCGGAGACGGAACTACGAGTTCTACGATTTCTCTGTTTCGCGCATGTAGAGCCATGTGCTTCCGGGTCACGTGAGGATGTTTGTGCCTTTTCAGTAGAACTGCCCGGATATGATTGCAAAGTATGTCGTTGAGTGTTCCATGCTCTGACCATTCATCTAACAATATATCTGTAATGGAAATGATGGAGGATTGCTTAAAAAAAAGGAAGTGAGTGTTCAGATCTTCAGTCTGCAATTTTTACTTTACTGTTTATGAAAATTTACAACTTACAAGTCAGTATCTACTATAAAAAATGTCGAATGTCATAGAATTTAAGCACAAAGATGCATGCTTAAAGTCATCTATGTTCGATACACAGGCTGCAACAGAACTCCCACAAGACGAATTTTGTATTACCCTATAATTATACATTATGATATTTACATTCAGTGCGCATGCGTCTTACCAACGACGTCAAACATGGAATCTGCCTCAACGTCAACTACACATGGATGTGACACAAGTGTCATGTGTAAGTCTGTGAGACACTGCATGTACAGCGAGGACACGTGTGGCTTGGACCATCGTTTACCTTTCTCCTCCCAGACCTCCTCAAACTTCACCCATCTGAAAGTAAAGAAAGAGGATTTCGTCATAAAAAAATTCAGTTTGGTGGATGGTCGAACAATATTTTATAAAGAATTTTTTTCTATGCAATCAATGAACTGGTTTGATTTTATTAAAGGTAATATGATTCACAAATTCCCAAATCATTCATAAATAAATTTGTACATACAAATTCATTAATTTTATGTTACATGAAATATTTTAAGGAAGTGACTGTACTGACATTTTATGCACGAAAGGTCATTTCTAATTAATCGTGTTTGATCGTACAGGCAATATGATCATTATTTTGACAGTAGAGGGTTAAAGCCAATAAAGGCGACGGGATTCGACATGACTTTTTTTTTTCATCGAATCAAACACCGTCTGCCCCCTCCCACAAATCATCTACTGTCTGCAGTTCGATATTAAAACCTATGCTGAAAGCAAAATTTCTGAAAATGAGTTTCTCAATAACTTACTATGTATACCACTCCATCACCATGACTCCGTACATATATTTATTATTTATGAAATACTTCCATGCAAAAAAAAATTCACCCCCCCCCCCCCCAAAAAAAAAACAGAACATGAGGAGGGCATAACTTTTTTTCTAAATATCATTCTTTAAATTCTAAAAGTTAATTTGAAAAATAATATTTATATTTCCAGGATAAGTAGGGTTCTTTTTATATTGGTCTTAAATGGGTTGCGTGCTCGTTAAAATTTTTTAAACCTCCTTTCAATTTGTAATTATAAGCTTTTTTGAAAATCTAATGGAAGGGAAATATTATTTAATTTCTTACCTCCTTGCTTCCTTCCAGATGACGTCATCATTGTATTTTCGTAGAATGTCCATTTGACAGAATAAATGATGAGGCCCATCGTTAATGTCGTCATGGAGAACCGGAATTCCACCGTCCGGGTCCGTTTCTTGATTTTCTACCGTAATTGTTACACTCTCCATCGGAGTATGAACTGAAATTTAACAAATCTTTGTAGTATTTATCTTAAGTATACTGTGTATATTTTTCATAGAGAAATTGTCAAATTTTGGAAATTTTATGCTTTATATACTTTATGTACAGGACATATATGTATACATAGTTACGTAATAAGAACGATTACCACAGCTCTAATTCATTTTTACCTTTGAAAAATAAAATTTAAGCAGTTTTATGATGTAAATAGTGTTTACTTTTTCAGTGCAGTAATGGTGATCTTATTTCACATAACAAGAAATTTGAATAACTTTTGAAATAACAAGAAATGTGAATAAATCCGTTTGAATAAACCAGAAATTTGATCATTTGAAACGAAAGAGGACGAGGAAGAAGAGAAAAAAAGAAAGAATCAAGTCTCACCTCGTGTCCTCGTTTTAAATTTCATTTACACACTTATAGACCATAATAATTACGCAACAAGAAGATTTTTATGTTATGCTTATCGTCGCTTTGTTAGATGTTTCCCTTTTTCAACAAATGATTATTGACATACATTTTTTTAGATACAATGTACATCATGTGCAACAACACAAGACCTATTTCTTAAAAAGAAATGACGTAAAATATGAAGTTTGACGTACGTGTGTGTTTGTCTAATTCCAACAAATTCACAAAGACGCAACTTTTTTATTTACAACATAAATTTAACCACCAAAAAATCGCAATAATACAGAAAATAGGTTAACGAGAGGAAAAATGGGGGGGATGGGGATAGTTAGGTTTGATATTCTTTCATGTTACATAAACAATGTATATACATGTATATCATGCAATGGTCATTGAATTAAATTATTAAATTATTCATACATGTATATTTCATACATTCTAAAATAATAACCCGTTTCTTTTTATTATATTTCGTATTTCTTTCTTTCTTGTATTCCTTTCACCTAATTATCAATATACTAGATCTAGTACTTAGCCATATTTTTATTTAAAAAGTATATATTTCGATTTAAAATAAAAATCATAATTCCTAATTTACATACATACATTATACGTCATTTGTTGAATGGATTGATAATTCAACCAATGGTACATTTATTATCAAAATATGAATGATAAAACATCTTAGATTAAAGGCCACAAGAATGTAAGAATGTGTTAGACTTGGAAATAAATGTTTACAAATAAGCAAAAGTCAGAATAGTTAAATGAATCACACAAAACGTGTACATGTACCTTAGCCATGTTAGCTTAACAACTTTATACAATTATTGCACAGTGATGAGGTCGATATGATGATTTATGGAGTGATAAAACCAATATCGACCGAGGCCGAAGGCCGAGGTTGATATTGGTTTTATCACTCCATAAATCATCATATCGACCGAATCATCTGTGCTATAACTGTTTTATCATATGCATGAAAATTTGAAGAGAAAATGATAACTTCCGTTTTGCTACTATAACACCGCTCACTTTCACTTTTTTTCTCAGATAGATGTACTCAAGATTTTGTATGATAGTAAAATGTTTGATCCTTCATCTTTTATTTTCTTTTTATCTAAAAGTGCTGCAAAATATCACGGTCAGTTATGTCGGCAACACTCAAGTTTGCTGCAGACTACAATTTTCTTCTAATACACAAAACAGGAAACGCGTCAATATGACCGGAAGCAGTTCAATACGAAGATTAATCGCATTGCACGTGACCGCGTTTTGGCCAATGGGAAAGCTTAGAAACGGTTATGCAAATTAGAGTATATGATAATGATCAAAAACATCTTCGAGCGCTTTATCTTGCAAACAATCAAGTCGGCAAGCCCCTGAAGAGACTTGCTCAAATCCTTATATCAAATAAAGTTATATGAAGAGAATTGCATTTATTAATTAGATTTTTCAAGTAGAGAAGAAATGCCCCTTTTAAAACTATAAGCAGTGAGCAATTGGTTGCAGAGATATCACAATACAGAGAAGACAACTTTTGCTTGCCAGTAAAGAAACATGTATTTAGTTTTAAAATTATTTGATATAAGGACTTGAGCAAGTCTAGCCCCTGACTGAAAGTGCTACCACCTGAGAAGTACTCTGGCTACGCGCCTGGTCGGGATGTTAAATCGATAATTTTGAAAGTATTTCTGGAATGATGAACCTTTTTCTTCTACGCTACATATAACATGTAAATGACATGCACAAATAAACTCTCACACATATATTTTTTAAATACGTCGTGAATGCTTTTGTTTAAAATCGGATATATGACGGGAGCATTTCTTTCTATTAAAGTAAGAACAAATGTGATGAAAGATGCACTTCCATTTTGATGATTTAAATTGATTCAATTACTATAATATTTGATGGAAAAATATTTTTTCATAATGAAATGAAAAAAAAATATAACAAACCTCAATCAGTTCACTGCTAATTTTGAAAGTCCTTGGATCAATTGTTGCGTTTTTTGGTTTTGACTATTCAGACAGGAAAATTTCGGAATTGGCGATCACGAAATCGGTAATCGTGTTACATTTGTATAATGCGTAATTATCGTTTTCGATGAGGAAGCTCGGTCGTTTCAAATCTTTGAAAGTCGCTAGCTGAACATGCATTATAAATATTTCAACGAATGACTAAAATTTTAGATGTCAAGAATGTTGAATCATCGTTTGACTTTTACATGTTTTACACGAAGGTACATGTAAATATAATTAATTAGTTTTCCTGCTAATTGACCAATAATCAAATATCAATTTATTCAGTTTGTAACGAAGGGCGTCTTATTTGAAAAATGAAGCATCGGAAACCACAAGTGACCTTTTATCATGTATATGTGTAGAATTGATTGGTCTAAAATCCATGCTTAAGTATGACCAATTCGGTTTTTCTGTTCGATTGATAACAAATGAGAGAGAGAGAGAGAGAGAGAGAGAGAGAGAGCCTTGTTGCTTTCAGTTAAGAAAATGTGCGAAAGGATGTTCGACGGGCAGAATTAAAATGGTTTCAGGGAAAGGACATTTTCTAGGGATATCTGAACGAAATAAAGCGTACAATCTTTTGATTACAGCTTGTAGCTTAAATTTATTTAAATAAAAACATCAAATTCACTGCGCATATAGATTAGAGGAATTTATTAGAAAAAGAAAAATAAAATTTACTGTACACTTGTAAACTATACGTAGCAAAAAGGAATTTTCCCATTGACATGATAGTCACATATGTGACTGTATATAGATCTCTCTCTCTCTCTCTCCCAAAATGCATAATGTACAGTACATTTCAAATTGTGCATGTATAGTTCCTTGAAGTGAAGTTAGAGCAACTGCATGCAAATCAAGTTGTACCTCTAAAATTAAATACCCAACAATATAAATCGGAGGAAACAAGCAGATTAATGGTTAAGCAACATCACCTGGGCATGAAATTTAAAGATTGTTACCATATAGTTTGTTTTTGTAGCGCATGTATATAAATCTAGTAGTCCTTTATGTTCGTGTACATGTAGGAAAGGTTAGCAAAAAGTCAAGGTAAGACTAGATTCTTGGGAGTTTTTAGGGCTTACAAAATATAATTTACCAAGGTTGTATGAAAATTTGTTTAGTTTTCGTGTGTAAAGCGCGAGTTTTATTTATTTATTAGTTAGTTAATTTATCTATCTAAAAAAAGATTATTTATTTATATAGATAAAGTATGATACACATCACAACTTGAATTATTTTCTTTGAAAAAAAACAAAACAAAACAAAACAAAACAAAACAAAAACCATCCATGAAGGTTTGGTATTTAAGGTCAAGGTCGCAATACAATACACTTCATGTAAGTAGTACTAAATGTAAAAATAAAGTGCGGACTCTTTACAAGCCACCAAATATGTACCATGATACGTGAGTTGCTCATTCAGGGTGAGACAGAGGAATTATAACTGATTTTCAATGACAACAGTAGATAAGAGGTCAAGGTCGAAGGCAGTGGGAAATACTGCAGAAACCTAAATTTCTAAATATCACCAATTTGTGTACATGTACTATAATAATATATTATTTCAATAACCTCAAGCGCTGATTTAGAAGGTGTTGGGAGTTAGGGAATTAAGGAGCCTCCTGGGATTTGCCATAATATACTGATTTTCCCTGTTCTTAAGTACATGTGTATATTTATTTTCAAAATAATATGCTAGGAACCCCCCCCCCCCCCCCCATGACTGACCGGAACTAAACATCCAAATCCATCCCAACCCCACAGGAATATATTCTATATCCGCTTATTGCAGCCTTTAAAAAGAAAGGAGGGGATATCCAACAACATCCACTGCAAATTCACATAGCAGACACGCCCAGAAGAGACGCAAATGGTACAAGGAACGCCAAATCACGAAGAAACATCGAACACAAATGACTACACATAAACCAATGAGATTAATGGGCAATCGGTGCCGACTTAGGACGGCCATCTGCCGCGTCAGTTGTAGAAGGTGTGGTTATCCTGGATTACGTGCGCACAACACTCCCAATCTTCCGATTACACAGAGGTTTCGAAGAACACACAATTGTGGTGTAAAATAACCACCTTACTGTAAGATGAACATACAAACAGACAGCATGACACAGTTATGCATAACGCATTAAAAGTACATTTTGTACACAAAAGTCAACAACAATGGCCTTGAAACTCTATTCACACATATACCCTCCCTCCCTCCCTTTCTTATTTTCTTAGATCTGTTACGAAATAGATATACATGTATCTAAATGCACATTTTGTCTTTAAGTTAAAGATTTGCCACATACAAACAGAAGAACACAGACAGACAGACAGACAGACAGACAGACAGACAGACAGTTATATATATATTTTTTTAAATCAACGTTTGTTTACTAACCTTTTTGGTACTACTAGCAATACGTTTACCTGCATGAATCCCAATAAATATTCTTCTGTACTAGTATATGGATATCATACTTTATTGATTAAGATTCATACATGTATGCAATCTAACAATACTGTTTTACCTACTTTTCACAGAATATATTATAATGCTAATATGTATTAATATAGATACATGTATATATTTCTTGAAAGCAACCAAGCATCATTTTCATGCGGCACAATACATGTACGTCGCCTGCAAAGAAAGGAGTCACTTTGTATGTCTTTCTGTATGTCCGTCTTCCTGGTAGTTAAACTGTCATATAAATGGCAATAATATATGATTCTATATATATAGCATATATGTGCTTCGATTAGATTTGCAGGTATTGGTATCGTCTAGCATGGTGAGACTCAGCGCCCAAAATGGGGTTCAGCTTGTGTGAGCCGGATTTATCCCTATATTTGGAGCCGGATCTTATATTATTATTTCTTTTGTTTTTGGTTTTTTTTTTTTTTTTTCTTGTTTGTTTTTTTTTTGGGGGGGGGAGGGTAATTTGTTTGTTTGTTGTTGTTGTTGTTGTTGTTTTGTTGTTTTTTTTTTTGCTTTTGAGTTGGCATTGCTATCGCTTTCAACTTTTCAAAGAAAACTTGCAAGGGCCTAACAACGCAGAATTTCTTTTAGAAATAGTACCACTATTAAACGAACAAAAGCACATAATTGTAAATAAGAACTTAAATGTAATTATCAAGTTGAAAAAATAAAGCTGCTTTGAATATAATTCCTGGAATATTGATCTCTTCATTCAATATCTGCGCAAGAATAATCGCGGATTCATACAATCATACAATATTTGGTTCTTGTGAATTCTTTTTCGTACTTAAAACGTTTCGTAATCGAAATATTAAAGTTGACTTTGGCTGTTCTAATGGTAATCTTTGACTAGATACTATAAGAATTACGAAACAACATTGTTTATGATCTTTTACTTCGATAAGTTCTAAAAATCCTTCCAAATTTTCGATCGTGCCCAGAATCATGCAAATTGTATAGACTACGTATTTGCCCTGTTTTCACAAAGAAAAAAATTATACAAGAAATAACGAATTGATGTGATGTCAATCAACAGATCAACTGAAGGTAAACAATATAGCTCCAGTAAGAACTGATAAGACATTATTCTAATTATTGAATTTTCCCTTTGTTCGATAACTGTTACCATAGCGAACAATTTTGGACGACCATTTATTTAAAAAAAAATCCCTGTTTTGAAATCGTTATGTATCGATTACTCAACTCTATAGTAATCCCCTCCACTTTGCCATCTCACTTTGATATTTTTATCATTTATCTTTTTTAAATTAATTAATGTATTGGTATCTATCGGAGATAGGTGTGAAAAATAATACTGAATAAAATATTTTTTTCGCAGAGTCCCTCCCTCCAACCTTCTTAAAAGATTGCTCCTCACCCCCCCCCCCCCCTTAATTTCTAATCCAAAATTATGCGTTCATTTCCTATTGATATATATATAATATATATGGTTAATATAATAACATGCTGCTAGTACATGTGTGCAATATATCCAGACAATATCAATGTGCAAGGTTACAGGTTGCCATGGTTACAGGAATACGCACAATCTTAATACCTTGTGACGAAGGGTCAAATGTCACACTTTTTCTCTGAACCTGATCGCCGTCCTCCTCCTTGATTTTCGTCATTCTTACAGGAATAATGGCCTCTGAACGTATCGTAAAGATTGAATTAAAATTTGATTTGAAAATTGAATTAAATTGAATATTGTATGGAATATTGAATAAAATTAAATATTGAATAAAATTCAATATTGAATAAAATTGAAAGTTGAATTAATTTAATTGAATATTGAATTAAATTTAATATTGCATTTAGTTGAATATATATTATTGAATACCTATACAAATATTGTCTGTATTTTACTTTCACTGGCAGAGTTTAAGGATTCAGATTTATTATTTCTTAATGTTGGAATATTCATTCGTTTCATACCATGAATTTCCCTCTGATTTTTCGAAGAAGATGAAGAACTCCCCTGATTTTTCGAAGACGAAAACATAAAATAAACTGTAAAAAAGGATCTCGCAAATAATCTGACCTTTCTTATCATTTCATTTCTTTTTCAATTTCACTAGCTGCAAATATGGAATGTCCCTTCTTGATTCTTATTTCATATATCTCAAAGGTATAGATATTTATAATATATTCGGTTTTTTTTCAGTTTAATATCTAAATATTCACCAAATCCTTGCAACAAATAAGTGTAACAATGTAAACTGGGATGAAATTATTGACGATAATATACCAATAGACAGATGTGTAATGAATTTCAATAACCAAATAATTAAAATAGCAGAAGAATGTATACCTAACAAAATCATAACAGTACGACAAAACGAATTACCTTGGGTTGATTCACACATACGTAGATTAATGAGGAGAAGAAATAGATACAGGAAAAAGGCTAAAAGAATTAATAGTGAATATTTATGGAATAAATTTAAAATAATAAGAAATCAAGTCGTTAACAAATTACGTAATGCAAAGAATAATTATTATGAAAATATATGCTTAAAACTGAAGTCGAACAAATTCGGAACTAAAGAATGGTGGAAACTATCAAAGCAGTTGTCAAATCCATCAACTAAACAATCCATCCCCATCCTCCAAACAGATAATGGCACTGCAGTACACGATGACACTGATAAGGCAAATTTATTAAATATATTTTTCTGGTCTCAGTCTTCTATAAATGATTCTGGTAAAACACTTCCTCCTTCTATTAACAACGTATCGCCTGTCCTACAAGCTATAGTCATTCCAATCCCCGATGTTAAAGATTTCCTGAACTGTTTAGATATATCAAAGGCTGTTGGTCCGGATGGTTAAGTCCACGCTTGCTAAAAGAAGCTGCAAATGTTTTGGCTCCGCCTATGTGTAAACTCTTCAATTACTCTTTAAAACTTAAACAGTTTCCCACTTCATGGAAAGTTGCAAATATCATTCCCGTGTACAAGAAAAACGATCCCCAAAAAGTTGAAAACTACCGTCCCATTTCGCTCCTCTGTATCATTGCAAAAGTCTTCGAAAAATGTGTATATAAACAACTACATAATTTTATTGTATCTAACAAATTACTCTCTCCTCATCAATCCGGATTCACTAAAAATGACTCTACAGTAAATCAATTACTCTTTTTAACTAATGAATTTGCAAATGCTTTGGAAGATGGAAAAGAAATTCGTGTGATATTTTTTGATATTACAAAAGCGTTTGATCGCGTATGGCACGCAGGACTCTTGTATAAACTGAAATCTTTTGGCATTTCCGGTGATCTTCTCCTTTGGATAGAAAATTACTTATCTTCCCGCTATCATAAAGTTCTGATCAACGGCAAACACTCGACTACTCTTTCTATAAACGCAGGTATTCCACAAGGTTCTATTCTCGGTCCCCTATTCTTCCTTCTCTTTATAAATGACATTGTATACGAAGTCGGTTGCTCTATAAAACTGTTCGCAGACGATACAACTTTATATTTGACTATTGAAAATCCTCACTCTGGTGCCTCTCTTTTAAAACAAGATTTAGACAAAATATATAATTGGTCCGACCGCTGGCTTGTGAGTTTTAATCCCCAAAAAACCGAAACTATGTTGATTTCTCGTAAAACTTTGCCCGTACACCACCCTACCCTCTACATGAATGACATTCCTATTAAAGAAGTAACCCAACATAAACATCTAGGCTTAATTTTCAATAACTCTTTACAATGGACCGATCATATTGATGTAATCTTTAAAAAAGCCTCATTCAAGCTAAACATTCTTCGAACACTTAAATTCAAAATCGACAGACGTTCTTTAGAAACTATTTATTTTTCATTTATAAGACCATCTCTAGAGTACTGCGACATCATCTGGGATAATTGTCCCCAATATATGAAAGACAAACTTGAAAAAATAAATTTGGAAGCCGCCAGAATCGTGACCGGGGCCACAAAATTAACCAGTCTTCGTCTCCTTTACAAAGAAACAAATTGGCCAACTTTACAAAAAAGAAGGGACGATCACAAATTATTATCATATTTCAAAATTATAAAAGGACTTACCCCTGCTTACTTGAATGATTTAATCCCTTTACAACATTCTCAAGTCCATAATTACAATACCAGAAATTCACAAAATTATGTTAACGTTACTTCGTCTAGCTCCTATCACTACAACAGTTATCTCCCATCATGTATCCGACTTTGGAACAACCTCGATCTAGACATTAGACATCTAAATTCCATCGAATCTTTTAAAAAAGCCATTTCACATAAATCATCCATTCCATCATACTTTTATGAAGGCAGTCGCCAAGGTCAAATTCTCCACGCCAGATTAAGAATGTTTTGCAGCTCTTTAAAGCACCATTTATTCCTAAAAAATATCGAATCAGACCCTCTTTGTTCTTGTAACGAAATCGAATCTACTTCGCACTTCTTACTTCACTGCAAAAAGTACAATCAACACCGACAACTTCTTGCAAACAAATTAAGTGTTCCCCTTTCGACTAACCTATTATTATACGGAGATGAAAACCTAAACTATTCCGAGAATAAACATATCTTCCTCTGCGTACAAGATTTTATCTTAAATACTAAGAGATTTAGCACGTAAATTACTTTTTTCTTCTAAACTTGAACTGAAGGTAAAATCTTTATCAACTTGCTGTTCGCCTCCTCCCCTCCCCTTTCCCATCTTCCTCTCTTCCCAATCCATGTCTCTTCTTCTTCGTTATGTTTTCCTTCTATCTTCATAAATTTTTGATATTAATTACTGTCATTTCCTTAATTCTCATCATGCATTGCTAAGGGAAATGAATTGATATAAGCATCCTTGCTTTTTTTCAGATCCCTATCTCATTGTTTGTACCATTGTTTCACTGTATATTTATCAGATACCAATAAATATTGTTTAAACTAAATCCTTGCAACATTGTACTATTTACTCAACAGATATCTCTTACATGTATAGAAGAACCAAAGAATAGAAAATCTTTTAAAGTGTCAATTAATAATAGCATGATTTCTAGGTCATCTATAGGTCATCGTCTAAAACACATGGTATGTTGTATACTTTGGAACCCCCCCCCCCCCATCCCCGAGTCATATCATCTCTAAACTCCATCGTCAGGAATCTATAATGATAAATAAAACTGACACGATTTAAGTCATGAATGAGCGGAGATAGAATCCCATGAATGTTGTTATTTTGGATATTGAAAATAAAATGCTGAATCAGTTTTTATCAGCATCAGTTTTCTCAAACGTAGATTGCATCTCCCTTCTCCTTCTTTTCATTTTTATTTTGTGTTTTTTTTTGGGGGGGGGGGGGGCTACATTTGCACATGCAATACATCATCATCAAAATCATCAAAAGGCGTTTCAGCAGTATGAAAATCTGCAATTTTCATTCCTTGCTCAGAAAAGAGACTGACCATGGATTTCCTTGACGACGATCGATCTCATAAACTGACCATAATTCATATACATGTATAGATGCACCTATCTAATGTGTACTTGCATTAAATTGTCATGAAAATAATTCTTTTATCATGCTCTCGATCATAAAAAAAAGAAAATTAAAAAAAAAAATTCTGAATATAAATTTTTGATTCAAAATCTGTCTAATAATCTAACCTTTTCGTTTTCTTGTATAATCCATAATGAAATATAACAAATCTCTAGATCCCACGCCCTGACTACGCCTTTTGTTTATGTAGCAGATGGGAATATATCCTCGTTTCACGTAAAGAATTTCATATACGCAGCTACTTGCAATTATAATGCGATTCATGGGCAGAACTACTAGGGGGATCGAGGGTTCTGGGTCCCCAAATTTCCCGAAATCGACCCATATGCAGTTTGAATAAAACATTTTTTAAAGCTGCATATAAAGTCATAGTTTGGATGTATTGTTCCCCCTCCCCCTTTTTCCCTTGAAAATAATTTTCTGGATCCGCGCATACAAAATTCATCTCATTTCTCAGCATTAAGTAGATAATTATACATGTTTTGTTGTGATACATGTATATGTTACCTGCATGACGCTGTATAAAGGTGTAAAATGAGGCCAAGTTTAATAAATTACGCCGTCACAGATGATACGCCTAGTTTTCACTCTTCATCAATTCAAATAAAAACTACCTTTACCTCTCATACATTCTGACAAGGATGCAAATAAGTTCTCAGAACTATACAGCCCCCTCCGCCACCCAAACCCCTCCATCATCCTCTTCCACCCTCTCCACCCGAAAATCGTCCCCTCTTCCACACACTCTCTTCTCCCTTTTCCTCCCTCCCTCCTTTTCCTCACGCGTGATCTACATGTAGATGCAGGTTATATAGGGGGAAAGGACGCCCTTTTTGAAAGTTGCCTTTCGTTTATGCCTACAATTTTTCACAAAATCCACTCTTCCCGACTTCTTGGACCCCCTGATTATTAAAAAAAATTATACATAAAGCTTGAAATATTAACACTTTTGGCAATTTCCAGAATATGGCCCCTACAGAGACCTACACTCCCTGTAGATCTGCGCTTGAATTCGTCACCATTTATATGAAACAGTCATCCCCTTTCTAAGAAGGTATTCTGTCAGTTGTTCGGTATGTCAGTCAGTCTGTCGACAACTATAACATAAAGTTTCCGTTCTTTTTTCTCTGCAAAGAGTGCACTAGTCAATTTTTCGTTTTGACGTACTCCCTAACCCTCAAGATCCTCTACAAATTTTGCGTTTGACGTACATGTAATCCACAGGAGCTCGATGCCAACAACACTCAATGACACCCGCCCCTTCCCATCTCTCTCTGGTCAAAGTTAAGGAAAGTAGGGGCGGATATTCTTGTGGATCGTTGGCATCAAGCTCCTGTGATGTAATTCCAATCAGTCAAGATCTTCTACCAATTTTGTGTTTAGACGTATTCATTACCCATCAAGGTCCTCTACCAACTTTGTGCTTTGACATATTCCATAGCAGTCAAGCTCCTCTACGAATTTTTGTTTTGACGTATTCAATATCCAACGAGGCCATTAACCAATTTTGCGTTTTTACGTATTCCCTATCCGTCAATTTTTATGTTTTGACGTACATTTTGTACAGTCATGTATTCCCTATTAGTCAAGGTTCTGTGACAAATTTGCGTTTTGACATTAGGTCCTCTACCCATTTTGTGCTGTGACGTATTCCATTTCCGTCAAGGTCCTCTACCAATTTTGCATTTGAAGTATCCCCTATCAGTCTGGGTCTAGTCCGAAAAGCCTGACCCAAACCAGCCCTTGACATTTATTTGGACAGACTATCAGGGTCATCTACCGAATTATTTGGTATTTTGACGTATTGCCTATCTGTCAAGATCCTAGGCCTTTGATAATTTTGGGTTTTTTTTTTAAGTATTTCCTTTCTATCAAGCTACTTTACTAAATTTCTGTTTTTAGGTATTACATGTGCCTATCCGTCAAGGTACTCTATAGCTACCATTTTGACGCTTTCCGTTACATTTGTAATTGATGTCTCTATAGACTCTCTAGCGATTTTGCTTTTTATTTTGACGTCAAGATTCTCTTCCGATTTTGCTTTTTGACGTCAAGGTTCTCTAGCGATTTTTCTTTTTGACGTCAAGGTTCTCTAGCGATTTTGCATTTTGGTGTGCATTGTTATAGTGAATTTATTTATTGGCTTCAAGGGGAGATACTAGACAAAAAGTGGAGTTCCACTTTTTGGGGAAGTAGGCGCGCCCAGATTTAACCCTCTCTGTCAGTGTCTGTACAGAATCAAAAATGTAATCATGATAGTGTTGAATGAAAAATTCTGTACTGACTCATAAATTGGAAGTGATTCACCAATGAATACATGTATATATTATATTAATTTGGAATTTATTTCTAAAAGGTGCAAATTGATAATAAAATAAATTGTGAAAATGATATTTTCACATAATAATTTCACATGAATCACCTCTGTACTATTACTTCCTAGTCTTATTAATCATTTGTTACATTACTTTACTATCCAGATGTCCTTCTTGAAGTATTATGTACATTATTTATAATATATAGTATATATTTTTCGTAAATCATAAAATTAATGAAAACAGTCAACTATGAAAACAGACTAGTATGAAAACAGTTTAATATCAAAATACATGTATCATAAATTGTTTAGAATAAACATTTAAAAAAAAATTATATTCCATCATTTCATTACTGATGAAAACCATACAGCGTATTTAACAGGGGTCGAGATGGTCGATCTACCCCCCCCCCCCCCTCTTTTTTGATTTTGTAACTTCTTTATATTCACCTTTTTCATAGGCAACCACTCATTCCTTCTGTATGGAGAAAAAATAACTAGTCCAAGTGAAGCCTATATAATGTTCAACAAGGTTGCATGAATTGCGTCTTCATAATCTTCATGAAAACTACATCGTTTAAATTTTTTTAAACGAAGAGGGAGGGGCGGGGGTAGTCTTCATGTGAAACCTTTTTTCTAGAATACTATGTAAAAATGATAAAAATTAGTTTTTTTTAACTCCTCCCCCCTCCCATCTAGATCTGTGCATGTTTTATTAAAATCCTTAATCATTTACTTGTATCAGCCAGTACTTACCTTTTGCTATTTTCTTCTTCAAACTGATCCAATCCATCTTTTGAAACTTTCAAACCAAATTTTTTGAAATACCGCAATATCGATTTCTTTTTCTTTCTTTTTTTCGTTCCTCTTCCTTCTTTTTTTTTTTTTTATACTCGTGAAGTTGCTGTGTAGAGTAAATATACCAAGGTAGATCGAGAATTGATCTGACAATGCAAATGAATACAGAACTGGAACTTTTCTCGTTTAAACTCGATGATATTTTGAATCGTGACGTCACCTTTCAATCGTCAACTTGTCCATTTCAGTTTTACCTTTGATACAAACATCAAGATCAAATGTAAGTTGAACATGGAGTTTCCATGTAAAAGCAAAATTTACGTTGAAATGCATTTCCTTCAAAATTCTGAACGTACGTGGATGAACGTATAATTTTAAAACAACTTTTAACATTTACCATTTACTTGATAATGTACATGTATGTTTCTTTCTTTTTTTTTTTATCATTTTTAAAACCGATAATGTCAAATTAAATATTTTCTAAAATTAAAGAATGATTCCGGAAGGCATGAGCGGATCTAGAATTTTTCCGGGTGGTGTCCAGTACATCGGAAAGGGGTGGGGGGGGGGGGGGGTGTTCAGCTATGATTTTAGGAAACAAATGAACGTATAAGCAATTTTGGCGACTTTAACCCCCCCCCCTCCCCCTTTCAGTCTAATACCATCCCCTCTAGATCCGTCGGTGGCGTAGGTACCATGTATGCTAAAGCTTCTATGCACATTTTTTTTTTACTTCTGAATAAAAACACCGAGCTCGTCCTTATAATCGAGTTTTATGTAGAAGAATGGCCTAGCTTTTTCAGTCTGCAGAGCTTACGGGGCTTCCTCCAGTCCTCTGTGTACCCACCAGGACCAGATGTCTAGATGTCTCACTGTGTCATGAAAAGTATCCGGCTTACTTTTTTCCTAACTATTTGTCAGTGACATGTATATGTACGCCACAGGCACTGTCCGAGTTTTCATGCCAGGTATGACTTTTTGAGTGCCTGTGGTTTTGAAGTCTATAACTTATGGTGCTCCTGTTTGCTACAAGAAAACCTGAATTAATCGAGGACTCTGTTTATAAGTCCTTGTATTATTAATCGAATGAATAAGAGTATATGCTGGAGGGATGCTGATCTCCTTTGAAATTTTTCAAATCAGTTATAATTAGTCCAAGGACTTATAAACTGTTTATAAGTCCTTGGTTATTCTGACTCTCAGAGCAATGAAATGTATGAATACAGCTAGTACTCTTTCTTTGTCTTTCTCTCTTCACCTCTCTCTCTCTCTCTCTCTCTCTCTCTCTCTCTCATTTGAATAAATGAATATTTTAAAATCATTTTTTTAATGTATAGATAAATAGATAAATAGATAAATAAATAAATAAATAAATAAATAAATAAATAAATAAATAAATAAATAAATACCTTTAGACGACTTCGAGAAAAAAATCGAAAGATCGGGATCAACTTTTTCCCTTAGTACTTTCATTTTCGATTACAAGCATGACAGATTCTGAAAATCATGTAAATTCTGTAACAGAAGATGATATCGACGAGGTAGTCCGTGCTATAAGTAACTTTAATCCGCTTGGAGATAATCAGGTATTAGGCAATGCACATTTATGTTTTGCATGTGATGTTCGTTCATTGAATTTTTTTTAAGCTTTTTTCCTTGCTACTGGATCCGCCCCTCCCAGTAATCATAGAGACGTATATCACTGCTGTAATCCTAAGGCTAGCTTCTGATGTGAACTGAGCTGCAGCTGTGTCATCTTATAGAATTGAAAATGTGTCAAAGGATGAAGTTATCATGGATGCCCCCCCCCCAAAAAAAAAATACCCCCCCCCCCCCCCCCCAACTTTGTCACTATACTTGTTGTTTGTGTAAATTTGTTTGCACTTCATGTACTTATACCAGGATAGTGGAAGATATAAATTAAAACATATTATTAGAATACAATCTTTTATCAGTAAAATAAATTATTCTTATTATAACGTGTAAAAACCATTGTGATTTACAGCTTATAATTAATATGGCATTGAATTTTAAAATATAAAATGTTCATACATGGAATTTCAAAAATCATAATTTTGTTTTCTTAAAAATCTTATTTTAAGTTGATTCATCCTACAGAAGGTACCCTTTATATGCCCTAGTACATGTATACATGATGCAAGGGCATACCTGTCAACTTTTTTCAGACAAAAGAGGGTCAATGACCCTCTTTGGGAAATGAAAAAGAGGGTCATAGCGCGCGAACCAAAATCGCGAACTTTTGCTTGTGTCATTATGAATAAATTTTACCCCCCCCCCCAAAAAAATACATGTCAGGTCAATAAAGTTAATTTTACTGTAAGACATGTAAAGCATATATATATTTATTTAAATTGTAATACTGCATAATCATGATATTGTAGTACATGTGTAAAATTTTAGGACTTCATTAATCAAGGCATGAAGGTTCATAGTTGAATTTAATAGGCTAGATAATATATTTTTATTTAGTTATTGCTATACCATGATGAAGATTTTTGTGAAATGAACTCTACATTTCACTGCTTCAATTGTTGTAAACACTATAAAAACATTGGTTCCTTTTCGTCTGCATAAATCTCCGTGTTTACGATCGTCTTCCCATTGACATTTCCATAATAATCCAAGCCCAGATTGTTAAAACAACATGAAAGTGGCTAATTACTACCCATATCACTAAACAAACAACCCAATTTACACATGTACCTGTAACTGCAGGTGTTTTAATGAAAAAGTCACAGCTGGAAATTTAAAGTCCCAAGTAATAGACGGAACCAAATTGGAATCGGGTGATTCCCGGGTCAGCAACGAAAAATTGGGTGAAAGGCATGACCCGCGCGGGTGATAAAAAATAATCGGGTCAAAGGGTAAAAAAGCGGGACTGACCCGCCGAAATCGGGTCAGTTGACAGGTATGTGCAAGTGCCTGTTTTGGTCCATCAAAGTATGGTAATGTATCTGTTTCATTTATAAATCTCAGATAATTTTAAAATATTACTACCATGATTAAGCAAGTACATGTTTTTCTTTTCTGTATTCAGCTGCCACTGAAAAAAGGAGACATAGTCAATGTAAAGGAAAAAACATCAGAGCATTGGTGGTGGGCGGAGGTAGATGGGAGGGTAGGATTTGTACCTGTCAATCATGTGTCATGCCACACCCACCAACAGCTGGTATGGGAGGACGAGGAATACTTTGGACAATACTCCAAATTGGTAAGCATATTCATAATTCTTGATGGACTGATGACCAAATTTCCGCCATGTTTACAGGGGGATGTGCCTCTAGATTTTTCACTGTGCCGTATGAAGAATCTGTAATTTTGTTTGCTCCTTCTTCAAGTCTCGTTTTAAATTTGGGTTTGAGGAGCTAAGAACTTATTCTTCAATGGTTCCTTCAATGAATCCTAGTAGATTTTTCCTTGATATAAACGTTAGATTCTAGATATAAAGAAATTTCCATGCACTATGCTCTATGATAAACACCGAGTTTATCCCCCAACTATTTTCAGAACTTCTCTGTGCTTATCTCTAATTGACCCTTCCGATTGCGGGAAAAATATGCAAAATTTCGTGACGTCACAATGCTTTTACCTCGGACAAACAAGCTTCGAACCTCGGTCAAACATCGAAATTGCATTGTGACGTCATGAAATTTCTCAAATTTTTCCCGCGTTCGGAAGGGTCAATTATTGAACCTTTGTGTGACATCACGCTGACATAGAGAATTGACCCTTCTGATTTCTGAAACAAAGATCTAATTTAAATTTAGTAATGTTGCAGGGAAGTTTTATTGCCTTGAAGTTACCAATATGAATTCAGAAAGCTTAACTAGACTTCTATTTATTTGACACTATAAGCTCTTGATCAATTCCTGTCTATAATTATGTATTATTTTATTATACTTTGAATTGATTGCTTATAAGTTGTACATGGATGTTAGCAGAAACCTCAACCTATTCATTTCAGAAAATTCACCATGAGATGTTAAGTGACAGACCAAGAACCATTGCCTATCAAAGTGTCATACAAAGGAATGCAGAATTTCTCAGAGGCAAGGTATCACAAATGTAGTCTGATCAAATCAGACGTTTTAATATCAGTAATATACTGTATTGGTGATTGGGAATGTTGTGGATTTAGGTAGTTTAGAAGTTTGGTTGTGAATGACCTACGCAATATACCGTTCTGAAGATTTTTATCACACAAGATCACTGCTACCATGGCTACTTGATCTCTTAAGTTGACGCATTTTCCATAGCTGCCTTGAATTTCTAAATACTTCAGAGTATGCAGGTCCTCTACAAAGCTGTCTTTTTCAAGCAGATTGATGCGTTGTACAAGATTGCTGCATGTGAATCTGATTGTCTGATATAATGTACTGGTAGACATGTCCTAGATTGCTGGATGGAATGGAATGACGTGAAATCGACACAGAATAATCAATAATTCGATGCTTTTTTTTTAATTTTATGCTACATTCAAAAGTCGGGACTTTCAGTGTCCGACACGGGACAATGCCAAGTATGAATTTTTGATTTGTCAAAAGCAATATCTTCTTCCACATTCTTGCTTCATATCAAAGGATGTGAAAACAGATGAGTGATATATGCCTATTCGGGCTTCTTGTCAGACATACTTGACTGTTTTAGATGTGGTAGGAATTGCCACATAATATATAAACCCAGATAGCACAGAGAGTAAGAGTGTCTGCCTAGATCGTGTCTGGAAGGTCTTGGCTTTGATTAGAAGTCAAACAAGATGGCCACCAATGGGTCTGATTGGCTGACACATTTATTACGTCTTCATAATCACACCACATGCCGTAAAAGCGCCTGGTACATTTGTATGTGTGCATATTTGTACATCCAATGTGTTAACACACCCGTACCAGACGCTGTATATCACACAGATTCCAAGAAAGTTAACATGAAGCAATTCCTCCAATGTGGCTGCTGGTGATGTAACGGAAAATTATGTATTGGATCTGGTTTGCTTATTACCCTCTCGCAACATAGTCGCAGTGGGATATAGTAACTCGGTCGTTCATGTGAGGGTGTGTGCGTTGATGCGTCACACTTTTGTATACATGTACAGCCTAGAGGGCACAGTTTTTATTGGAGTTTGACCCAACTTATTGCTTATGATAAGAGGAAGAACCCCTTTTAATTTTCAAGGTCATGGGTCAAAGGTCAAGATCACAGATTGGAAATGTTTAAAATACTTGTACATTGCATACAGCTGAGAGGGCACAATTTTTATGGAAGGTTCACCAAACTTTGTACACTTATTGCTTATGACAAGAGGAAGAGCTCTATTGGTTTTAAAGGTCATAGGCCAAAGGTCAAGGTCACAGATTGGAAATGGTTAAAATACTTGTTTACAGTCTAGAGGGCACAATTTTAGTTGGAACTGGACCACACTAATTGCTTATTACCATCTTGGTGCACCAAGGGTTTCATCGCATTCCGTCAGACGCTTCATCGCAAAGTACCCTTGGATTCAGGGGTCCCCAGTTTCGACAGGATTTCTGTTGGCAGCCCTATTATGACGTCACGTCATTGTAGTTTAATGACGTTGGAAAACAACAAATGCGATTACTTTTAATTTTTGGCGCCATAATTTTGAACAGTTATTCTAACTTTATCCCTATCTTCAATCTGAATTTATTTAATTTCCTTTTTAATTAATTTGAAAAATACATGGGACCTAAGGGGTGAAGGCAAGGTCATATTGAGAGTGGAAAGTAGTGGAAGGAACCTATGACGTTGCGGTGGAAGACGGCTTATTACAAGAGGAAGAGCCTGTTTTATGTCCAAGGTCAAGGTCACAGATTGGAAATGGTTTAAATACTTGTATACAGCCTAGAGGGCACAGTTTTAATTTGAGCTTGACCAAACTTTGTCGTCTTATTGCTTATGCCAAGAGGAATAGCCCTACATTTTTCAAGGCCATAGGTCAAAGGTCAAGGTCATAGATTGGAAATGGTAAAAATACTCTTATACAGGCTAGAGGGCAGAGATTGACCAAACTTCATTCACTGACTGCTTATAATGGGAGAAGGAACACTCGATTTTCAAGGTCAAAGGTGAAGGTCACAGATTGGAAATGATGAAAATACTTTTATACAGCCTAGAGGGCACAGTTTTAATTGATGCACAACCAAACTTTGCACACTGATTGCTTATGAAAAAGATAAAGAACCCTATCGATTTCACAGGTCAAAGGACAAGGTCACATACTGAAAATGGTGAAAATACTTGTATACAGCCAGGAGGGCACAGTTTGAATTGGAGCTTGACCAAACTTTGTCGTCTTATTGCTTCTATATGGCAAGAGAAAGAATTTTACTTTAAAGAACCCGGTATTTGTTGAAGGCCGCTGTCTCTCATTGATTTTTTGTCCTGCTGTGCGATGGGATGCTACGCTTTGCGTTGCCTAGCTAGGTTTTGTTTTTTAAATTATGATGTAGCACAAGTGTATAGAATAAACTTGCATCACTTGTACTTGCACTATAAAATATGTAAATGACTTTGGGCTCAAGAGAGCAATGAAGATCCACTCTGACCTCTTATGAAAAGTTTCATTTTAGATTTGAAAACGTCTACTAGTAGTAGATAAATTGAGTTTTGGTGTCATTCCCTAGCCCATACATGAGCAAGGAAGGATAACTCTAGTTTAAGAATGGTTGTGTCAAAAGAAAAAAAAAACCCCAAATATTTTGAGTTTTAAATTCAGATTTCATTCTATCGAGATATAATTATGGAAACATGTAATAAGTGCTTTCTTTATACTAGATCCAGGGACATCTATAACAATATTAACTAAATATGTGCGTGCCTAGATCCTTTTACATGTACGTGTCTAGTTGTATTGTGTCTGTCACGCAATGAACAGGGTGATACACTAGATTGATTTAATTTAGGTCAGCGTATTTTTATTATTATTTTTATTTTGACAGTCCCGTTTTTAATCTATGATCACTCAGTCTGGTTTTCTGTACATTCGAATCCAGTATTTTATGTAAGATTTCTCTTTTCGATTCCATTTTTCTTATAAAGTTAGAGTACTTTGTCGGAAAAGCATGTGCACATACATGTAAGCTGCCAACCGGTAAAAATGAATCACACATACACGCACAATATTCAAAAATTTGAATTGAAGTCGTTTATCCAGTACTTAAAATACTGCACATTTCGTGCAATTGAGAAAAAATGCATCCTCGCAAAATGAGGCTTTTTATTACGAACATATTTCCAGGGACGTATATAACTAAGTTAGTTATATACGTCCCTGATATTTCTATATCTTTGTTGAGGAAAAAGAGGCTCCTTCATTTTAAGAAATACAGTATACATTTTTCTGTGTCACAGGAAATGTTTTTGGCCACTTTGACGGCTTTCTTTGTTTCTTTTTGCTGCTTTTCGCGTTCCAAATAAAACAAAAACACGTGAATACACTATTTTCATTTGTATCATCCATTCCTTCTGGAAGAAATGATTCTATCTACTGCAATTTTTGCAACAGTATCCGATCCGCTATTTTCCCCGGAGACGAGGAGAACGACACAGCCTCGTCTGTGTAACAGATTTCCCCCCTTTGGCAACACTAAACCTTCGACTTCGATGTTGATAATGATCGAGCATTTAAAGGTCTAAAAATCACGTTAAAGATTTTATTTTTGTGTCCATAGACTGGCAAGCTATGCCAGAGTTGTTTTAAATAGCAATACTCATTCACATGGTCAAAGATACTTTAATGGGATAAGGTACCTGTAATTACAGCTACACGCTACTAACAGACTCACAACAGAGGAATATTGACTTTAAAAATATTTTCAAAATGGAGTCCATCCGTAGAAACGATATCGGTAAAAACGTTAGGATTTTTGTCGTAGTCACTGTTATCTCGTTCGGATTTATGTTTGTAATATATGGGACCTATGTGAGTTCGTTTAAAATGTTGAGTGAAAGATTTGGATACTCAAATAATACGAAATTTTCAGTAAACGGATTAGAACATCTGGAGATGGAACGGAAAGCACAATTTCCAGGACATGCAAAGACTCCAAAAATGAAGGCCCCTGCCGTTTGGACCTACGCTCCGTCCGAAATGCGGGAATCCGGCGGCACGTGTGAAGAAATGGACAAAACAGTAGTTAATGCTGACTTTGTCAAAAGTTTTATTCGAAATATCCCGATTTTTATTCATAATCCTAGACGGGATTACATATCTAGTCAGATAAACTCCAACCATGATCATGAACCGCATATTTTTAATATTATTTCGTCGTTTTTGGCGAAAGACAGAGACATGAATCTGATTGATATAGGAGCCAATATAGGAGTTATCTCCCTTAAGGCCGCCATGTTTGGAAGGAAAGTTATTTCTGTCGAGGCAGCGGTGAGTAACGTTCAGCACATTTGTGCGTCGGCCAATATAAACAGAGTTACCAAAAGAATTACTGTTATTCACAATGCTATAAGCGACAACCACACCAGTGTGACGTTCGTTATGGGAAAGGATGGTGAATTCGGTGGGAGTTTTATGGATGACGGAAACTTCCGAGATTACAAAATAAAGAAAAGCGGCGTTAAGTTCGATACCCAAAACCTGGTTACGATTAAAACGATTATTCTAGACGATTTATTGCTCCTGCCAAACATAAATGACTTTAAAACTGTTTTTATAAAGATGGATATTGAGGGATCGGAACATAAGGCTCTACTTGGCGCCAAAAAGTTGTTCCGAATGCTAAACGTCCGAGGAGTCCTGATGGAATGGCGATGGCACGTGGAGCGTCCAGAATCAAAGTCGATTATACTTGAATTTATGGAAGAAAATGGATTTGAACCGTATGCCTTAGCAAAATTGGCGAAAAAGAAACTAGACGGGAAAACTATGAGGGATTCCGATGTACTGTGGTTACCAAGGTCACTGTGATATCCGTGGCAGGATTTATGGGGATGCTAAAGGAGCGCTCGTCCACCGTAGGGCAGTTATCCGAAATTTTCCCTAAACTCTATATTTTGGACAATTTTCGGTCAAAATCGACAAATGTCGCCCTCGACCCCAGCAGGGACGTATATAAAATTCTATATACGTCCCTGACCCCAGCAAAGAGGGCACTGGGTCCGCCACTTGCCGTTATGATACACATGGTTTTTCTTGGATTATCCTATCGGTCGCTTCATTAGCAAGATAGAAAGGGCATAATCAGATCTGAAGACTTTAATTTCAAAATTCAAATATATTGTCCATGTTGTCCGTTTGAAGGATACACAAGATACAGTAATTTAAAAAAAAAGTGCGCAGATAAAGAAATTTTGTGTGGCTTTTTGAAGTAGTCGATGCTAGACCTTTCTGAACTGAACTTAACTACATACATTTTGTGCTTCTCAAATTGTTGGCATCAAGTTACTTAAATTATTACCAATGAATGCGCAGATAGACTCTGAATCAATGTGTACTGTTGTTGAAGGATGAAAAGAATTAAACCTCGTTTGTAGTTCGTATTTATTTATTTATGTTTGTTGAAAGAAACTGATACTCAGATTTTTTTTTTTTTTTTTTTTTTTGTCCTTTGGCCTTTATACTGTACCTTATTTAGCGTTCAGAATAGAGAAAATTACATTTAAATTTCTTGAAGTAAAGTACTCATTGTATTGTAAAGAAATTGTATACTGAGGTTGTTGTCGTCTCGATCGCGAATACATGACACATGTTCTAATGTCTTTGTATTTTACTATTTCAAGTTTTCAACTAACTTTTAAAAGTTACATATATAAACACGAACATTCATTTCATTTCATATGGATTAAGAAAAATAAGAGAAAATTTGAGCTTTCCCACACAGAGTAAAGTACATGTAAATTCTTTTTTTTTTTTTTACAAATAAAGCCTTGACAATGTCTTGTTTTGTTACGACAATAGAAATTCCCAGAGATAAATCTATAGAGAGGAACGAGTAGCATTTCGCATGAAAACGCCCGTGACATCACAATGCATATAAGTTGTACAGAAACATGCAAATTCCACTTACCCGCAGTCAAAATCCATAATTTACCCGCAGTCAAAATCAACTTACCCGCAGTCAAAATCCATTTACCCGCAGTCAAAATCCCCTTAACCGAACGGGTAACTTCACCATTGAAACAAAACTGAAGAAACTTGTTAGAATAGATTATGGTAATCTCCCATTTTAATGAGAAAAAAAAAAACAGAATAAAAGTGAAATACATGTATAACTCTTCTTTCACAGGAAAGAAATGGCACAAGATATTATTAAGATCAAAGTTTTTATATGTCGTATAATCACCCACCCTTTCCTCATAAAATCATAAGATTCCACCCTCCTTTTTTTTGGGGGGGGGGGGGGGGGGGGGGGGGGGTTGCGGGGCACTCGGTCTATGATTAAAAGAAACAACTGAAAAATTAAGATTTATTGGAAACATGTAGAAGATCCTAAACCCCCTGCTCCACACACCCCTCTAGATTTTCGCTTAATCATACAGTATTTTGCACAAAAAAGTGCTATAACTCCGATAAATCGATTCTCAAAAATAGAATGGATAGTCGGCGACTTGGATTTCTTAGCGACGATAGCGCCGATGTCGGCTACTTTCGTTACAACACTAGTGCATATGCTATATAGGTTAAGTGTCATATATTGTAATTTGTGTTTGTTACGAGAATGCAACACAAAGCACGTACATTAATCACATGAAAACGCGCATTACATGTACATGTACGATAAATACACTTGCTGTGAGTTGCACACACGTAACAAAACACAAATTTAGACAGTGTCACTTAATCCAGTATCATGGTTTTAGCTATCTGAAACATGTTAGATCATCGAGTAATACCGCAAAAGGCTCAAATTATCAATAAGCTGAACGTTTTCTATTTTGTGCTACATACTAAGACCATCTTACCACCACCATTGTTTCATCGCCATATATAGTAATATCGCTTCGTCGATATTGTGACATCGCATAATAGAAATCGTAACATCGCGTTATCGTCGGTGTAAATGTATCAGCGACTGTCACATCATTCTATCGATCGGAACATCGAGTTACAACTTACATTATCGTAGCTGAGCATCGCTTCTTAACATCGCGTCATCATAATTACATCGCGTCATTGTCGTTGTAATATTGTGTCATCACTATCGTAAAATCATCTTCACGTCTACCATAAAAACTTTCTGAAATTATCGCCATCGTATTGCAGTATAATCGTAATATCGGATAATCGTCATCGTTACATGGCGTTTTACCATTGTATTATCCGAGATGGGATGATCCAGAGGAAATAAATCATAGAATGGCTGGATCAAAGGTAGGTATCATCCAAGTAGATCCTTTGCAAGTTTGACCCCGATCGGGGTTGATCCAGGTTCCATGAATCACAGTCAAGGTTAGGCACAACCAATGATTGTTGTCTTAATTCCATCGGCATTCTTAATCCACATCTTCTTTGATCCCCTTCATATGGGAAGTTAACCAGATTTCCACGCAGTAATCGTCAGTAGACCAACCTGGGGTTTACTCATTTTGGATCCACTCCTACATTTGGTTCCATCATTCATAGGATTTCCATCCTAACCTGTATCCGCCCACCTAGGATAGATCCTATTTCTATAACTTATTAAAGTATAATTACTTTTACTAAGCTTCTGCAGTTCTGATAGAATTGTGATTAAAAAATTACCTATTGGTATAATGTACATGAGTTAAGAAATTTAATTTGAAGATGGCATTGATATGATAATACGATGAAGATGACGCTATGATACGATGGTGCGATTTTACGATGACGAGAATTCGATTTTATGACGGCAATTATTAATAAGATAGCGATGTTACGATGATACGATAGCGATGTTACGATGATACGATAGCGATGTTACGATGATACAATGGTGATGTTACAGTGATACGATGGCGATGTTACAATGATACGATGGCAATGTCACGATAATACGATGTCAATTATACAATCACGGTGATATTGCGATGGCGACGTTACGATGATACGGTGGCGATGTTACGATTATACGATGGCGATAAATATTACGATGACGCGATTTTACGATGACCAGAACTCGATTTTATTAGGGCGACGGTACGATAGTGGAGTTATGATGACGATGATGCGAAAGCGGTCTTACGACGACGACAACACAATGATACGATGGTAATGTTACGATGACCGTAAGAGAAACTCGCTGTATCGCGCTTCGGAGGGAATAAGCAGAAGGAAGGAAATACATTCAGAACTTCCGGTTGTACATCAAGCTTAATACAGAAAAACGATTTTAACCAAAAAATTTACAGCTTTCCTCAGCGATTTAGTTTTTTTCATGTATGATTCAGACAAAGAGTTTTGAGTGGCATTGTGTACATAAATTCCAGCTATTCGTTTTGTTTATTTCATAAATTGGTTGCGTACGTAGAAAATTCATTGAAACTGCAACAAGTCATCATTGCAACCCATGCAGTAAAAACTCATACACTAAACAGAAAGATAGAAAAAAGGAGTTAAAAAGAATAAAATGAGGGTCATGGACCAAATTACTCACGTGAGAAAGCTGGAAATCTGACAGTGATAATGAATGTGTTAAAGATATATATATATATACACTAAATCACAAACTCAGAACAAAGTATGGCATCGCGTCGCATGAATTAAGAGGAAATTGTTACCATCATGTTAATTTCCAGTAGAGTTTATGAAAATATGTGCAGCAGTTTTAACATGTTCAACTGAGAAGTAGAAAATGTATTTCGACCATTTTTGTTTACAAATCAGCTCGAAAAACACAAACTTAGATGAAGACTTCGAGCGCTTGCTTCCTGTAGTGTTATGTGAAATTCATTGCAGTAGTACGTTGTTCAGAGAAGCAGTAGAAAATGCGTCAGCCAATCATAGTGTTTAGCGGTCGTGTTTGTTTACCGATCGGCTCCAAAACACAAACTTGATAGAGGACCTTGGATTCTTGCTTTCTGTAAGGTTGTTTAAAATTCTGTGCAGCAGTTACGGAGAAGTCGAAATTAAATATGTTTGTTGACGGATCAGCTGTGAAAATATCAATTTTTGTATAGGACATTGAGTACTTGTCTTTTAAAATTCTGTTCAGTGTTTGCAGAGGAGTCGAAAATGCGTCAGCAAATCACTGTAAGTGCAGTGCTTGTTTTAAAAATGTCCCTATTCTTTTCAGCGTCAGTATTTCTAGCTATTGGCGATGAATTTAGAACAGCAACATGAACTTCACAAAAATTGTCACTTTGTTGAAGAAAAGACTGTCTTTTGTAGTTTATGCTGTACGTAGGGCTACGCATGGTGTTTGAACATAGTCCTGTTCTTCATATTCGTTGAACTTTATTTTCTTTTCGCAAAATTTCTTATATAAATATTATATTATTATAGAGACTGTTTCTTTATAGAGAATCTTGGATGTGGGCTGTGGTACCGGTATTTTGAGTCTGATGTGTGCCAAGTACGCCCAGCCATCTAAGGTAAGGTAATCTGAATAGAAGAAACCGTCCACAAATGTTTCCTATGAGAGGGGATGATCCCTATTGATTTTCAAGGTCAAAGGTCAAGGTCACTATCGGCTTGCGTTTAAAATCCTTGTGAACAGCATAAAAGACAAAACAATCATCATAGAAACATCAAACCGTCCACAAATGTTTCCCATGAGAGGGGATGAACCCTATTGATTTTCAAGGTCAAAGGTCAAGGTCACTGTGAACTTAGGCCTAAAAACCTTGTGAACAGCATAGAAGACAAAGCAATTATCATAGAAACATCGAACCTCCCACAAATGTCCCCAATGGAGAGAAGATGAACACAATTGATTTTCAGGATCAAAGATCAAGGTCACTGTGGACTTAGGCCTACAATCATTGTGAAGAGCAAAGAAGACCAAACAATTTTTGCAGGATCACCAAACCTCCCACAAATGTTCCAAATGAGGAGAGGATGAACCCTATTGATTTTCAAGATAAATGGTCAAAGGTCAAGGACTATGGACTTGATTCAAAATTATTTTGCTTATGAACTAGAACATGCAATTGCAAGATGCTACACTTGTGTTGCCTTTTTAACAGGTTTTATTGTTATTGTGGCCTAAATTAGCACTATGTTTATGAATTTTCATTTAATAGTAAAACTCTTATTTGATGTTAAAGCAACACTTTGTTTTCAGGTTATAGCTGTAGATACCATCGAAATAGCTAAAGAAACTCTTGATGCAATACCAAATTACCTTATTTTACTGTTACTTTATGTAACACCACGTTACTTGATGTTACACTATTTTACTTGATGTTACACTATGTTATTTTGCTTGATGTTACACTATGTTACCTTATTTTACAGGTGATAGCTGTAGAAGCCAGTGATATAGCTATAAGCACAGCAGATATTGTGAAGTGTAACTGTTATGATGATGTTAAAACATTACATAATGATTACCTAGTTATGAGTTATTTTACACTATGTTACTTGATGTTACATCATGTTACCTTATTTTACAGGTGATAGCTGTAGAGGCCAGTGATATAGCTGAGGACACGGCAGATATTGTGAAGTGTAACGGTTATGATGATGTTATAACAGTACATAATGATTATGTGGAGGAATTGAATTTGCAGGACAAGGTGGACGTTATTATATCAGAATGGATGGGAACAGCTTTATTGGTAGTGTAACTTTAAGGTTTCTTGACTTACCCAGGTTGTATACCTGGCAGCCATTTGATACTGCATCTGGTCTTTTTCACTAGATGATATACATGAAAATACCATCTTTGCAGGAATTAGAAAATACATTAATTGCTCAAAACTGATACTGTAACAGTTTCATTTGAATACATCCTCTTTCTGCTGGACAGTTGTAAAATGATTCATGCAGTGCAAAACATCATTCTATGTGTTTCAAATTTGAAAGAATAAAGACGTATATTTCTTAAAATTGAAAATGATCTAATAATTTTCTGCCATATAGATTGACTCTGATTTATTTCTTCTGTTACAGTTTGAGATGATGATTGAATCAGTGATAATAGCCAGAGATAAATACCTAAATCCTAACGGAAAAATGTGGCCATCTATCGCAAGTCTATATTTAGTTCCTTGCTCATCACATGATCAGCACCATAAAAATATTGCATTCTGGGAAGACCAGTATGGATTTTCATTCTCACCTTTAATGTAAGTTTAATATAAATTTTCTTGTGTCTTTTAATGATTCGACAATGATCATACAACATGGAATATATATGAAATTAAAATACGTAAGAAATGACTGTAATAATTTTTCTGTCCATTGATGTATAGACAAAAACCCTCTATCCTTCCGTAATTTCACATTTCTGAGTTTTCTGAGTTTTAGTTTCCAAACAACAATAACGCAAGAGCCCTTCCTTATATCCACTCCAAATATGGACAGAAGTCTATTGAGTTTGGGCTCAATAGGTTAAAGGTCAAGGTCGTTGTAAGGAAAAATACACTGAAAAACTACCTTACAATTAATAACTCAAGAATCCTTGAATCATGAACAAATTTGGATGTATACTTACTAGTATATACTAATCAAGCGGAAAAGAAGTCTGTTGATTTGGGGGCAAATTGGCCATAGGTCAAGGTAATTGTTAGGCTAAGAATACTTTAAAAATAATGTTTTCCAGATGATAACTCAAGGAACCATTCACCTTTCAAAATCAAAAGAAGTTATAATTAGATCTGCTTATTCATCAGTAGGGGAAGAAGTGTATAATTTGTAACCTTGACCTACTTTTGTTTCAAATATGCAAATTAAAGAGAAAAACCTCAATTCTCATTATTTGCTTGTGATTTCATTTTCAGAGCCAAAAGTAAGTCAGATGTAATACACAAGCCTATATATAATCACGTGTTAGCGGTAAATGATTGTCTGTCAGAGGAGAAGTGTATACTGACATTGGATATGAGTGAAGTGACGGTATCAGAGTTGGAGAGTAATATTTGTGATTTTACCTTCACGGTGACTAAGGACGATGTATTACATGGATTTTGTTGCTGGTTCCAAGTTGATTTTATCGGTTATGAAAATATAGAAAGAGTGATCCTTAATACAGGGCCTAAACATGAGTAAGTAATTTATAGTCAAAATACAGAAAGTGTGGATGAAAAAAGTTGAATAGACCACTTGCCAAACTTTGTAATGGAGGACAAAATGACGAAAAATGTCTGAGGTAGGAGTTCTTGCCCTCCTTTTTAATGTTACGTCACAGTGGTATTGCGTCATAACCTGTGATGTCGTGACAAAAAGATGTTACCTCAGATATTTTGAGCACATGAATAAAATCGGAAAATGGTCTGTTGCTTAATTCAAGTGGTTGATGAATCCATTCATAAAGTTCCTTTGCAATGTTTGTAAATTGATGAAAATTTCATGGTTTTGTTCATTTCCCTGACCTTAGTTAAGTCTGGAGCCATTATTTTGTTTCTGAAATACATATTATTATTGACTTCACAGCATAAAATATTAACGTTTTTAAAAATATATTTGAATAAATTTTATTTTTCATTTCAGCCTCACTCATTGGAAGCAGAATTTATTTCTATTAGATAATAAACATTCCGTCAGCAAAGGCGATATTGTATCGGGACGTTTCCATATTTACCGTAACGAGGAATGGAGGAGGCATCTACGGGTCAATATATCATTTACTATTTCTAAGGACGATGAAAAAGTGGTAAGTATTGATGCTTCTAATCAGAAGAAACATGAATGTGTCTAGAAGGTCTGATGAACCATTTTTCTGAGCTTGCTTATTGTGCGAATAGCACATAGCGATTGCCTGATTTCTTCACTCGTGGGAGCCCCGTCTACTGAGTATGTATAAACGGTGTTACTCTGTTTACATGTACCTTCTGACTGCGTCAGCGTCATGATCTGTATAAAGTCTGATCACTGTCTGAATCAATGAATTATATCTATATGAATTGAGCTGTCGTGTTATGTACATGTATGACCTAATGAAAAATTGCATCTGTATGTACTGAGATGAACACAGGCTGTGTGTTGGAAACCCCTTTCCATTACCAGGTGATTATCTGTTTTAGTGGACAAAATATAAATGAAACGGTGCTATCGATATTAAGTTGAATCATTTAAACGTAAAAATAACTTCAAGTAGGCTTATTTTGCCCCAAAATAAAATCTGTATACGACGGAAAAATTAGGAACTTCCATCATGAAATATGATATTAACAATTATGAAAAATAAAAGATCAAAACATTCCCGTTTAGGATGTATCATGTTTTTATATACTAATTTAAAAAAAGAAGTGAATTTTCCTTCAAATTCTTAGCACACACCTAACATTGAACATGAAAGGTTAAAGAGAGAATGGGGATCAAATTAGAAAATAAGATTCGTCTTCTTTCCTTGTATATGGAATCATCAATCGATAGTCATATTGGATTGTTGTATTTTTATTTAATTTTCATGTTCATTGTCAGACATCATCTTTCAATTCATTACGACAACATTATGCATTTGCATCTTAGTTCTGTCTTTATTCGTCCATAACTGGCCTACAAACTTACGACGGTGTTCAGAAACAAATATAACTTTGAAAACACAATATTGTGTCATACATTGTAAGTGATGCTATTCTGGCTATTCGCACTCAGTACCTTTAGTGCTTTGATTTTTATTGTTAAAATCACTGAGCAAGTGTGAAACTCTTACCAAATGGAATGTAGAGAAGAAATTTAAGAAATTATGTTTCTAATCACAGATTAATGTTACAGTAGCAGTCATCAGATACTGACACTCACCCTTGCTGTCGTCTTTTGACAGTTAGCTGAGCTTCTTGAGTACTTACTTGCTGTCTTCTGACAGTTATACTCAAAAGTGTCAAAAGTTTTTTTTAGTTTTCTTTGAGTTTTTATTGAAGATTTTGCTGCTATTGCTGAGAAAAATAAAGTTTTCATAAGAAATACTTAGAACTTTCATACCGAGATCGGGGAAGCTGAAAGATAGCTCCCATAGCATGGTCAAAAACAAATAGTAGTCACTGTGTTATTTTTCTTTTTTTTCATACAGGTAACAGAAGAGAAGCTCTTCCACATTTGGAGGTGACAGATCACATGATCAGCTGTTGCTATGACAATCAAATAATATTCAGTTTCCATATTTATTCATAAATTATTTTTATTTCCTTACATAACACATATCGTGCAGATGGGCATTTTGTTTCTGTAAACCTCATTTTATATAGTTACAACCCAATGGCATGTATTTACATATGTAAAAGAATACTTTTAGTCATACATGTATTTATAGAATATACAACATTATATATTTATTGTATTCTCTATCATGTCAGACATGGGGAGGGGGGTGGTTATTCTGACATATTGGTTTTGCCTTCGTCGTCCGTCTGTCACACATTGTGTCCGGGCTATAACTCCTGAACCGTTTGCCCTATCACTTTCATATTTTAGTATGTTGTTGCTTATGACCCGAAGGTTTCACATCATCTTGACCCAAGGTCAAGGTCACTTAGCGCATTTTTAATGAAATTATGCATACATTCCTGTCCGGGCTATATCTCTTGAACTGTTTGCCCGATCACTTTCATATTTGAGTATGTTGTTGCTTATGACCTGAATGTTTCACATCACTTTGACCCGAGGTCATGTGACAAAGTCAAGGTCACTTAGTAAATTTTTAATTAAATTCTTCATGCATTGGGCTATAACTCTTGAACCGTTAACCTGATCACTTTCATATTTTAGCATGATGCTGCTTATGACCCAAAGGTTTCACACCACCTTGACCCAAGGTCATGTGACAAAGGCGAAGGTCACTTCCTACATTTTTATTTGTTGCATAACCGAGATGTTGTGTGTAATAGGAAGGGGGGGGGGGGTTATATGCACATACATGTTAAGCTAAGGGCAAAATATAGGCGCATGGAACGCAATAACTTGAATATGCGTCAACGGATTTTCATTATATTCATACATTATGATTGGACTGTGGAGAGGAAGCCACCTTTCGATTTTCAGGTTCATTCGATATGTCGTTACAGAGTTATGGACTTAGATTTTTAAAATACAGTGAAAATATACTAAAATATTTAAAAATTATTTAAAAATCTATCTCTGGTCGAAATGTTTTGAAATTTTGCATACTTCAAATGCAAGTAGAAAGGATTTTCTTTGATATATGTAACGGGTTTTTAATTTTTTTTTTCACATAACCGAGATATTGTGTGTAATAAGAAGGGGGGGGGGGTTATATGCACATACATGTTAAGCTAAGGGCAAAATATAGGCGCATGGAACGCAATGACTTGAATATGTGTCAACGGATTTTCATGATATTCATACATTTTGATTGGACTGTGGAGAGGAAGCCGCCTTTTGATTTTCAGGTTCATTCGATATGTCGTTACAGAGTTATGGGACTTAGATATTTTAAAATACAGTGAAAATATACTAAAATAGTTAAAAATTATTTAAAAATCTATTTCTGGTTGAAATGTTTTGAAATTTTGTATACTTCAGGTAGAAAGGATGCTCTTTGACATATGTAACGGGTTTTTAATTTTTTGTTCGCATAACCGAGATATTATGTGTAATGGCAGGGGGGGGGGGGGGGTTATATGCACATACATGTTAAGCTAAGGGCAAAATATAGGCGCATTGAACGCAATAACTTGAATATGCGTCAATGGATTTACAGGATATTTCTACATTGTGATCAGACTTTGAAGAAGAAGCCGCCTTTTGATTTTCATTAAATACAATGAAAATATACTTAAATAGTTAGAAATTCTTTAAAAATCTATTTCTGGTCAAAATGTTTTGAAATTTTGTATACTTCAAGTAGAAAGGATGTTCTTTCACATATATAACGGGTTCTTGAATTTTTTGTCACATAATCCAGAAATTATGTGTAATGGGATGGGGGGGGGGGGGGGGTTATATGCACATACATGTTAAGCTAAGGGCAAAATATAGGTGCATGGAACGCAATTACTTGAATATGCGTCAACAGATTTTCATGATATTTGTACATTGTCATCAGACTTTGAAGAGGAAGCCGCCTTTCAATTTTAAGGTTCATCCGATTTGTCCTTATGGAGTTATGGGACTTAGATATTTTGGTGTTGTGAAAAAAATCCAAACAGGCTTATCTTGCTGCGTGAGCGTAAGCTTTATTAATGAAATTGTGCATTCATTCCTGTCTAGGCTTTATCCCTTGGACCACTTACTGGATTGCTTTCATGTTTTAGTATGTATTTACTCAAGACCAAAAGGTTTCACCTTGACCCATGGTCATTTGATCAAGGTCAACATTACTAATTACAAACCTTCAAATGTGATTCTTTTGTTATTCATCGGTCATTTTATTTCATAAAGACCGCGGACGATTCTAAATGTACCTAGGTTTTATGAACGTTCAGTGAAGTGTGGAGGTCAATAAAAAACAATGAGGGGCGGAGAATAGAAAATTATTTCAGTCGCGGGTGTGAATTGTTTTGATTATAATGAGTATTCGGCCATGGTATAGAAAATATTGTGTTTCAAGTCCGCTAAAGACACCCTTTTATAAGAAATGTTAACAGAAAAAGAAAAGATTCTTCTATCCCGAAAACCGCAAAATGCCATTTCAAATCAATCTAGATCCCTATTGCGATTCTTGAATTCATTTTAAATGCTTTTTAAATATATGTATATTGAGGAACTTGATGAACAAAATAAAGAAATATTATACTCACTTGATTAGAAAATCTTCTTATCTCTATTTGCAATAATGTAATCACATATTTAAAAACTTTAATGGAAATAGAATTCATTGTTACACTATTATTTTCTTCTTTGACCGACTACAGGGTATCTTTCAGAAAATTATCGGGATGTATAACACATGATTTTACTTCTATGGCCTAATAATCGTTACCGTTGCATATTTCCACCCGATAATTTGCATGGTCAATTTCATTTTGAAAAGCAGGGGTGTACTAAATATTTAGATTTTTATTTTTCGGAAAATTGAAGAAAATCTGCGGTTTGTAAGTCGGATAAAGACCTCGTTGAGGTCTGTATGAAGGTTAGATGCCCTCGGAGAGAACAGGGTGGTGTTTAAAGACCTCGGCCTTCGGCCTCGGTCTTTAAACACCACCCTGTTCTCTCCTTGGGCATCTAACCTTCATACAGACCTCAACTCGGTCTTTATCCTATACGTACATTTTAATGAAATTGTACAAGCTATCCTGTTGAGGCTGTATCTTTTTTAACTATCAGATCACTGTCATATTTTAGGATGTTGTTGCTTATCACCTTAAGGTTTCACATCACATTGACTCAAGGTCATCGAAGGTCAATTAGTATATTTTAAATGAAATAATTTTATTTGTTATGTGTATTATGTCTAGGCTTAATCTTTTGAACCGTGATCAGATCACTTCATATTTTAGTATGATGGTTGTGCTGATGACCCAAAGGTTTCACACTACCTTTAACCAAGGTCATATGACTATAGTCAAGGCCAAGTATTACATTTTTTAATGAAATTGTAAATGCTATTGAGTTTGGGCTATATCTTTGGAATCGTATACTGGATCACTCTGATACTTTTGTATGCTGTTGCTCAGGATTGAGGGTTTCTTATCATCTTGACCCAAGGTCATGTGCCCAAGGCCAAGGTCATTTAGTTCTTTTTAATGAAATTGTATGTACTAATCTTGTCTGGGCTATATCTCCTGAACCCTTCTTACAATTGTTTTCATATTTTAGTATGTTGTTTCTCAGGACTAAATGTTTCTTATCACATTGTCCCAAGGTCACATGATTAAGGTCACTTCTTACTTTGGTAATGAAATTGTATATGCTAATCATGTCCAGGTTGAAATTGTCTATGCTTATCATGTTTAGGCTTTATATTTTGAACTGTGTATCCAATCACTAATTCAGTTTTTTGTTGCTCATGATCCATACAATGTAGGTTTCAGATCCAAGTTCATGTGACCAAAGTCAATTTCACTAAATATGCTTATAATGAAATTATATATGCTAATCATGTTTGGGTTTTACCTCAAACATTATAATGAATCACTTTCATGTTTTAGTATGATGTTGCCCATGACTCAAAGGTTTCACATCATCTTGGCCTAAGGTCAAAGTAACTTAGAGGGAGGGGGGAGACATCTTTTTTTTCTGAAAAACATTTTTTTAATTCTGTCATGAAGAAGGGTTCTAATTAAGTGTATTTCAGTACAATTAATACTAGTAGGCAATTTCCAAGATGTTGCATTTCTGAGACAGACTACGGACATCACACACTTTGGTGATATTTTCATTATTATATAATAACGTTACAAATTATTCAATGGAAACATATCGATCGAAGCACCTGCTGCAGATTATGACGAAACAATGCAACAGTTTGTGAAGTTATTGGATGTCTGCTGTGTAAAATAAAGGTTTTTGACCTGTTGCATCCAAGAACTTTAAAATGGACTATTTATTCCAATTCTTTTAATGGACTTAATGATAAAATCAGGTTTTTGACCTGTTGCATCCAAGAACTTGAAAATGGACTATTCATTCCAATTCTTGTAATGGAATTCATGATCAAATCAAGGTTCTGACCTGTTGCATCCAAGAACTTGAAAATGGACTATTCATTCCAATTCTTTTAATCGACTTAATGATAAAATCAGGTTTTTGACCTGTTGCATCCAAGAACTTTAAAATGGACTATTTATTCCAATTCTTTTAATGGACTTAATGATAAAATCAGGTTTTTGACCTGTTGCATCCAATAACTTGAAAATGGACTATTTATTCCAATTCTTTTAATGGACTTAATGATAAAATCAGGTTTTTGATCTGTTGCATCCAAGAACTTTAAAATGGACTATTTATTCCAATTCTTTTAATGGACTTAATGATAAAATCAGGTTTTTGACCTGTTGCATCCAATAACTTGAAAATGGACTATTTATTCCAATTCTTTTAATGGACTTAATGATAAAATCAGGTTTTTGACCTGTTGCATCCAAGAACTTGAAAATGGACTATTCATTCCAATTCTTTTAATCGACTTAATGATAAAATCAGGTTTTTGACCTGTTGCATCCAAGAACTTTAAAATGGACTATTTATTCCAATTCTTTTAATGGACTTAATGATAAAATCAGGTTTTTGACCTGTTGCATCCAATAACTTGAAAATGGACTATTTATTCCAATTCTTTTAATGGACTTAATGATAAAATCAGGTTTTTGACCTGTTGCATCCAAGAACTTTAAAATGGACTATTTATTCCAATTCTTTTAATGGACTTAATGATAAAATCAGGTTTTTGACCTGTTGCATCCAATAACTTGAAAATGGACTATTTATTCCAATTCTTTTAATGGACTTAATGATAAAATCAGGTTTTTGACCTGTTGCATCCAAGAACTTGAAAATGGACTATTCATTCCAATTCTTTTAATCGACTTAATGATAAAATCAGGTTTTTGACCTGTTGCATCCAAGAACTTTAAAATGGACTATTTATTCCAATTCTTTTAATGGACTTAATGATAAAATCAGGTTTTTGACCTGTTGCATCCAATAACTTGAAAATGGACTATTTATTCCAATTCTTGTAATAGACTTCATGATATTTATAAGAGTTGATTGAAATGCTTATATTTTAAAAACATAATTCTGCAATTGAAAATAAATTCCAACTAAATATTTGTATGCTTCTGTTTAATTTTATCATCTGAATACATTTATATCCTGCATTAATTTTTTTGCAAGCCAGGATTCCAATTTACTTTTTCATATCTTTACTTCTTTTTTTATGTTGACTTCATCACAAGGGTGACAGATAGGGGTGAAACGATATGCAAATTGTGTATGGCGATATTTCATGAGCTTTATTGCAATATATTGCAAAAAAAAATTTCTTTAAATTGTGATCATTTTTTTATGTAAAATCAGGTTCCTCTATGTGTCTTAGTCCAAATGTTTATATTTTCTAATCTAATTTCATATTGTCAGTGACCTAATTTGCTTCAATGAAACACATGCAATTTATTGAATCATTTTGATTGCTTTCCTCATAATAAGTCCCCTACTGGCAACGCCGAAGGGGACTCTTGGTTTCCTCTCGGTCTGTCTGTCCGTCCGTCTGTCCCTGAAAAATATCAGTTTTTCGGACTTTTTTCTGCAACGGATGGAGATATTAAGATGAAATATGATACACAGTTTGGTCTTGGATAGTTACAGAGCAAGTCCGACTTTCGTCATGCTTGACCTATTTTTGGAGGAGTTATGCACCTTGATGACTTGGAAAATTCAGTTTTTGTCAGTTTTTCGGACTTTTTTCTGCAACGGATGGAGATATTCAGATGAAATTTGATACACAGCTTGGTCTTGGATAGTTACAGAACAAGTTTGACTTTCATCACGCTTGACCTATTTTTTTTAGGAGTTATGCCCCTTGATGACTTGGAAAATTATTTTTTTGTCAGTTTTCCGGACTTTTTTCTGCAACAGATGAAGACATTCAGATGAAATTTGATACACAGCTTGGTCTTGGATAGTTACAGAACAAGTTCGACTTTTGTCACGCTTGACCTATTTTTCGAGGAGTTATGCCCCTTGATGACTTGCAAAATTCAGTTTTTGTCAGTTTTCCAGACTTTTAACTGCAACAAATAATGATATTCAGGTAAAATTTGATACTCAACTTAGTGTTGGATAGTTACAGAGCAAGTTCGACTTTTATCACGCTTGACCTATTTTTCCAGGAGTTATACCCCTTGATGACTTGCACAATTCAGTTTTTGTCAGTTTTCCAGACTCTTACTGCAACAAGTAGAGATATTCGGGTAAAATTTGATACTCAGCTTAGTCTTGGATAGTTACAGAGCAAGTTCAACTTTCGTCAAGCTTGACCTCTTTTTCGAATCGATAAGCAGATAAAACCTCAGAACTGAGCTGCACAGGTAGTAAGTTTAATTAAAACACATATATGTTTAATTGAAGAGTAATTCATAGGCAGAGTTGCAGAACATAAATATATGCCGCCGGTAGGGGACTATATCGCTCAACGATCAAAACATTTTTCATTTCAATTTTGAGCTATTAAACCATGGATCCCATGTTTTCGATTAAACTGATTTAAATCAAACTGTCTCAATGATTTATTCATATAACCTATAAAGGTGCGATATATCTGATATGCATTTGGTATTGCAATACGTTAGACTAAGTACGAATTTATCAAAATTTAACATCGCAATATACATGTATCGATGTATTGTTACACCCCTAGTGACAGATAGGTATTATGATGTTGTCCAGCATCTGTCTGTCTGTCTGTCTTCTGTAAATTGGAGAAAACAAAATTGTCTCCACAGATAACATACTGCAGACTTTTACCATGACCTTGATCAGAAGAAGCCTCGTGACCTTTGAACCAAGATTCTTGTACATGTATGTACAGAAAATTTCAAAATTTGACAAAGACGTCATCCTGTTGTACCTTTGGAAGGTATTTATTAAAAAATAATCATGATCACATTAATTAAACAATCATCAGTTAAAATCAATTCAAGGATATTGTCTGAATATTTGTAGTGACAAACTGTTTTCAAATTATCCATATAAAAAATCACACATGTAAGTTAAATATACGTATACATGCATTATCATAAGAACGTTTCAACTTGTACTCAGTGTAGAACCAAGGACTTATAAACTGATAAATTATCTGTTTATAAGTCCTTGGTAGAACTTGTAAGAAAACTACATGTGAAGGATTCGAAATGCAACTGCAAAATGAAGATGCTTCTGAAATAAGGAGTAAGGATTGATGAAACAATTAACTTGGTGTTCATGAATTTTGCTGATTTCTTACACAAGGAGTAACACAGTGTATGGTTTGACCATATATGCAATATGTACTGCAACATTTTACGTATTGGATCAATGAAGTAAAGAACGACTGAATAAGAACAAGGGCAGAACATTACCTAGCAATCCCCATCCTGGGTACTCCAGGCTATTCTTACTTTGGAGGAATACCCTGGGTCATAACGTATTATTTCGGGGATTTCCATTTATATGCCTTGAAAATGAATAATTAAATTATGATTTTTTTTTTCTTTTCTACCTCTATCGTGAAAACTAAAGGTAAATCCATTTTGAGACTTGAAACTCATAAGGCCGCTACAGACCACTGTTCTGTCTATATACAAGATGGTATATTGTTTTCTATGACCTTGACATCTGAACTCTGACCTTGAAAATCACGAAGTACATTTTGTATTTCTCGTCTCTCGATGGCAAACATTTGTGGCAGGTTTGATTGATATTCTTATCTGTTAATTTGGTCTTTCATTATGTCACATGATTTTGGTTTTTTTTTCAAAACGGACTTGACCTTTGACCTTGACAAATTCCATATTTTGTTGTTTCTTCGAATTTACACTAAATGTGCTTTCTTTGCGTACAGAATTATTTCGCGCGTTCACAAGGTTTTATTTAAATACTTACCTTTCTTTCACATCATTATGACCTTGAGAAATTCATATAGGGTTCATCTATCACTATCTTGCCATAACCAATATTTGTGGAAGTTTTAAAATATAAAATTAATAAATACATTCGATCACATGAGAAGAACATGAATTTATAGTCAACGTAATGTCACCATTACATGGTGTATTTATAGGTGCAAATATACATAAGGTTCAATGAAGGGGCGGACAGGGGGTAACACTCTCCCCCTTCCCACCCTCCTTCCTCCCCTTTGCTTCTAGCCGCCCCCATTCTCCCCTTTTATATCCCTCTTACCCTTAATTCCTTTCACCTCGCCTCCCTCCCCGCCTCTCTCCCCCGCCCCACCCCCCTTGCGTCTAGCCTCCCTCCTCCCGCCGCCGCGCCTCTCTCATCACCCTTTCACCCTGTCCGTCCCCTCCGCAATGACATGTATGTGTGTAAAATCCATTGTATGTTATACGACATGCACAACTTTATGGTCCGGTTTGGATTTATATTCAGGTTTGGATTTGACGTCCTTTTGCATATCAGAAAGAAGGAATCTTGCTGCGTCCAGTCTTCCTATATCACTAAGGCCCTTAACAAGGACGCCCACCGTGGCATGTTTTCGTCTAGACCAATCATCTAACAAACGTTGAGCATTTTGTTCTTGGTCATTACGATCTACTTCAAATCTTTCTATTTGTCCGCATGTGTAACCTGTCAAAAATTGTATTAAATTAATTGATAAAAGGCTATTATCAGATGCAAACTGATTGAATTTAGTATTTTTCAGTACACAAAAGCTCATTTCAGTTTATCTCGTATTCTAATATGACTTGACATTTTCTCCCTATATATATACCATAGAACTCGCCGGGTATAAAATCTCCAACAAACTTCCAAACACTCGTAAAATCTCCAACAAACTTCCACACACTCGTCACATGAACCAATCGAATTATGATAATAATTTGATTGGTTCATGCGACTCGTGGAATTACTGGACAATAAACCACGGCTACATGTAGCTAGTTGTTATTTCTTAATCTATAATTATAATTTACAGTTGTATCAAAAGCCTAATTCGGTGTTATATGCTTTTAACCTTATTATAATAACACTTTTGCCATTGACCACCGACCTCCCTCCCCTCCCCGCTTACCCCCCCCCCCCCCCCCGAAAAAAATGTAGACCCGATCATGTTTGAATATAAAAAGCAAAAATAATTATTATTAAAACTATTAAAATTATTAATTAATGATAAGGAGTATGAAGTTATGAATGTACAGATTCCATAAAACATTTGCATTTTTTATCTATCTTACCAAATAAATTAGCCAAAGCCTTCCAATCATCTCTATTCCTCTGATTGAATGCTAGCATATGAGACAGAGATTTCTTCTTGATTATGGGCAGATCTCGCACCTTGGTTAATTGGTTATCTAAAAAATTCATACATCGATCTGTAAACTTCAAGGATAGTTTCTTCTAAAGTAAGCAGAGAAAGTAAGCTTTTTAAGTTCAACGAACATGTACGTAAATGTACATGTATATATACACTGAAAAATGGATACAGCGAACCAGAAGAGACCGTTAAAATCTATAATTGTTTGTTGTATCGGATCCGTAGAAATTCTCGTGTCAAACATTTGAATTACATAATTTGTTTCATTTATTCGAACGAAAATTAACTTGATATAAACAACTTACATGCTTTTGAATGTACATCGGTCTCCACAAATACGCCACTATCGCCACCCGACGCCTTAGAGTACTCAATGTCAGCATGAGGGTCCGAAACTTTGTGATGTTTCTTGTTTTTTAAACGAGTGTGGTGTTTAAAAATAACATACACCAGCAAACCGGCGACCACTGCGCCGAGAACTGAACAGTAGATCGGTATGACGTCAAAGTTGTCGTCATCGTCTTTTTGATTTGGAATGTTGTTGTTTTGGGACCCGGCCCGCGGGGAATCTGTAATGCCCAATCTGAAATCTGTAAAATAAAATAATTTGATTAGATTTATTAACGAAATATATGAGCCTGAAAGCAATTACAATATATTGATACCATTGTAAATATTGCGAGTTCCACTGAAGTTAACCTGACGGATGTTTTTGCAAGCAGGAGATGCTTAGAACTCTTCTTTCCGGACAGCTGATCTCATCTCAGACGGTATACATACACTCAGCTCTCCTGAATGTTTAAGTTGTTTTGTATTTTTAAGGACATTATGATTCGGTATACACTTTTGCTCTCCTGAACGTTTAAGTTGTTTGGTATTTTTAAGGACATGTATGCCCTTTGATTATGATTCGGTATACACTTTTGCTCTCCTGAATGTTTAAGTTGTTTTGTATTTTTAAGGACATGTATGCCCTTTGATTATGATTCGGTATACACTTTTGCTCTCCTGAACGTTTAAGTTGTTTGGTATTTTTAAGGACATGTATGCCCTTTGATTATGATTCGGTATACACTTTTGCTCTCCTGAATGTTTAAGTTGTTTTGTGTGTTTTTAAGGACATGTATGCCCTTTGATTATGATTCGGTATGCATGCACTTTTGCGCTCCTGAATGTTTAAGTTGTTTTGTGTTTTTAAGGACATGTATGCCCTTTGATTATGATTCGGTATACACTTTTGCTCTCCTGAATGTTTAAGTTGTTTTGTGTTTTTAAGGACATGTATGCCCTTTGATTATGATTCGGTATACATGCACTTTTGCGCTCCTGAATGTTTAAGTTGTTTTGTGTTTTTAAGGACATGTATGCCCTTTGATTATGATTCGGTATATACTTTTGCTCTCCTGAATGTTTACGTTGTTTTGTGTTTTTTAAGGACATGGATGCCCTTTGATTATGATTTTCTCTTATTCTGATTTTGGTTCCGTGTTTGATTTTGAAACGGCTGATAATTACCCGAATATCAAACTTGAAATTAATCAAATATTATCAAACGTGACAGCTAGCCCTTTGAGTTTCCAATCGAAAGTTAATACTAACAGACAGACGGACATATAGACAAGAATCTCCGATATACATGCGTATACCACCACCACCACCGCCCACCGCCACCCCTTTTTTGCAAAAAAAAAATGAAAAAATAACAATCACGATCTTAAAATTTGGTCTTTTTCTTGCAAGATTATTCTGTCGTGAATATTCTAGATGCATGACTGCATGAGGCGCCATTCAATCACCATTACTACATAATCATTTTAAAATACAAAGGACTTTTATGAACCGGCCGCCATCAAACTTATGTTACCATAGACATGATAGAACTGAGAGAGCTATAATTTCGCTTTGCGAGATCACAAAATATTTTCTTTTCGTCCTTCGTACCTTTCTGCATCTTTATTCTTCGCTTTATTTCTAATCTTTCCTCTTCATCTAATACAATTAACAAATGCTACATGAAAATCGGAATATTTACTTTGCTTTCATAGATATAACAAAGTCATGATAAATGTATAAACGTGACTGAGGCTTTGAAATCGACATCAGAATCATTATTTGAAGCGCTGGAGGGGTGAGTAACTTGTTATTATTTATCTATCATTTTGTGAAACTACATTAATTTAATCACATAATAATGACGCTCGTCTTCTTTGCCCATCCGTATGGAAAATACATTAAGGCATTAAACCCCAAGAGCGGATCTAGAGTGGGGGAATGGAGTGTTAGAAGGGTCAGGAACCCCCCCCCCCCCCCCCTAAATTTGCCAAAAAAATATTATATTTTATATTATTACCATTAACACGTATAATTCTTTTCAAAACCATAGGCTGAACCCACCCACCTCCCCATCCCCCGGACAGGCTGTGACCCAATCTTCCCCGCCAATGACTAGATCCGCCCTTGAATCCTTTATAAACATAGAAACCGAAGAAAACTAATCTTGTCTCGTGGTTAGTCTAGGCGACTTCGTCATAAAACACTACCGAAATATTAGGAATGTGTACTTGTCTTTGTATGTTAGCAAATTACGAAGTTTCCGGTAGAGAATCGTAAAAAAGTGAGATATACGAAGTTTCCGGTAGAGAATCGTAATAAAGTGAGATATACGAAGCTTCCGGTAGAGAATCGTAATAAAGTGAGATATACGAAGCTTCCGGCCGTTAGAGAATCGTAAAGTGAGGTTGACGAAATATCCGTTTTAGAATCGCAAAGTGAGGTCTGTGTATGAAAGACAAACGACCTTTAATCACCATTGGTCTAGAATTTTTCAAAGGGAGGGGAGGGGGCAGGGGCGTTCAGCCTTTTGAGGGGCGGGGGTTTCCAGCCTATAAGTTGGAAAAAATAATGACAATGACAATTCTTTAATCTCATAAATGTACATACAAAATACATTGAAGAGAGGAGGGTGGATAAATGATAATATACATGATTTTGGGTTATCAATATTAATACATTTGAATGATACATATATGCACATTATCCTATACAAAATATTCAATCAGTCGATCTTTTCCTTGACAACCAGAAGAAATTTACACAGATTTTTTAGTGTTTTCGGATTTTTAGATGAGAAAAGCTGTTTAAATTTTATTGTATTCGGTCTATTCGTATATTCAGACAAAATAAACTTTTTTCTTGCTTCGACAACTTCAAAATTTGAACATTCAAAAATATAGTGGAATTCGTCGCCTATTAGGCTAGTTTGACATATTTGACATTTTCTCAGTTCACGCGGTATATTCTGCCATCTTCCAGTTTCTATTGGTAATTTAAAATTATTTGCTCTAAATTTAACTAATATTGACGCTGACTTTTTTGGTAATATTTTCAAATACTCTTCTAATTCTATATTTTCTTTGAAAATTCTGTAGTTTAGTCCTTTTGAAGAAGTATCAATCATGGCTTTCCAATTTTGCGCATTTTGGTCTATTAAAATTCGTTTTACATTACACTTGATCCAATTAATATTGATAATTTCATCAGTTGTCCATAAATAGGACAATCCACATTCATCGAGTATGTTTTTGATATATCTACAGTTTCCATGTAAAATCCCTATTGAGTAAAAAAGCATACATTTTTGTAGTTAATTTATCAAATGTTGGTGAAAAATGCATTTTTGCCCAAAAATGAATCATTCTGATTTTTATGTTTATAGATAAAGGATGTCTACCTAATTCCCCATATATCATAAAGTTAGGTGTTTTTGGGTTTAAACGGAGAATATTTTTACAAAATTTCATATGTAAATTTTCAATTAGACTTGATTAGGTGAAACCCCAAATTTCACAACCGTATAGCAAAATAGGCTGTACAATTCTGTCGAATAGATCTAGTTGACTATCAATGGGTAAATTATGCTGTTTACATTTTGCTATTACTCCATACATTGCCCTAGTGGCTTTATCATATTGTTCTTTAATATTGTATTTAAATGACCTCATTTTTGTAAAATATATCCCTAGATATTTATAGCTATCAACGATTTCTAAGGCCGTATTATCAAATGTGAAAGTTTCATTTTGCACTTTTTTACCAAAAACCATTATCTTTGTTTTGTCCACATTCACTCTTAATTTCCATTTACTACAATAATCACTGAAAGTGTCCAAAAAATATTGTAACTCGTTTGCTTTTTCTGCCAAAAGTATGGTATCGTCTGCATATAGTAAGGCAAATGATTTTATGTAAACATGAAGTTCATTTTCAATCATATTTGAAACATTTTGAAGGCCTGCAACATTTTTTTCGGAAAGGAAAGATTCTAAATCATTTAAATATATAGAAAAGAGAAAAGGGGATAAATTTTTTTAAAATAAAGCAAGTGACCATATTTCGCCGTAGTTTTCGTACATTTCTTGGAAAAAATTTCAATACTTGGAGGCTTAATCAATAATTGCTTTTGCTATAATTAAATTTAACTCCATTCTTGATTGAAATACTACAAAATTTATTTATCTTACTCATTTCATTGTTTCCTTTTAAGTAAACGTCAAAATATTTCGTTTCCATGTTTTCGGGAGTGACCATATTTCGCCTTTTTTGTTGATAAGTATGCTACATATACGTACATTTGTAGTTACAAATAAAACGGACAAAATTGTGATTTTCTTTTCAGGAAATCATTAGGCACCACTACTTTTAAGAAATGATGCCGATTGAATTGTTTTCTATTTTTGGTTTTTGTACATTTTTTTTCTTCGATGTTTACGTCTAAAATTTGGTGTTTCCATTAAATTGTTCCCTTTTTGTGGTATTTTTTGTCAAAATTTCGTGCAGGAGATGTCACAATATATCAAAACATGACGGCTACGGTCATATTAGACATGATATAAAAAAAAATTTCCGCGATAACCAATGAGGAGCAATTAACTATGAAACGACGAAATATCGTCACCGGCGAAATGGGTTCCTAGTTCTACGTCTGAATGATTAAAATTAGTTTTTAGCAAATTCCAAAAGAGCTAGGAGAGGGGGACTAACCCCCTCCTCTAGAACTTTGCGTGCGTGTAATCCTTGACGTATCACAGTCCGGTCTTTTCCTCCAAGATCTGTAAAAAAATCCTCAGCCAATGTTTTAATTTTCAAGAGCACCTTTTATACCTGATTATGATAAACCTACCCCCCCCCCCCCTTCCCCACCTTGTTGTTATTAACTTTTCATTCTAACAATACTGAACCGCCCGCCCTCCTCCCAGGATAATATTCAAGGTACTTTCTAAAGGGATCGATTGCAGCTTTTTCCATTGCTGTCTTATTTTTCATCTTTCTACACCGTGATATTGTCCTAGTGCTGATCTAGAGAGGTGGAATGGGAAGGGCTATAGGGGACCTTCTGGAATTAGCTAAAATCCTTATTTTTTCCCGATGTATTTTTTTTTATCCAAACCAAAGTCTTGACACCCCCCCCCCCCCCCCCCCCCCCGATTAGCTGGGAGCAAACCCCCCCCCCCCCCTTATAAACCTATAAATCCGTCGATCTTATCTCAGAGGGGTCCTGCGTTTAATTCACAAAGATACAATGTAACAACATACATATTTCATTTCATTTTCTCCCAGACTGTCCTCAATTACTGGCAAATGAGTTTGGTAATTATTTCCAAGCCTATGATAACTATACAGACGATATTGAAAGCTCGCATGCATGAAAGTAGTCATGCTATCCAGAAAGGGTAGACGGGGAGGGGGTAAGGAAGCATCAAACACACCCTTTTTGCAATTGAACGAAATGCAGGAGTTTTATCTTCTATTATACTTAAAAAAATTGTTCCGCGCATAATACTGTCATCTTAATTTTGACAAACTAATAAATTATATTTAAAGAGGACATGGCCTTCATTTACTTATTAATGTCCGTTTGTGTTGGTACTATTCTCTCATAGTGTTGCTTTTGGACTATTTACCTTCAAAAAACAACACTTTGAGAGAAGTATCAAAGACTTTACACTGTAGCCGCTAAGTGGCGACGTCTATGTACAGCGCGTTACTCTCCATGCGACGTAGTATAGCACAAGTACCCAGTCGCCGAGCACTATTCTCTCATAGTCCCCGCGTGCTCATGCAAGCAATGGAATTCCAAGGATTCACCATGTAATACACTAAATTATTTATAATTCCTCTTTTCGTCTCAGATCTAGCCTTCCATCATTCTTGTAAATGTAAATCGGACTCATTCTTTAGAATCCTTTGACTCTTTGCCGGTCAACGCTTACATCAGGAATTTCATTTGAATATTCTTTTTTCTCTCTATCTTAATTTTTCTTCCTTTCTTTCTTCACATTGAATCATTCTTTCTTCATAGCGAGCGAAGCTCGCCCTTATGGTAACGCGTATACACTTACCTTATTGAGAAAATATCCTTAATCAAAGAATGAGAATGTACTACTATGCTTTCAAAAAATTTCGTCCCCTCGCACACAGAGTTGCTGCGGAGATGCTGGATGTTGCATTTTAATTTTTTTTCGACTCAAAGCAGACGTATATGTTATACTCAATTTTAGTTTATAAGTTAAATTTATTGAAAACATTTTCGTAAATCAGATAACGATAAAGCATCGACAAGACGGCGTAACCACGGACTTTCAGGAAATCCGACATTTCCGGTTTTAAACGAGACGTTTCGCTCTGATTGCTTTTCTTGTCTCGGGTGGTTTCGTACTGTCAGAAGTCGGAATATGGTTTTTTTTCTTTTGTTCGATATGCAAAAAGTAATTTATTTTCAGCTAGCAACATTATTCTTACAAAATTATTTTCTCTCCGCTCGTACAAAAAGGCTTTGTCTTGGTTCATATTATATATGTGTATCATCATGATCATGAAACAGCCTTAAATTGAGTCTTGATCGCCTATGTGCATCATTTGATTCTATTTCATTTGTTTGAAATTCTCTATCTATCTTTATTTCTTCCCTCCATCATATTTTATCATGCATGTAAATATAAATCGATCTCAGCCTTTGGAATCTTTTGACTCTCCCCGGCCTTCCTCTGATCGCCTACTTCAGAAATAAAACTAACTGCTGAGCTCCCTTAATATTCTTGTGTTACAGATGTGCCTAAAGTAAAACATTCTAATCCCCCATAATCATCAAACAACATCACTTCCTCTCTTCTCCTCTATATTCTTCTGTAGTTTTTCTTTCATTTCAATGATTAAACTACATCACAAGGGCCCAATCAAAGCCAAGCATGTTTGATTGAAGCATAATTTATCGGGAGCAGTTGTTGTGAAATTAAATGATTAATCCAGTAGCTATTCTGTGGCTAGGTCTATAATGAAACATTACGATCATATAATGTACATTGGCGGATCTAGGTCTATAAAATAGACCATTACGATCATACAGGGGCGGATCTAGGTCTATAATGAAACATTACGATCATACATTGGCGGATCTATAGGTCTATAATGAAACATTACGATCATACAGGGGCGGATCTAGGTCTAAAATAAAACATTACGATCATACATTGGCGGATCTAGGTGTATAAAGTGAAACATTACGATCATAGAGGGCGGATCTAGGTGTATATAGTGATTCGAAACATTACGATCATAATCAGGGGCGGATCTAGGTCTATATAATAAAACATTGCGGACATATACAGGCGGATTTAGAGTACTTTCCAGTAGGAAAGAGGGGGGTTGGCCCCACCCCGTAGTGTGGGGGAGGAGATCCAGCCTATGAATTTGAAAAAGAAAAATTTTGAAAAAACAGGAAATATACGGATTTTTTTGCAAATTCAAGGGAATGGGGTAAGTTGCTGACCCCCCCCCCCTTTTTTTTTTCTTATAGATCCGCGCTTGTCACTAGAAATTCTTTGTGCGGGTCTATAATGAAACATAACGACGATATCACGCACCCACTTGGATCTTGACATTTTTCCACTGAACCCAGCCCTGTTAGAAAAGGGAAAGGGGGGGGGGGCTACAAAATTGAAAAAAGAGGTGCATGTACATGTACATGACCACTTAGATTCCCCCTACATGTACACATGAATTTTGACACAGAGGTCAAAGGGATGGGGGGGGGGGGTGCTGATGCGGCACTCACTTGAAAAAATCCCTTTCCGTCCTTCTTTTAAGTTCAAGTTAAATTAATAATTCATGCATGTGGCTAAGTGCTAGTAACATTCAGAAATGAAATCATAAAATTATTTTATTTTTATCATCTTAAAAGAATGTTGATACATGCACTTCGGACTAATTAAGTTCGCTTCTACTGATGTTTGAAATATGAATCATTTAATTTTTATCCGTATTCGACGCTTGCGACTGAAAATTGAAAATAATTTAAACTAATTTCTTTGATCTCGGCCGCCGAGGCAGAAAAATTTATTTGCTCACTTCAATGGTGGATAAACCCATTTATAGTTGCCGTATCTTTCTAGTTTTTTCGTAATTACTCTTTGATGTATTAAAGTTTGAAAATTAAAGGTCCATGTGATCATTCAATGCTTGAAAGATGAATTGAAGACAAAAAAAGTTGATTGGAGTTTGGTTTTATATGAGATTTCAAAGAATACTTTTCTTTTATGATTATCATAATTTGAAAGATGCTAGAGTTCACAGGCGCGCAAATCGGCGCTGAGTCATGTAATGAACTACATGTATTTTAGTTGTTTTTTTTTATATTACTTGTAACAGACCTTATATTTTGATTATGTAGATCTCATATATCACGGGGTTTTCATATCTTTGATTCCGTAAAAACTGCATGTTTTGTAAATTGTAATATTTAAGTGTATTATATGCAAGGGCATAGAAAAAGTAAATTAAACGCGTTCCAATAGGGGTCATATTTTCTTTTTCATTTTTCATATAATGCAATACGAAAGGGGGAGGGGGTCAAGCTTATGTTTTGAACAAAATTGTTACTAAAATCGGGAAAATCAGCATCTTTTTTTCAAATTCCAGGGGAAGGAAATGGGTGTAATGTCAGGATCCCTACCCCCTCTCTTCGGGCTTGATCGACAACTCCGCTAGGTACATGTAATATACACTTTACCTGTATACCTACATGTACCTAAATTTTTTTCAACTCAATTTCAATTCAATTTCAATTGAATTGAATTAAATTGAATTGAATATACCTACCTAAACAAATAGTGTCTTGATCCCTTGTACAATTCTGTAGCATAAACTGTTTTGGTTTGCACATAGTACATGGCTTACATGGAGAAATGGCGCTTCGCACATCTGAAAAATATCCATCGGCGCACTCTTCACATTCGGAGTTTGTATGGCCGGCGCATCGCACCTTTGCGCCAACTGCTATCGGACAAAGATTGCATAGCGCACAAAAACCAGTTTCCAGTGATAAATAATAGTTGAACTTGCATTTACATATTGTGTCCTGAGTTGATGAACAGGATTCCTCCAAAATTGCATTCTTTCCACACTTTTTGCATGTTTTACACGTCTCAGAATGCGGTACGTTCGGCGAAAACGAACCTCGCGCGCACGAGGCGCAAACTGTGTCCGTGTCATTGGTGCAGCGCTGTATGACGCCTTCTCCTGGGTTACACATCTTACAACATCTGACGCCACTAGAATTTGCGTCTTTTTCCTCAGTGCCACATTCCTCGTACACTATAGCAGAAACTGAAATCTGTAAATAAGAAATTTTATAAATAAATACATGTACATAATAAATACATGTATAAATTACACGTGTTTGTACGTATAATGACGTAAAAATTCAGAGGGGGGGGGGGGGTAATTGCATGACCCCTCTAACCCCTCTAGACTTGCGCTTGAAATCATTTTTGCCTGTAGACATGCATGGATCCCTTCCCCCATTAAGGCTATTCAATTATACATGTGAAATATAAAAATCTCCATCCATATGCTGCATTTGCATTCAGAATTTTATTAGTTCATCAATATTAATTACCTTTCTAGACTATAAACTTCAAGACTTTCAAAGGACTTTATTCAAGTAGTGTATCAGAATTTTCCTTGACATAAAAAAACAACCATCTAAAGGGAGAACCACAGTGACAAATCAATAGCAAGCGCGGATATAGAGGGAGGTCAAGGGAGAGGGGTCAGAACTTAACTAGTTTAATTTTTCTTCAAAAATAAAAGGCTGGAACCACCCCCCCCCCCCCCTTCCACTGACAAGTTGCCTACCCCTATATTTTCTAGATCCGCCCTTGAATAGATGTTTCGATCATACTAAATTTGGTTACGATACTTTTTATAAAACGACAGGATTACGAAAGGACAAAGCCGGATTTAGTGCCTTATACATGTAACCACAGGAGTTCGATGCCAACAACCCTTAATGACACCCGCCCCTTCACATCTCTCTAGTCAAAGTGACATTCTTGTTGATCGTTGGCATCGAGTTAAGAACTGTGGCCATAACTTAGAGGGATGCAAACCTGCCTTGATTCATGTTGAGAAAATTAAGATTTTTTTTCTAATCTGAAATGAAATCGTTTTGCCCTGTCATGTCTCACATGACTTTTTCTTATCTTTTGTGAGTATGAACTAGGAGCATTTGAAACCTGATTCTGATTGGCTGATGTTAGGTCCATATTGTACGATATTGACTGATGGTGAAGGACTTGGGTGTTATTTCTGATATTTCATCTCCCGAATTTCATTTAAACGAAGTTGAAAAGGTTTTGAAAATTAACTGGAAATTGTAAAAGTTTTGAATGATGGTTGATATATTATTCAATAAATCATCTGTTGATTTTATTAAATAAAATATCAACATTTCCAAGTCATACACATGAATGAAACATATCAAAATAACGAATAAGGACTTTGTTTTCGGTCAATATGTTATTATATAAACTGCGCTCATGGTCAATATTGCAAATATAACGGGATCCATATAATGTCATATCTATGTCAGTCCAAGTCAATATACAAATATAATGTACAGGTTGCTAGTTCTTCTCTGATCATTTATCCGATGAATACATTTACTAAATATACAATACACATATCTTGTCATTATACAGAGTACATAGTAATACTAATGACTGTAACAGGTGATTCCAGGTATATATTATAGGAACATCGCAAGCGCAGATGTAGAGGATGAAAGAGGGGGTGGGTGGGATGGGTGGAGCGGTTGGGGCGGAGGCCGTGGCTAGAAGGGACAGGGCTCCCTAAGGAATTTCCAAAAACGAATTTTCTTCCTGTATTTACAAATATTTTTTTAATGCTGTGATGGACCACAAGATCCTAATGGACTTAAGATCCCCAGTTCTCTTAGATAAATAATGCAAAATTTGTATTATAAAGTTTTTATGTCTGCCCATTCTCCACCCTTGATATATATTATTTTCTCAAATTTCTTGATTTATTTCTCAACAGGGGAAGGGGGGGGGGGGGGTCTTTAGTATGACGAAAATTAAAAGGAAGAATAAGTCGAAAATGAAAAAAAAATTATGAAATAAAAAGGAAAGATCTTCCAAGAGCTAGAGATAATGTACAAAAGTCAGGCGAGATATGCATTTCAGATAATTACTAGTATGAATACCAGTTGATCGCAATGTTTATGTAAATGAAGAAACTTTAAGCATGTTTCACGAAAGGAAAAGAAAGAAACTTTCAAGTAAATTTAACTAATAACTGACAAGTTCGTGAAGATCAATTAATCAATTATAAATCAAGGATTGAAAATAAATATACATACCACGACAAGTATATTTGTTGCAACCTGTATCCAAATTTTCATCGTAACCCCTCTCATCATTTCCGCAGTATCCTTTGTGTAAATCAGTTTTAGCTTTAAGTCCAAGGTCCTATTTCAGCGATTTACGAGTTTGTTGAATTAATTATGGAAAAGTAGTTGATTTCTTAAAGATAGCCATCTTTTCTTAATTTTGTCGTGTTTCAACACCTAATTAACCCGATTAACACCTCGCCGGAATTCTTATAAAAACCGTCCACGTTCGGATTTTAGTTTCGTCATATCCAGAGGGCATCTTCTTCTTTCTTTCGCAAATTTACTTTGTTATTCCAAATGCTAGCTTGTGATAGTAATTTCTCACCTTTTAAACTATTTAACACATACTTTATAGCGATACATCTGTTAAATTAGCAAGGTCTGTGGGTAATTCACATTTTATGATCTCTACCGGCAATGAGTTTCACCGCCTTAAGTCATCGTTTCAGATCAGTGGAGAATCGAAGTAAATAATTTCACACTGAAATTTGACAAACTTACATCACATATATACTTGTAAATACCCGACTCTAAATATCAACGATCTGTACATAGCTCCTTATGATTTACGCGCATCCGTCGGGAAAAACTCACTTGGTTGTTTCGCCATAATTTCTGTGTGACAAACCGTGTACAACGAAGCGAGTTTATATCTGCGCTAATCGAAGTGTATATGGAGCGTGGAATAATTATAAAAAAAATCATCAAAGGGAAATCATCTGTTACTTCGTTTGTAGTTGAAAGCGGTTCGCGGCAAGTCAATATGACTATGTTCCCGCGCGGTTTATTTCTAGTGTATGCTTTGCGTGTCTAGTATTCTGACGCTGAATACCAAATTATCTACAGATGCGGATCCAGAGAGGTCCCAGGGTCTAGGACCTCCTCTCTGAAAGTGCCTAAGATACTGCATTTTACCATTTCTCAAAATGATTGGACCTCTTCCAGTCTGACTGAACACCCCCCCCCCCCCTTTCTTTTTGATAAAAAAAAATAAAAGTCAGACTTAATTTCACTCCCAATCGAAGTGCAGTTCAGCCAGCCGAAAAAATGGGGGTTAATCCAGCGAATAATTTCGAATTAAAAACTTAAAAATATACAAGGATAATATACATCATGATTTTTTTTTCAGAGAAAATAATCCAAGAGCAGATGCACGTGACTACATCGATCCCTCTAGATTTAGAGACAAACTATTACATTCAAAAGAAATGATTTAGTCATTAAAAAGTAGACTAAACGTACATATAATGTATCCATTTGGGTTGTAAACTTTGACAAAATTACTATCGATTATCGGTCACAATTGGAAGAGTACTATATCGATTAATAGTTGTGATGACCAAAACAAAATGTTCTAATAGCCTTTTCATCTTAGATTATTATCCTTTGAGTGGATCAGGTCATTTATGATCTTATGACTAGATAAATTTTACTTGTATGGTATTCTCACAATAAATAAACAAATAATAAAAACAGTGTTTAAAAAAACTCAGTGAATGACTAGATTAATCATGTTAATTAGACATTAAAGAGACCAAAAGAAAAATTCAATTCTAATACATGTATGACTTGAGATTTTCTCCCTTATATGTGCTATAGAGCTAACCGCATGGTCCATTCTCCAACGCATTCAAGGTAAGATACAAATCAAATCAAATCATTTATTGCAATCAACTTTTACAGTCATTATACAAGAAAGGTAAAAGGTGAAAAAAGGGACATAATAAATAAGTAAAATTATAACAATATATGCATGTGAACATTAATAAACGTGATATCAAGAATAGTGGATTACTAATATCTTCATGTACTCAAGATATTTTTTTATACAACATGTTATCAATTTTTTTATGTTCATACAACTCATGTGCGTCTATGAAGACCTCTGTGTATCCGGATAAGTAGGAGGGTTGTGCGCACGTAATGCGGATAACTACACCATTTGTTTACAGCAGATGGCCGTCAAAAGTCGGCGCCGGATGCACATTCCTTTTATGTGTTGTCATTAATGTTTGATGTTTTTGTACGTCTGTTTCGATTGTTTTGTATGATGTTCTGGTGATTTTTGTTGTGTATTTTATGTGGTTTGTAGTTTTTGTCTGATGTCATTTATGTATCACTTTCTTGTGGGTTTGTTTCGGGTGCAGGGTGGTCATGCTGGAGATCATTTCCTCTTTTCTCAAGAGGATCTCCTAGTTTGGAAAATAAAGTTCACAAGTTCAGTATTTGATTTTCGCTATTTAGCATGTATATAAATTTACTTTCCTCTGATACATATAAGCATTCTTCTGAAGACCTATCTTTTTCTGAAAACTGCAGCAGCAATACTACTTGTCGACATAATGTATTTGAAGTCCCCTTCACATCTTGCGAATAAGGAAAATCTCTAAAAGCTTGCAAATTGTGAACGAAAATTTCCCTTAAAAGATTTGAAATATAACGAACAGCGAACACAGAGAACCATTTATTGCGAATCGTTTACGAAGTATTCCGAAAGGTTACGGTTCTGCGCTATCGTTTGTGTGATTGGACAAATTTTATTCCTTCACGAGCGAGAGAGTGCGTAAAATACTGACATTAACGCAGCTTTGCGTATTAAAGCGAATACTTCCGATCGAAACTGGACGCAGCTTCGCGAAAATATATTGCCAAAATTCTAGCAAACTTTCAAAGAAAACATTGAAGGCAGCATAAAACATGTATAACATGGCTTATACATTGTAATATATAATAGATTTTATGCTGACGTTTATTAACCTTTATTAGGTATCACAGTATGACTTTGTAATTGGTGTTATTCTTTCTATTTAATTGACGTGATATATAAAATAAAAGGATCAAAGACGGACTAACTTTGAATCGAAACTGTTAAAAAGATCATCAAGCGCCATCTATTAACCGCGCATATGATCGATCAATAAGTCATCGAAAGACCATTGTACAATGTACTTGGTACTGAACCCATCTACAATTTTGTATCAGCATAATAATTGCATACTACCAAACTGTGGCGATGGGATTCTAAGACGGATTATGTCCAAATTTCATCAGTCTTATCCTTTGTCCCAACAGAAAGTTGGTAGGATTCTTGAGTTCGCGCCAACTCAAGCACGGTGTGTTTGTTGTACGTTCAGATCCATAGAGGGTCGTTATCAGATTTTTTTTTATTTCAATGGAATCATACTGCAATAAAAAATCCAGCCCCATTTCCCCCTTTCAATATTAGCTACAACAATTTCCCGCGCATTTTATTTCTCTGTGTAGTATATATAATATCAAACAAGGCAAAGCCTTTTTGTGCGAGCGGAGAGAAAATAAATATGATTAAATAAAAAAAAAAGATATTTCTTTTTTATTTTCTTGCGTTTTATTTTTAGACTATGACGTTTTATCTTATCTTACAATATTTGTGAACATTTCTGTTGATGATTGCCAAAAAATGTAGTTAGGGCGAGTGGAAACACGGAAGTATTTGTTCTTTTGGTATAGACCCGCAGATGAAATTTTTGAGTGGGGGGGGGGGGGGCTAAAATATGATTAAAACCTTAAACATCATTCTTTCTTTATAATTGTACTCTGCATCTTAAACTTAATGATAGTTTATCATTTACTTGGTGTTAGAGAAAAAAAAAAATGGATAGCCGGTACGGTAAGTGGAAACAAAAATATTTGTTCTTTTGGCCTAGACCGGCAGATATTAGATTGGGGGGGGGGGGGGGTTCCGCTGGTCAGATTTACGAAAAACCTACGAGTAAAAAGAAAGGTGTCTGATTTTGAAAACTTATATCAATGATCTAGTTTCAAAGAACTCAGTTGACCGTGCTCAGCTAGTAGTCATCTTTGCTTCAACTGGTCAGACCAAGGACTTATAAACAGACCGGGTTAAAAACGGGATCGACCTATGCTCATATATTTCCTATATGTGAATATTTATTTCAAGCCAATTTAATTTTGAAGGAAAAAGGTTAAATGAAAATAAATTACTAATTGCATATCGAACAAAAGAAACATATTCCGACTTCTGACAGTACGAAACCACCCGAGACGAGAAAAGATATCAGAGCGAAACGTCTCGTTTAAAACCGGAAACGTCGGATTTCAAAGATCCCGTGGTTACGCCGTCTTGTTGATGCTTTATCGTTACCTGATGTACGAAAAACGTTTTCAATAAATTTAACTTATAAACAAAAATTGAGTATAACATATACGTCTACTTAGAGTCGAAAAAAATTAAATGGCAATATCCAGCATCTCCACAGCAACTCTGTCTGCGAGGGGACGAAAGTTTTTGAAAGCATAGTAGTACATTATCGTTCTTTGATTCAGCATATTTTCTCAATAAGGTAAGTGTATACGCGTTACCATAAGGGCGAGCTTCGCTCGCTATAATCCACAGGAAATTGTTGTAGCTGATTATAGGGAAAGGGGGAGGTGGAGGTAGAATTTTTATTGCAATATGATTACATGGAAATGAAAAAAAAATCTGGCAAAGGCCCCCATTATTCAGTTCCTTTTTTTTCAATAAGGCCCCTGCGTGTTATTGTCTTCTTATACGTAATAATTGTGCGTTCTTTGAGACCGCAGGGTAACAGGACAAGTGGGAAGGTTGTGCTCACGTAATCCGGATAATACTCCATTTGCTAAGTCAGCACCGCTTGTCCATTGTTTCGTTATTTTATCAGCAGTCTTCTGTATTCAGTGTTTCTTGTTATCTTTTATGTTTAGTCTTTCTTGCCCGTTTGGTGTCTCTTGTTTTGCTTGTCTACCCTGAATTGCATTTGGGTGATTTGTTGTAGATGCTGAAACCGAGTCTTCTTGGAGAACCCGAGTCCTGTTGGAGATACACTTCTTTCTTTTGCAATGAAAAAAAAAAACATTTGTTTATGTAAAAAAAGATTGAAGTGTTATAACTCATCTGTCAGAGAGCAGCCCTCCGGACATACTTTGTTCAAAATCACCAGACATACATGTTTCAATTACGAATTCTCGTTAGAGGTATCGCAAGCTTAAATGATTCAAAGAAGACAAAGAAATTTTAACGTGCCCTTTGCAACTTCAAAATTTCTCAGTTTCTTTTTTTTTTCTATCAAAAGTGCATGAGTAGCTCCAAATTCTGCGTATGATCCATGGTAACTAAATAACAATTGTGGCAAAATCCACACATGATTATAGGTTTGATGCAAGAGTGCCTAACTCCTACATTTTGATGATAATGGCAAAGATGCGCCCTCAATAAACTTAAAGGCCCCTTCACATATAAACGAAAGCCCTCCGACGTCAACTTGCGCGAACTGGCGAACAAGGTCTTCGCAAAAATCGTTTCCATTAGCATATCAACGTTTTACATCGTTGTTGATTTCGTATGGATTCGATAGTAAGCGTCCAAATTCGTTGCCATTAGTTTTATTCGTTGACAAATTTTGAACATGTTTAAAAAGTTTTGACGAATGAAAATTACGTTCATCATTCGCAAGAATACGTTTCAATGCGTTAACCTTTCGGTACGCCTTCGCTACGCGTTCGTTGCCTGTCGCATGCAATTGTATTGTGACCTCTTAATTTGCATATCTCATACCGCAATTTACATATCACTTTATTGAGGGCGTAAAGAAGACGCATCATTGCGAAGTTTTGCGAACAATTACGAGACGTAGCAAATGTCTGCGTTTCGTAGCGAATTAAAAACCAATTTTACGACGAATAGTTGCGAATTACAACGATTGATTAAAATGAAGAACGAACGTTTTGAACGAACCATTACGACACGTAACTATAACGTTCGAAATCAAACCAAGCTCGACCGATTTGCAATCTGGATTGCCCATCCGTCTGTACCCAGTAGCGTATTTAGATTTCCGTACTTTCGGGTCATCGTTATATGGACAGCCGACTTCGGAGGGTCATCTGCTATTTACATACATGTAGATACATGTTCTATTGTAATTGTGTGCTTCGGGTTTTTTTTACACGAACATTCGATAAATTTATCCGAATATAAAGAGGAGTTGTTATTAAAATTATATTCAAAATGAAGGAGTTAGACACTCTTGCATCAAACCTATAATCATGTGTGATTTTGCTACAATTTTCATTTAGTTACCATGGATCATAGGCAGAATTTGGAGCTACTCATGCACTTTTGATTAAAAAAAAACTATGAGAAATTTTGAAGTTGCAAAGGGCACGTTAAAATTGCTTTCTCTTCTTTGAATCATTTAAGCTTGAGATACTTCTGATGAAAATTCTGAATTGAAACATGTATGTCTGTTGATATTGAACAAAGTATGTCCGGAAGGCTGCTCTCTGACAGATAAGTTATAATACTTCGATCTTTTTATATAAACAAAAGTTTTTTCATTGTAAAAGAAAAAAAATGGATCTCCAACAGGACTGTGGTTCTCCAGCAAAACTCGGTTTCAGCACCCACAACAAATCAACAAATCACCCAAATGAAATTTACGGTTGACAAACACAACAAGAGACACCAAACGAGCAAGAAAGACTAAACACCAAAGACAACAAGAAAACACTGAACACAAAAGACTTCTAATAAAACAACGAAACAATTGGCAACCGGTGCTGACTAAGGACAGCCCTCTGCTATGTTAGTAGCAAATGGAGTATAATCCGGATTACGTGAGCATAACCTTCCCACTTGTCCTGTTACCCTGCGGTCTCAAAGTAAGGGGGCCTTTGCCAATTTTTTTTATTTCCATGTAATAATATTGAAATCAAAATTCCAGCTCCCCCTTTCCCTTTAATCAGCTACAACAATTTCCTGTTGATTCTATATATATATATATATATATATATATATATATTACGCAGAGAAACAAGAATCTGCTGGAAGTTGTTCTAGCTAATGTGGAAAGAGGGGGAGTGGGGGGATTCCATTGAAATAAAAAATCTGGTTATGGTCCCCTGTGGAACTGAACATACAACAAGCAGACCTTGCTTGAGTTGGCGCGAGCTGATCAAGAATCACTCACTCTCACTCCCATATCGGGAGTTCGCTTCTTTTCATGTGGTGGAGGGTTTTTTTTGTTTGCTTTGGTTCCTGTTTTATCCTGATTTTGTATGCCTTCAGTTTCTGATTGTCTGAATTATCGATTTTGCGCTGTATACAGGGTCAAAGGTTAAGACTGATGAAATTTGGACAGAATCCGTCCTAGAAATCCGTGTTAGGACAAAGGATAAACCTGATGAAATTTGGACCGATTCCGTCCTAGAATACCATGTTGGTACAAAGGATAAACCTGATGAAATTTGGACCGATTCCGTCCTAGAATATCATGTTGGTACAAAGGATAAACCTGGTGAAATTTGGACCGATTCCGTCCTAGAATACCATGTTGGTTCAAAGGATAAACCTGATGAAATTTGGACCATTTCCGTCCTAGAATACCATGTTGGTACAAAGGATAAACCTGATGAAATTTGGACCGATTCCTTCCTAGAATGCCATGTTGGTACAAAGGATAAACCTGATGAAATTTGAACCGATTCCGTCCTAGAATACCATGTTGGTACAAAGGATAAACCTGATGAAATTTGGACCGATTCTGTCCTAGAATACCATGTTGGTACAAAGGATAAACCTGATGAAATTTGGACCGATTCCGTCCTAGAGTACCATGTTGGTACAAAGGATAAACCTGATTAAATTTGGACCGATTCCGTCCTAGAATACCATGTTGATACAAAGGATAAGACTGATGAAATTTGGACATAATCCGTCCTAGAATCGCATCGCCACGGTTGGGTAGTATGCAAAATTGTAGATCGGTTCAATTCCAAGTACAATGTTCTTTCGATGACTTATCGATCATATGCGCGGTTAATAGAATGCGCTTGATGATCTTTTTAACAGTTTCGATTCAAAATTAGTCCTTCTTTGATCCTTTCATTTTATATACCGTATATCGGGTAATTTTCGCGTCGGGTAAATTTCACGTTTCAACAATAACACAATTGAATGGAGAGAATAAGACCAATTACATGGTCATACCGTGTGACCTAATTAAGGTTAATAAACGTCAGCATAAACTCTATTATATATTACAATGTATAAGCCATATTACACATGTTTTATGCTTCATTCAATATATTCTTTGAACGTTTTGCTAGGACTTTGGCAATATATTTTCGCGAAGCTGCGTCCAGTTTCGAGCGGACGTATTCGCTTTAATGTGCAAAGCTGAGTTAAAGTCAGTATTTTTACGCACGCTTTCGCTCGTGAAGGAATAGGTTTTGTTTGTCTAATCAAACGAACGATAGCGTAGAACCGTAACCTTTCGGAATACTTTGAAAACAATTCGCAATAAATGGTCTCTCTGCGTTCGCATATCAAATTTTATGGTAAATTTTCGTTCACAATTCGCAAGCTTTGAGAGATTTTCCTTATTCGTAATACTTCTCTTACTAGTATCGCATATATGTGAAGGGGCCTTATGGTACCACATTTATTCACAAGCAATGTTAGACGCCTTCAAATTCAATAGCATCATTTAAGAACAGATCAATTTGCAGCATGTACTAGGCATGCACGTTTTTGGTACTAAACCCTTGTCAGTGATCGTCAATCTAAACAATGTAATATGACCAAAGAGTGTGAAAGAAACACCTTGTTGCAGCACCAACAGCAACCTCCCAAAACACAAACTGTAAATCACAAATACACGCACAGAAAGAGACGCAGTGGTACAAGGATCGTCAGATCACAGAAAACATAAAACACAAATGACTACACATAAACCAACGAGACCAATGGGCAAACGTTGAGAATGTACCGAAAGACGCAGCAGGATGGGTTGGATATGATGCTACAGGACCCACGTTTTAGAAATTTTAAGAAATTTTGATAACAAAAATTTTCTAATGCGTTGAAGAATCGATCAACCGAAGTTGATCGAACTTGGCTACATGTGCCCTCGGGGACTACTGGACAACCAGCAGTGACACTCAACAAATGGTACAAATATTAAACGTCTTCAAATTCAATAGCATCATTTAGATACATTTGCAGCATGGACCAGACATGCACGTTTTGGGTACAAAACCCTCATCAGTTATCCTCATAATAATCAATGTAATATGGTCAAAGATTGTGAAATTTTAAGAAATTTTGATAAGAGAAATTTTCGAATGCGGTGAAGATACGATCAACCGAAGTTGATCGAACTTGGCTACATGTGCACTCTATAAATGAATATATGCCTATAATATGTCCCCGAAACTTTGAAATTGGACAAACAATAGGGCCCAGTCTTCTATGAATTGAACTGATTTATTTCTCTACATTTGCATAAAGAGATAGAATGTTGCATTACATGTATAATAAAATAGATTTGAAATGGGCATGCGTTAATAAATGTAAGAGATTAATTCTATTGTCAATATGCCTGAAAGTAAATTCTGAAAAAAAATGATCGAGTAACCAATCAGAAACTCAGTATGGTATAGATATGAGATATAAGGCTTAAAATTACTATATTAAGGTGGTAGATTTATTCAGGTAGAGGAACATAATTTGTTGATTTTGCGTATGAATGAACACTTCTTACGTATGCGCAACCTGACCAAGTGGATATAAAGTCATAAACTATCTAAGAGTCCCATCGTCACGTTCAGTCTGTGTGCAGTGTGGAAATATTAGTACTTGAATACTGAAGATGGATCCAAATCTTAAATCAGATTTATCAGAAATCCAGAGTGACTGACTGTATAATGATGGAATAAAAATGATATGTCAGTCAATGTTTAAGATGGAATGATAAAAAGAATTCGACCGTTAACAAATAAGTTTAATTCTAGAAACGTCAAAAGAAGCATATGCTAAAAATACAGCAATAATTTGATAAGCAAGACTGACATATGGACAGAGAATTTGATAAACAACAAAATTCAACATCAGGGACAAACAAAACATCTATAGACCTGCATCATTTTAAACTTTTATCTTTATTGTTTATATACGTTTACAACAATAATGTGTAAAGCAAAAAGATCTACACGTATGTACATGAAAAACACTATTTAGAATACAACACTAGTTTGAATGTAAAAGTATAGGTAATATATTTAGGCCTTCTTTAAGAACCTTTCTATCTTCTAAAACACAAACACATATCAAACACTGAATTAAACAATTTGTTGACCCCTTTGTTTTTATCAAGTGCAAAAACAATGTACATGAGATACGAGGGCTGATTGGTATGTTATGAGCTTCGGTTTTTTGGGTTGCAGAAGGTACATGTATTCTGCCGATATATTATCCCCAAAAAAAGACAAACAATCAATGACACATACTATGCTTCACATCTGACACAGTTAAGGGAACATATTAAACTTAAGCGCCGCGGAAAGTGTTGTTCCATCAGGAGAATGCTCCTGTTCACAAGTCTGTCACAGCTATGGCCGCCATTCATGATTTTGATTTTAATTTGTTTGAGCATCCGCCGCATTCACCTGATCTTGTTCCATCAGACTTCCATCTATTCACAAACACTCAAAGTAGCTATTTCTGGCACTCACTTTCAGTCCGATGATGACGTCATACTTTCAGCAGATGACTTTCTGACCAGTCAAGATAAGGAGTTCTTTAAAAGTGGTATCGAGGCCCTTAAACACCGGAGGCAAAAGTGTATAATAGATACTGAAAGGGATTATGTAGAGAAATAAGGCAAGATATCTGATAAAATTCAAATCCTTAAATATGAGGATCACAACATATCAATCAGCCCTCGTATCATCATTGAAGAGAGGAAATCCATGTAGTGAATACATGAAGAGCGAACCTAATATGTATTATGCCATAGAACCACCTTAGGAAAGAGATAGTGTAAACTTGCTTATTTTCGCTAGAGGAAAATTTATTCTAAAATTTCTGTTATCAAAATTCTTTGACATTTATAAAACGTGAGTCCTTTAGCATCATATCCCATCCTTCCTGCTACGTTGTTCGGTACATTTTTGGACATAGTAACTTTCACACATTTTTTGCTTTGTTTTGATTGAGGATCACTGACGAGGGTTTAGTACCCGAAACGTGCATGTCCGGTCCATGCTGTAAATTTATCTGTATCTAAATGATGCTATTGAGTTTGAAGACGTTTAAAATACGAACAGACTAAGCGTCTTTATAGCTAATTTCTTTCTGCATTTATCAATTTGTCTTTGGTAAGAAAATATACAAACGATCAAAATATTATATATCCTCAACGAAACAACACAGTCAACTGGGCGATGAGAACGATTTTGACTTTTCTTTTTAGACCACAGACACCCCTTGCATTCTATATATAGAACAAAAGCGTTGTCATGGTGACATGTCTTACTGTCGTGAAGTCGATAAAGTGCGAGGACATCATAATGTTTGTGCTTTTCCGCTGGTCATGGAAACGTTTATTTCTGGTTTATATTTCAGTATTTAATGTTAAACGTCTTCAATTTCTATAGCCTAATTTAATAACAGATTCATTTGCAGCATGGACCAGACATGCACGTTTCGGGTACTTAACCCTCGTCAGTGTTCCTAAAACAAGTTTCACTTATCCACACTGCAAAAGGAAATTTTAAAAAATGTTAAATAAAAACAGATGTCTCCCCCTTCTCACTAAGTTACTCTGACCTTAGGCCAAGATGATGTGAAACCTTTGAGTCATGGGCAACATCATACTAAAACATGAAAGTGATTCATTATATTGTTTGAGGTAAAGCCCAAACATTATTAGCATATTCAATTTCATTATAAGCATATTTAGTGACATTGACTTTGGTCACATGACCTTGGATATAGGTGATTTGAAATCTACATTGTATGGATCATGAGCAACAAAAAACTGAATTAGTGATTGGATACACCGTTCAATATATAAAGCCTAAACATAATAAGCATAGACAATTTCAGCCTGGACATGATTAGCATATACAATTTCATTACCAAAGTAAGAAGTAACCTTAATCATGTGACCTTGGGACAATGTGATAAGAAATATCAGTCCTGAGAAACAAAATACTAAAATATGAAAACAATTGTAAGAAGGGTTCAAGAGATATAGCCCAGACAAGATTAGTACGTACAATTTCATTAAAAAGAACAAAATGATATTGACCTTGGGCACATGACCTTGGGTCAAGATGATTAGAAACCCTCCAATCCTGAGCAACAGCATACTAAAGTATCAGACTCAATAGCGTTTACAATTTCATTAACAAATGTAATACTTGACCTTGACCTTAGTCATATGACCTTGGTTTGAATCCTTTGGGTCATCAGCACCATCATACTAAAATATGAAGTGATCCGATCACGGTTCAAAAGATTAAGCCTGGACATAATACACGTAACAAATACAATTTCATTTAAAATATACTAATTGACCTTGACCTTTTTCACATGACCTTGAGTCAACGTGATGTGAAAACTTTAGTTGAAAAGTAACAACATACTAAAATATGACAGTGATCTGATACATAGTTAAAAGAGATACAGCCCGAAAGGGATAGCATGTAAAATTTCATTAAAATGACTTAGTAACTTTTTTCACCTTGACCCATGGTCACTTGATCAAATGACCATGGGTCAAGGTGAAACCTTTTGGTCATGAGTAAATACATACTAAAACGTGAAAGCAATCCATTAAGCGGTCCAAGGGATAAAGCCTAGACAGGAATGTATGTACAATTTCATTAAAAATGTAGTAGGTGACCTTGGGCTTTGTCACATGACCTTGGATTAAGGTGATGTGAAACCTTCGGGTCATAAGCAGCAACATGCTAAAATATAAAAGTGATCCGGCAGACAGTTCAGGAGATAAAGCCCGGACAGAAATGTATAAACGACTTCATTAAAAATGTACTAAGTGACCTTGACCTTGGTCACATGACTTTGGGTCAAGGTGATATTAAACCTTTGGGTCAAAAGAAACAACATACTGAACTAAGAAAGTGATCGGGTAAACGGTTCAAGAGATATAGCCCGGACAGGAGTGTATTCATAATTTCATTAAAAATGCACTAAGTGACATTGACCTTGGGTCAAGGTGATGTGAAACCTTCGGGTCATAAGCAACAACATACTAAATATGAAAGTAATCCGGCAAACGATTCAAGAGATCTAGCCCGGACAGAAATGTATGCATAATTTGATTAAAAATGCACTACGTGACCTTGGCCTTGACCTTGGTCACATGACCTTGGGTCAAGGGGATGTGAAACCTTCGGTCATAAGCTACAACATACTAAAATATGGAAGTGATCGGGTAAACGGTTCAATAGATATAGCCCGGACACGATGTGTGACAGACGGACGGACGGAGGCAAAACCAATATGTCTCATCCCCGTTGGGGGGAGACATAATAAGTGTTATATTGTAAGTGCATGAAAATTGGTTTGAAATTTTCTTCAAGAAGGTATAGAGTTTGAACACTTCCGTATTTTCAATAATAATACTGAAGTATTCAAACTCAAAAAAAAATGAAACCAATTTTAATGCACCAGACATGTGTTTCGGATGATAAATCATTGGTACGTATTAAAAGCTGAAGTGGTGTCTGACACTGCCAAAACTATTTAGTAGCTTTTATTTTTTGAATTGAAATATACACAGCCAATTGTGCCTCATATGAAATTCATGTGAAATTTACATGAACTTTACATGAAAGTTCACATGACATTTATATGAAACGAGCATGAACATGAAATTAACATGAAATTTTTCACATGAAATTCATGTGTAGATTTTTACATGGATGTTATGTAAATTCAGTTTCCTGTGAAGGTCACTTAGAAAAATTCATGTGAAATTCATGTAAAGGAAATTTATGTGAAATTCATGTGAAATATTTTTCACATAAATCTTATGTGAAATTTATATAAATTTTACATGAACTTTCATGTGAAATTTATATGATGCTCATTTCATATGAATTTCATGTGAGGCACAATTGGCTGTGTAGGAGATGTTACTTGCAATCTGAGATTGGATATTCGCAAACGAATGGACTTGTAAAATCGTGAGGGAAATAACGCACATATATTTCAGACGAATCTTCATTCATGTAGATGTAGTAGTAACTATTCGTCGTATTTATTAATCTTGGATAATGGCCTATCAGGCTAAAACGCCTTTTAGATCGAACCCATCTCCAATGTCCCTCGATGTCTTTTTGGATTGAACCCATCGAAGTTATCGATCCTGCAATATCAATTTAATAAATGTATTTCATCGTCAGGATTCAAACTTCCTTTACTCTCCATCTAAATACAAATGCAATACTTTTCCATCGGTCTAATGGGAGGGTTATGCGCACGTAATTCGGATAACCTTAACATTTCCTACTAACGCGGCAAATGGCCGTCCTAGGTCGGCTCAGGTTGCCCATTGGGGTCGTAGGTTTATGTGTGAGAAATTGTTTTAATGTTTAGATGTAGTATTTGGTGCTTGATCCTCTTTGTCCTTTGGTGTCTCTTGTTGTGTTTATCCACTCTGTGTACTCGCATTTAAGTGCTTCAACCGAGTCCTGTTGGAGATTCACTCCCTTTTTCCTAATACTGTAAATTGGTTTTTATTCGTCATGTACCAATTTTCGTAATTTTCGTCACTGCCTCCCTTGACGAATTTACGTATCGACGAATACAAATACTCCCGACAAAGTATAGATTTAATTTTAGGAGTTATTACGACATGCAAATGATAAATCATTGAAAACTGAATACCCGAACAAAGTTGCATATAATGTGCTTCTAATTACCAAATGATATGTTTTCATAACAAGCTAGGTGATATACATGTCTCTAATTGTTTGTTTACCAATAATTGTTAAACATACAATGTAAACAAACGCATACGGCCTATCTAAATGTTAGGTTGGCATTTGAACAGACGAATTTACATTTTAGGGACCCTTGGATGACGAATTTACGTACTGACGAAATTGTCATTTTGAACAAATTGACGAAAATGCGTACTGACGAAAATAAAGCAATTTAGAGTACTATAAGAAACACCATAAGAACAAAAACACTTTTCAGCTAACACGGCAAAATTTTAATTTTCAAGTTAATATAGGTGAATGAAAGTCAAAAATAAGGGAAAGGAGGGCATCTCTATCAACACTCGGTTGTAGCACCCACAGCAAAACCACAAAACAACCAATGCAAAAACACAGAGCAGACAACAATAGAAAGAGACAAGGAACACCAACTCACGCCATAGAAACATGAAATTCAAAATACCACACATGAACCAACCATACCAATTGGCAACCGGTATCGACATAGGACGGTCATCTGCCACGCAAGTAGCAGACATTGTGGTTATCCGGGTTACTTGCGTACAACACTCCCACCGATCCTATTACCCAGAGTTCTCGAAGAATGCACAATTGCGATGTCAAATAATCTCTTCACTGTAAGATGAACAAAGAAACAGACAGCCTGACACAAAGGCCCAACAAACACACAGATGGATATGTAAATGGATATAAAGAACAGAAGGCACACAAAATACACTCCGTGCATTGTCGGCTTTTGCAGGCTCATGTATGTGATCACCCGAGGATTGCAACTGACATTTAGAGAGGACAGGTGGTCGAGGCCCTGTCTTCTCTAAAGAGGTTTGGACAGGGCCTGTCATAGAGTTCTGTCGTCAGTCAGTCAGGGTGAAATTCACGAGAATGCACTGGCACAAGTCTATCGATTGGTCCAGTACCAAGTCAAGTATCCGTCTGGTGACAGAATGATCATATCCACGGTATTAAAGGCGTTTGATGATTCTAGCACAATTTCGCTTGTAATTCTCTCTACCTTTGATCCTTCTTATTTTGTGAATTATATCACCATAAAATGCAGGTTGTGAAATACCCAAATTAATACACTCTGTAGCTTGTATGGACCTGAATTTAAAAGAAGTTGACGATAATTTTTGTCAAATTTTCAGAAAGATTTTACCAGTTTGCAAAAGCGAAAACCTTGACCGAAAAGTTTCTTCGCAATTATAGAACATATGTGGTGGGAGTTTCATTTTTCATTTATTTAATTCACTCAAAAAAAAGTATTTTCGTATGTTTTGTATATTCGAAATATATGTTCTCCTATATAAAAAAAAATCAGTGGTTCAGTGGTTCATGTGCGCATTTCAGCTAGTTATATTTCATCAGTGATGCTCGAGTCCTGAAAAGAGGAAATCCAAATCATATAAAATTATGAAGAGCAAATTTACCTAGATTGTCTTCCAAAGGAGCTGATGATGATAGAGCTATAAATCAGGGAGATAACCCTTAGTGTAAGGACATTCTTCAAGGGAATTTACAAATATATTTCAAGTCATGTTCCGAAATACTATGAAAGTAAACAAATGACATTCTTGGGGCTAAACAATCCAATGCTATTTTTAAAATCGTCACAAGTCTTTGAATATAGAGAAGTTTTGATAATGACTACCTTTGATGTCACCTTACTACACGTATGCATTCCAATCGGAACAAATTTTGCATTTTCTCATATCAAGTCGAGTTAGTCCAGCCTTTGCTCTCGATGTATCGATGGCTTGTTCTCAATTTATCATCAAAATTTTGCTGATTACAATGATGATGATTTGAAATGTTTCATTTGTACTCCTTCATGTAGGTACCTGGATGATATTCTTACTATCGACAATCCTGTTTTTGCTAGGGGTCCGTCGATGCTCAACATAGTGCTCTATTGTGAGTGCTGTTGAGATTATCGTCAGGATCTTCTTTAACTCATTAAAAGTATTAAATGTTCATTATCCACAAGAACTGACTTTAATCAAGACAAAGCTTTCAAACACAGAAACAACTTTTTGCACCCAAATATCAAAATTGTTTATGGAGAGATTCATACATGTGTGTATGAGAAAAGAGATGTTTTTGGATTCAACATAGTAAATTTCCCCTAGCTTGACGGTGGTGTACCTAGATAGCCCTCATATGACATATATATTTCACAGCGTATCCGCTTTATGATAGAGCATGTACTGATGATTTGGATTTTTCAATTTTTCTTACAAATAACGAAGAAATTCTTAGGTCAGGGTTTTCACTTTAAAAAATTATTGTCAACTTCTGTTGAATTTCGGACCCATACAGATAACAAAGAACATTACTTTGACACCTGCATTTCATGGTTACATAATTCACAAAATAAGACGGATTAAAGATAGACAGAATCACAATCGAAATTGTGTTAGAATCACCAAATGCCAGGTATATGATCCTTCTGTCGTCAGACGGACACTTGGCTTGGTAATGGACTAATCTACAGCCTATTTCCAGCTCATTCTCAAAAATTGCGCTCTGACTAACTGTGACGACAAAACTTAATGGCGGGCCCTGTGCAAACCTTTTTAGAGAAGACTGGGTTCCGATCACCTGTCCCTTCTGAATGTAAATCGGACTCCTCGGGTGATCATATGCATTCATGAGCTCGCTATAGCCGGCTCAGCACGGACTGTATTTCGTATGTCATCTGTTTTTGTCTATTTACATATCTACATGCATCTGTGTTTTTGTATGGCCCCTGCGTCATGTTGTCTCTTTTTATGTTCGTCTTACGGTGAGGAGCTTATTTCACACCACAATTGTGCATTCCTCATGACCTATGAGTAATCGGAGAAGTGAGAGGGTTGTGCACACGTAATCTGCATAACTACACCGTCTGCTTCTTGCGTTGCAAATGGCCGTACTTAGTCGGCAATGGCTGTCCATTAGTCTCGTTGGTTTATGTGTGGCCTTTTGTGTTTCATGTTTCTATGATGTGAGCTTTGGTTCCTGTTTTGTCCTGATTTTATGTGCCTTCGGTTTCTGAAATATCGATTTTGTGCTGTATACAGGAAATGGTCATTCTCCATATTTGTCATTTGTGTCCCTTGTCCCTTTTGCGTCTCTTTTTGTGCTTGTCTGCTCTGTGTTTTTGCATTGAGTGCTTGGGATTTTGCTGTGGGTGCTACAGCCGAGTGTTGTTGGGGATCCCCTTCGTTCTTAGCTCAATCTATCCGTGTGCACTAGAGGTGAAAAAACCCCACTAAAAGCATTAAAACTGCTTCATATTTATATATATCTTGTTATCTTTCAACATAAATGGTCATTACAGATGTCCCTTTTCTACATCTCTTGCGTATGGTATATCCATATCTCAATCAATTCGATATTCAAGAGCAAGCTGAGACTACAACAATCTAGTTGTGAGAGCAAAGAGACTACTTGACAAACTACTTAACCAAGGGTACATTTGTGGAGAACTGACTTTGTCACTGAAAAAATGTTTTGGACGAAACAAGGAAACATTAAACGTTAAAAGATCTCGTTGTTGTTAATTTTGGATGTATTTAGGCAAAATCCATCTAAAACACCAAATTTAACAATTTACCAGATGAAACCTTTTTCTGAACGGCCAAAGAATCAAAATAAGATGCTTACTCTCCCGGGCACCGGGTCTCATATCTCTATTTTGGATTCGCTTTTGCAGTATATTAAATTTGATTGTAGTATTTGAATCTCCATAGAAGTGTTTGTAGAATCGTAATTTATAGTAGGTGGCGATGAAAAATTATATGTGATTTGCTATGGATTTTAAAAATCTATCTTCGTAAGTCTGAAAATTGTATCAGTTTAATAAAATTTAAAAACAAAGAATGTTAAGTTTATTGTTGTATAATTTTAGGGTTAGCTGTGTTTCTGTAGATTCCAAAAGAAATTGTCATGTACCTGGATTCTAAACATGCAATAAATATGTAGCTTCCAACCTCCGAATAAACTTGTATCTTCCGAGAGGAAGTAACCAGATGTGACAATTTTACCGAATTGAAGTGACGGGTGTTGCATGGACGCGGGAGATGCTGACTCTTCCTGGGCACCTGGTCTCACTCCCATATGAGTTCGCTTCTTTTAATGTGGTTGGGGTTTTTCTTTTTGTTTCGGTTCTTGCTTTATCCTGGTTTTGTACGACCTCGGTTTATGATTTTCTAAATTATCGATTTTGTACTATGTATTGGGATATGGTCGTTATCCATATTTGTCATTGATTCATGCGACAAATATAAAAATTTGGGTACGGGCATTTTGACAGCGCCGCCTACAATACATTCTACAATGCATCCCGCACTTGCATCGGAGATCATTAGTTTATCAGATAAGTTGTCATGTTTTTGTTCAGTGTCATTATCTCCGCCTGATATCCAAATTTTGCTATTCGTGTGAGAAAATTCTGTTTTTACGATTTCCGTTAAATTCGTAAGCCTTTCGATAGTGGGGGGGGGGGGGGGGGGGTATCTGATATAGGCTTTTGTGCTTGACTTTCTTTCATTTATTACTATTATTATATTGAAATATAAATTTTATCGAAATTATTTTTTGCGCCATATGAGCATTTCAACGACTAAAGTATCAGCAAGGATATTCGAGGCCGAAAGTTAGGAAATCCATAAAGTGAATATGTGAAGAACGAATTTATAAATATGACATTAAATATAAGTCAAGAACCGACTAAGGACAGAGCTATGCCATGAGGGAGATACTCCTTATTTCAGAATAATTTATCAAATTTAGTATGAGAAAATTTACAAATATTTCAATTCAGTGCAGAAGCACAGCAAGCCTAGATGAACGGTATCTTCGGTGACTAACAGTCCACCAGCAGAGGTGACAACCTAATGGTTGAGGAAATCGTATAGAAATATATTTGTATATGTTCTCTCGCTATAATTTAGTGCACCATATGCGCATTTCAACAAATTGTATTATCAGTGATACTCGAGGTCGAACGATAGGAAATCCAAATGTAAATATATGAAGCTCGAATTTTTAAACATGACCTTGAATGTATGCCAAGGGAATAGCTAAGTGCAGATCTATGTCATGGGGATATACACGTGTCCACCGTAGTTTCAGAACAGCTAAGCGCAGAGGTATGTTATAGGGATATACACGTGTTCACCGCAATTTCAGAAGCTACGTGTAAAGCTATTTTATGGGGATATACACGTGTCCACCGTAGTTTCAGAACAGCTAAGTGCAGAGCTATGTTATAGGGACATACACGTGTTCATCGTAGTTTCAGAACAACTAAGTACAGAATTATGTTATGACGATATACACGTGTGAACAGTTATGTGCAGAACTATGTTATGACGATATACACGTGTGAACAGTTATGTGCAGAGCTATGTTATGACGATATACACGTTTCAACAGTTAAGTGCAGAGCTATGTTATGACGATATATACGTGTTCACCGTTGTTTCAGAATAGCTAAGTACAGAGCTATGTTATCGGGATATACACGTGTTCACCGTAGTTTCAGAACTGCTAAGTACAGAGCTATGTTATGGGGATATACACGTGTTTATCTGTTTATCGTAGTTTCAGAACAGCTAAGTACAGAGTTATGTTATTGGGATATACACGTGTCCACCGTAGTATTAAAACAGCTAAGTGCAGAGCTATGTTATGGGGATATACACGTGTCCACCGTAGTTTCAGAACAGCTAAGTACAGAGCTATGTTATCGGGATATACACGTGTCCACCATAGTTTCAGAACAGCTAAGTACAGAGCTATGTTATGGGGATATACACGTGTCCACCGTAGTTTCAGAACAGCTAAGTACAGAGCTATGTTATTGGGATATACACGTGTCCACCGTAGTTTCAGAACAGCTAAGTGCAGAGCTATGTTATGGGGATATACACGTGTCCACCGTATTTTCAGAAAAGCTAAGTACAGAGCTATGTTATCGGGATATACACGTGTCCACCGTAGTTTCAGAACAGCTAAGAACAGAGCTATGTTATGGGGAGACAAACGTGTCCACCGTAGTTTCAGAAAAGCTAAGTACAGAGCTATGTTATGGGGATACACACGTGTTCACTGTAGTTTCAGAACAGCTAAGTACAGAGCTATTTCATGGGGATGTACACGTGTTCACCGTAGTTTCAGAACAGCTAAGTACAGAGCTATGTTATGGGGATATACACGTGTCCACCGTAGTTTCAGAACAGTTAAGAACAGAGCTATGTTATCGGGATATACACGTGTTCACCGTAGTTTCAGAACAGCTAAGTACAGAGCTATTTCAAGGGGATATACACATGTACACCGTAGTTTCAGAACAGCTAAGTACAGAGCTATGTTATGGGGATATACGAGGGCCGTTCCAAAAGCGCGTGGACACATGCCTTAAAAATCACATTTGAAGTCAGATGCGAATGAAATTTTCTAGAAATGAAAGGGATACATTCAGAAAGAGAAAACAAAACATATCAGGTTAAGATAATTAGCTAAAAGGGCATAATTGTCACCTTTATACATGAAGGGTAGAGGTTACGGAGCAGTAAAATTTGAGTTGTTGAAATAAACGTACCCCTTTCATTAAATTGCTGAATAAGATTAGAAAAAATATTTGACTATCAATTAAACTTCCTATATCAATAATACTATTATTTGTTATGAAAACTGCAAAGTTTTAACAAAATTGGACCCGATTTACGACTTTATGATGAGTTATGTATGATATTGTTGAACAAATCAACAACAAAAATTATGACGTCAGCGCTCTTTACGGAGCACCAGACAGTCATTCAGTTTTGAATTTCGGTTGAATAAAACAGACGGAGACTTAATAGCTGACGGATGCATCTTGATATGGACAAAATACATAAAAAATAATGCTGCTAGAATAGGAGGAATGTGTTTTTATGATGATTAGATACATAAGCACGCGATTTTGGTTGGAGTTGAACAAAAAAGTAAACGAAAATAAGTAAAGTGATACCGTTTTCTCCCTTAAAGGTGACCTGACTTTGAATGATTCAAAGATGAAAGCACAATATGATACAGAAGTAGAAATGCACATGAAAATAGAACATATCTTCCTCATCAAAATACATGAAAATATATTTAAATTTTATACAGATGAGAGGTGTTGTTATTTCTTTTAAAATGTCAAATTTATGGTGGACATCTGACGACGTCGTTACTTTTTATTAGCTGCTCCGTTACCTAGAACCTTACGTTGTTCAAAATGGCATTTAGAAGGTTATTATTGACCAATCGTAATGAAAATTCGTATATGCATTCAAAATTATCCGTTTTATACGGAAATCAACATGGCTTTCATCAAATTCTACAGATCTTTCCTTAAATGGTGTTGTCCATGAACTTTCGGAAAAACCCACGTATACACGTGTCCAACGTAGTTTCAGGACAGCTAAGAATAGAGCAATGTTATGGGGATACACACGTGTTCACCGTAGTTTCAGAACAGCTAAGTACAGAGCTATTTCATGGGGATATACACGTGTCCACCGTAGTTTTAGAACAGCTAAGTACAGAGCTATGATATGGAGATATACATGTGTCCACCGTAGTTTTAGAACAGCTAAGTACAGAGCTATGATATGGAGATATACATGTGTCCACCGTAGTTTTAGAAAAGCTAAGTACCAATTTAAGTGCCAATTTATCTGTTCTTAAATGATGATATTCAATTTGAAGACGTTTACATTTATACCACTTGGTGAGTGTCACTGCTGGTGGACCAGGAGTCCCCGAGGGCACATGTAGCCAAGTTCGATCAATTTCGGTTGATCGTTTCTTGAACGCATTCTAAAATTTTTGTTTTCAAAATTTCTTGAAATTTCTAAAACGTGGGTCTTGTAGCATCATATTTCACCCATCCTGCTACGTCTTTCGGTACGCTTTTTTGAAATAGTAACTTTCATACTTTTTTGGCACATTACATTGTTTAGATTTGAGGAGCACTGACGAGGGTCAAGTACCCGAAACGTGCATGTCTGGTCCATGTTGCCAATTTATCTGTTCTTAAATGATGCTATTCAATTTGAAGACGTTTACATTTATACCACTTGGTGAGTGTCACTGCTGGTGGACCAGGAGTCCCCGAGGGCACATTTAGCCAAGTTCGATCAATTTCGGTTGATCGTTTCTTCAACGCATTCTAAAATTTCTGTTTTCAAAATTTCTTGAAATTTCTAAAACGTGGGTCCTGTAGCATCATATCCCACCCATCCTGCTACGTCTTTCGGTACGCTTTTTCGAAATAGTAACTTTCATACTTTTTGGCATATTACATTGTTTAGATTTGAGGATCACTGACGAGGGTTAAGTACCCGAAACGTGCATGCCTGTCCATGTTGCCAATTTATCTGTTCTTAAATTATGCTATTCAATTTGAAGACGTTTACATTTATACCACTTGGTGAGTGTCACTGCTGGTGGACCAGGAGTCCCCGAGGGCACATGTAGCCAAGTTCGATCAATTTCGGTTGATCGTTTGTTCAACGCATTCTAAAATTTTTGTTTTCAAAATTTCTTGAGATTTCTAAAACGTGGGTCCTGTAGCATAATATCCCACCCATCCTGCTACGTCTTTCGGTACGCTTTTTCGAAATAGTAACTTTCATACTTTCATGGCATATTACATTGTTTAGATTTGAGGATCACTGACGAGGGTTAAGTACCTTAAATGTTCTTAAATGATGCTATTCAATTTGAAGACGTTTACACAGAGCTATGTTATGGGGATATACACGTGTTCACCGTAGTTTCAGAACAGCTAAGTGCAGAGCTATGTTATGGAGGAATACACGTGTCCACAGCTAAGTACAGAGGTGCGTTATGGGGATATACACGTGTCCACCGTAGTTTCAGAGCAGCTAAGTACAGAGCTATGTCATGGGGATATTATAAGACTCTTTTATATGCGTTTATGTGATATACGTTCATTCCACCCGAGGGGTCACAAAACCTGTAAAACCCGAGGCTATGCCGAGGGTTTTACAGATTTTTGTGACCCCGAGGGTGTATTTTTCTCTCATACTTTCACTGCAAAAACAGATTTATCTTTGGAGTACAGTGTAAAGCGCCGCCATATTGGGAAATTTCTATCATTTTAAAAACTTGGTAAACATGGACCAAAGTGACATTTTTGAATTCCTTGACCCCGAAAATGGCACCGTCGGTGCTATTTTATTTTTATAACAACGCATAGTTTTGCTGTTTATAAGAGTTATATCTCTTTGTTCGATCCGTTACTAATCACGTAACTAAGAGCGTTGTTTGGCGTATAAGTTTACGCATCAAGAAATAGTACACAAACCGTTGAACTCATTGAACACTTTAATCAAACATTATTTATCAATTAATTTGTGAAATTATTAATAGATGCTGAAATAAAATCTGAAAATATTTCATAGATAAGTTAAATTGAATAGACAGAGATCCACATGAAATGTGGGTCAACACGTCACACTTGTAAACACTGAACTTGTGAACTGCACAAAAGTTGATGGCGGGTTAGATTTGATCAACATTAGTCGCTGTCGGAATCGTAAATAATGCGTTTTCTCTTCGGATTCATGGGAGGAATGTTGTTAGTGATGTTAATGTTAATAGTGCAGTTGTTCAGAGAAGATCCTGTGAAGAGAGACTCGAGTATGCTTGACGATGAAGTGCTGGATTTTGTCAAGTTCTGTGAGTGACACAAATGGGACTGTCGGGTATCGCCATGACCATGAAAAGGTACAACATTTACGCTGGTGTTATCTGTCGGAAACTGAAGTGTAGATGAAGAGTCATTTGTTGATGCTGGTGCTTCCATGGGAAGAGAGAGTAGACTCGATTGCGCACTTGATTGTGTTTTAGACAACATTCGAGATATTTAATATTTGTTAGCATCATTCAAAGTACGATAGTTATTCAGAGATTGAGGATTTTTATGGCCAGTGACATAAACTTGCAGGTTATCAGGAACGTTGTGATCTGTCATCTTTTGAATAAGGGCTTTGCGGACGCTTGTGTTAGTGATACGACGATCAGGTAGGCCACCTTTTTGTGCCATGTTTTTCATCATGTTGTCTTGTTTGTTTTTTTTTCCAACGGGCGCTTTTACAAACCACCTTTCTCGGATACTGGGATTTTTATTATTTGTCTCTGCTGCAAGGTAAAATAGGTCATCCGGATTACTATAACCCTCAGGTCGTTTGCTACTGTACAACATGTACAGAGCTACCGGGCACCTGCTAGGATTGTCAGGTGTGGCATCCTAGGTGGACAAGGACGTACGTTCCTTAAATCATCTCCTGTCCGAGTTTTTGTTGTTCGCTCGTGACATTCAAGGAAATCAAGATTGAGTGAATTGTCATGTTTGAGAATAATGTCACCCCAGCACATAGCGCGATGTTCTGTAGCACCACCGCGCATTCCAAAATGGAATGTGTTTAGAAACCAAACTGCATTTAATAGCGAGTTTGGATTCGCATTGCCAAGCTCCCCTGTTTCGTACAATTATTCAACTTCCTCGTCAGTTATTGGCTCCGAACGATTTGGTTTTGAGCCCTTGCCTTGCGACTTCAGATCCCTTTGTTTTGCACGTAATGCATCTCTTGTTTTAGCAAATTCCATCCCTGATCCGTGAATAATGGAAACCCCATAATTTCTTTTTCGTAAATGTCTGTCGAAGCTACCTATCATTCCCCGTAAAGTACTAGGTTCATACTCAGTCCCTTTATTTGTCCGAACAGAGACGATAAATTGACCAAGGAGGGGATCCAATTCGGAAGGAGGGATACTGCTGATGCACCTGGATTCGCCACAGGTGTTTAAAAATTCACGAAAAAGTTTCAGGTTTCTTGCTGTTTTTCGCAGAGTGTTTGCATTTCATTTTCTTCGATAAATTCATCAACATTTTGCGGTTGAAATCTGTTTATGTTATTGGGAGTCGCCATGTTTTTGTTTTTGTTTACTAGCAGACGAAAACAAATAACAATATTAATACGCGACGTCTATGTGATACAGCTGTCAAGTGATATGTGATACAGATGTAGCGCACATAGCTGTACTTCATGGGCCTTCTCTGTAACATATACGCGGGTATGAGAGAAACACGTGTCCACCGTAGTTTCAGAATAGCTAATTACAGAGCTATGTTATGGGGATATACACGTGTCCACCGTAGTTTCAGACCAGCTAAGTACAGAGCTATGTCATGGGGATATACACGTGTCCACCGTAGATTCAAAACAGCTAAGTACAGAGCTATGTTATTGGGATATACACGTGTCCACCGTAGTTTCAGAACAGCTAAGTGCAGAGCTATGTTATTGGGATATACACGTGTTCACTGTAGTTTCAGAACAGCTAAGTGCAGAGCCATCTTATGGGGATATTCACGTGTTCACTGTTGTTTCAGAACCGCGAAGTGCAGAGTTATGTTATGGAGATATACACGTGTTCACCGTAGTTTCAGAACAGCTATGTACAGAGCTATGTTATGGGGATATACACGTGTCCAACATAGTTTCAGAACAGCTAAGTACAGAGCTATGTCATTGGGATATACACGTGTTCACCGTAGTTTCAGAACAGCTAAGTACAGAGCTATGTTATGGGGATATACACGTGTTCACCATAGTTTCAGAACAGCTAAGTACAGAGCTATGTTATGGGGATATACACGTGTTCATGTAAACGTCTTCAAATTGAATAGCATCATTTAAGAACAGACAAATTGGCAACATGGACCAGACATGCACGTTTCGGGTACTCAACCCTCGTCAGTGATCATCATAGTTTCAGAACAGCTAAATGCAGAGCTATGTTGTGGGGATATTCACGTGTCCACCGTAGTTTCAGAATAATTTATAAAGTTTAGCATAAAAAAATCAACAAATATAATTCAAGTCAGTACATACGGGCGTCTAGATGGAATAAGGGGATTCAGCAAAAGTGTGATTTCTATTTTTAATTTTACATACGCGACTTGAATACAAGTTGAATTTCAGTTTGACGCCTTTTTTGGACCTTTTGAAGAAAAGTTGTCTACTGTTAACTTACGTTAACACGTGTGGGTGATTTTATCGTTTTTCGCTATTTTGTTACTATCTAAAATAACCCAAAGTGAACATTATAACCACTATAAAAGACTAAAGAAAATATTCCCGATTTCGCCAAAATTAACCCCACGCGTAGTACTATTGCAATGATCATTTCCCGTAAATTTCGTCCCCCAGGGAAAATAACTACGTTTACAGCATGACAGTGAATCTTACTGCATCAGTATATGGTCCCTTCCGAGCTTGACTTCTCTGGTAAGTCTGGATCTGCGCTTGGTGGTCTATGGTAAGTCTGGATCTGCGCTTGGTGGTCTATGGTAAGTCTGGATCTGCGCTTGGTGGTCTATGGTAAGTCTGGATCTGCGCTTGGTGGTCTATGGTAAGTCTGGATCTGCGCTTGGTGGTCTATGGTAAGTCTGGATCTGCGCTTGGTGGTCTATGGTAAGTCTGGATCTGCGCTTGGTGGTCTATGGTAAGTCTGGATCTGCGCTTGGTGGTCTATGGTAAGTCTGGATCTGCGCTTGGTGGTCTATGGTAAGTCTGGATCTGCACTTGGTGGTCTATGGTAAGTCTGGATCTGCGCTTGGTGGTCTATGGTAAGTCTGGATCTGCGCTTGGTGGTCTATGGTAAGTCTGGATCTGCACTTGGTGGTCTATGGTAAGTCTGGATCTGCGCTTGGTGGTCTATGGTAAGTCTGGATCTGCGCTTGGTGGTCTATGCTTTTGTATCTAGTTATGCTGTATAAATGTTTATTGTTGTGCCTCTGCGTGAAAGATATATTTGTTTCTTATTGTATGTTTTCAAATTTGCCTTCACGTTTGCGTGTGATGCCGTTGGTGTTAGTATATGGGGGAACCTAAAAGGGGTACCCCATCCGCCCCTCCATTCCTCCTCCCTTCCCCTTTTCCCCCTGTTTCTCCAGTCCCATCTCTCCCTCCTCCCACCTTCTTCCTTCCACATCCCTTTCACACTGTCCACCCCCTCATATAGGATTCTTGTTGAATACTAATTTGCTCCCTTGTCTTGTTTCTTTATACATTCACTATGTTCTTCGATTACTTGATGAAAATTCTTAATTTTGGTCATACCACTGCATTGATTTATCATTTATCAGTTTTCCCTTTTCTAATATTTTGCCTTTGGTAAGATCTTATGACGTCATAGCAAATACTACAGTTAAACCTTGCAGTATTTTTCCGCTCAACCAATCAAAACGCGTGTTGCAAACTGAGTACGTTTGAATCAACATTTCACTAATAGGCATCTCCTTGAAGCAATTGAATTGTAAAAGAAGGTAGTAAATATAAAACCAACCTGTTCCCTGGACCATCCTCCAAAGATACTGCCTCACCTCCTCAGATAATACTTCTGCAAGGTATGCGCCACTTCTCCTACAGAAGTCCTGAAATATACATACTAGATTTGTTTCAAAAATCATTAGGTACTGCGAGCAACAATGATGAGAATGGTCCTATTATTCGTCGTCAGAAATAGTTTGATCCTTACATCATAAGCTCCCTTCGACCAGCAAAGCACGGACAGTTCTCCCTATGCAAACTAATTTATCAGATATCAGTTTTCCCTTTTCTTATACTTTGCCTTTGGTAAGATCTTATGACGTCACAGCAAATACTACAGTTAAACCTGCAACGGGGTCTTGTTGGAGATCTCCTCCCTTCTTTTTATATCTACACTTATTTCGTGTTGCAGTGTGGAGTTGGTAAAGCAATTCCCCGCGACCCGATGTTTGAAGTGTTTTAATTTCATTGTTCTCTAACTTGGCTTTGTTGTAGTGTCTTCTACGTAAGACTCTAATTCACTTTTCTTCCATTATCGCATTATGTGTTTTGGTGTTTTACTGTTGATGCTGCAACGGGGTCTTGTTGGAGATCTCCTCCCTTCCTTTTAATATCCATTTACATCGGGTACAACGCAGCATTACGGGGGCTTGTTGTGCTGCGACCCGGGAGCTGAAGCGATGCAAAGCAGACTGAGCTGTGCACAAGCTTCTTTAACACCAGACGTAAGATACCTTGGCGCCTTAATCTGACCCTACGGAACTCAGCAGACATAAAAAAGGTCCCCATGTGCTTAATTTCGTTTCGCAGTTGTTTGTTCTCTCAAACATTTCAACACTATTTCGCGAGTTAGACGATCCAAATAGGGAAATAATTTCAATAAGACATTAATGTCTTAATATGGTATTTTACGCATATGTTCATCATACCTGGAGATATGGTGAATGGTCATATATTCCTATTGTACATTTGTAAATGCTTTCATGTGGCAATACAGCGTGATAAAAGAGATATTCTGTATTCTGTTGTGTATGGGGCTTGTTTCCATGTTGTGTATGGGTGTATGTTCATTCTATATTTTGGTTGCTATTGAAGGTTTTATTCCAATTTAGCACAAGAAACATGCATTGTTTTTCTAAGATATGCTACATTCAATATGTTTGTTGTTTTTTCTACATTCTTTGAGTGTGGTTCGTTGTGGTCAACTCAGTATAGTCTTTCTGAAACCTTACATCGTTGTTGTAAGTAGCATTAGGACACATTTGGACTTAGAATTGTATTTTGTCAGCTGATCTGAGCTGAGAAAGGAGGGTATAACAGTGTACAAATCACAGCAAGACACAGAAACACCCCCGTCTTAAAATACAGTGTAGACATACAAAGAAAGAGTCCGAAATGGGACAGGAAACACCAAATACGACACCAGAACACCTGACCAATTGATGTGCAATCGGTGCTGATTTGCTAAAGACGGCTATATGACACAAAGTAGTCACTTGTGTCGTGTTAATAATTACGTTTGCTAAACTCTCCTCGGTTATTAAGCGGTCTCGGCGAACGCATAGGTCCTGTGAATATTTTACTCCTTGTTGTGAGAAATTGTCAAATAGGTGTATCCGTCATCCCTTTGGAAATTGTGAATCTTTTCTTTCTAACCATTTCTACGCTATATATATTGACTTCTTAATTGAAAAGCTACGAAAAGTGCAATGAAACTTACGACAAAAGTTGAATGTGTATTTGGGTTTAGGACTGCCTTAGCCCTCCTCTCAAAATTTGAAAGAAAATTACATTTATAGATTTGAATCATTTGTTAGTCACCTACTTCTCGATCTCTTTGAAAGACCGCCCTTGAAAAAAAATCCTAGTTCCGTTTTTGTAAAACTTGTTATATTAGAATAAAAATATGAATTTCTCGCGTCCTGAAGAAGAAATATACGTACCAGAGCTGCATCATTGTTTAACCATTGTTCCTTTTCAAAATGATAGCATGACTGACCGAAAGTCAACCAGGTGTCTGGGCAACCTGCAGGAAAATATATTAGACATGCAGTTTTACCAGGTCTTGTTCAGTTAATGTAGTTGTAAAGATTAATATAGGAAATGTGTGGTACTAGGGGGAATGGGCTTTCATCAAACTATGTGATTTCAAATGGGTGAAACGCCTTTTATACCGTGGATATGATCCTAATGTCACCAGACGGACACTAGGCTTGGTACCTGATCCATCTACAGTCTTGTACAGCGCATTCTTAAAACTTGCACTCTGACTGACTGTGACGACGGGACTCCATGACGGGCCCTTTCCAAACCTCTTTAGAGACGACAGGGCCCGACCACCTGTCCTCTCTAAATGTCAGTCGGACTCCTCGGGTGATAACATACATGAGCTCGCGGCGACAGAGCACGGATTGTATTACGTACGCCCTCTTTTGATATCCATTTACATATTTATCTGTGTTGCTTGGGCCTCTGCGTTTTGCGATCTTGTTTGTATGTGGTCATCTGATAGTGAGGAGGTTGTTTTACACCATAATTGTACGTTCTTCGAGACCTCTGGGTAATCGGAAAAGTGGAAGGATTGTGCGCACGTAATCCAGGATAACCATACCTTTTGCTATTTCCGTGGCAGATGGCCGTCCTAAGTCGGCACCGGTTGCCCATTGGTCTCGTTGGTTTATTTGTAGTCCGTTGTGTTTGATGTTTCTGTGTTGTGTGTTGACGTTCCTTGTCCCTTTTGCGTCTCTTCCTGTGCTTGTCTGCTTTGTGTTTTTGCATTTGGGGTTTTGCTGTGAGTGCTGCAGCTTGGTGTTGTTGGAGATCCCCTCCTTTGTTTTGTGTTTGACTGTTATTCATTCCCTAATCCAATATAGTCTGAACTTGCCATAAATTCCATCTTTGCATGTCTGGTCCATGCTGTAAATTTATCTGCTTTAAAAATGATGCTAATGAATTTGAAGACGTTTAACATTGATGGTTGATCAGTGAAAGATAATTCCCTTTACTTACGATTCATGCAAATGAATCTGACAAGTGACCATCTACAATCTGATTGAAATCCAATATAATCAGAATCTGTCGTGGAGGTGCGTCTTGATTGATTAGTATACAATGATTCTCTTGATATCCCTTTACTTACTATTCTTGTAACGGAATCTGAGGGGAGACCATCTACTGGTGGATTGACATCCAATAAAGTCTGGACCTGCATTGAGGTGCGTCTTGATGGTATGTCAGTGTACGATAATTCTCCTTATAACCCGTAACTTACGATTATTGCAATGGAATCTGACTATCTACTGGCGACGTGTCACTGCTGGTGGACCAGAAGTCCCCGAAGGCACATGTAGCTAAGTTCGATCCACTTCGGATGACTGACTCTTCAAACGCATTCGAAAATTTCTGTGATCAATATGTCTGAAAAGTGGGTCCTGTACCACCATATCCCACCCATTATGCCACGTCTTCGGTATATTTTTCGACAAAACTTTCACACCCTTTAGCAATATTACATTTTTGGACGAGGTTCTTTTTTGAATGAGGGTTAGTACCGGAAATGTGCATGTCAGGTCCATGCTGCCAGTTAATCTGTTCTTAGATAATGCTATTGAATTCAAAGACGTTAAACACCCAATAGAGTCTGGACCTCTCATTGAGGTCCGTCTTGATTGTTGGTCAGCTTACAATAATTGTTTTGATAATGTTTTACTCACTATTCTCACTGAATCTGCAATAGACTCTGATAGGAGACCATCTGCCGTCTGATTGACATCCAACGTGAGAAATTCCCTCCTGACACGTTCCCTCTTCACATTTGTAGGTTACTTTCGACATAAATGCAGTGCCACCATTTTGAACTATTGATGCGTTCATTAAATAGGGCGGTAGACCACAATCTGAAAAGATACTATGCATGCATTGGTATTTCAAATTTCAAAATGGCTTTATCGAATGCTATTAGAGTAACTCCTTTCACGCGCCGATTTTCAAATATATATATTTTGCGTGAATTTGGGTGTTTTCTCTCTTTTATGATATAGTATTACGTTGAAAATGGGAATCATCGATGCATAAAAAAATTCCACCTAACAGTCTCATTATGTTTGAAATGTAATACTTGATATGTTTGTTTCCTTTTTCTCGTCAATTGTATTTGTATTCTGCATCTCCGCTACTATCGCCCCTACGTCCTTATGTCTAGGGTTCTATTATGTAAGATATGTATTTGAAATGCTTGATGAATCATTTAAACATAATTGAAAATTTCATTTTCACCGTAATTCGTCACATATAGGTCAAGGGAAATACAATACAAAAACTCATCATACACTATGATTTCCCCCTCTCCAGAATGGTGGATGATATTCTCTCATAGACCATTTGAATCATCCAACCAAAGATTTTACTCTATGTCTTTCGAAATGGAAGTAACCGGATGTGACAGTTCTACCGAAATGAAGCGGCGGGTGTTGCATGCAAGCAGGAGATGCTTACTCTTCCTGGGCACCTGGTCTCACTCCCATATCGGAATTTCGCTTCTTTTCATATGATGGAGGTGTTTGTATGTTTGCTTTGGTTTCTGTTTTATCCTGATTTTGTATGCCTTCGGTTTATGATTTTCTGAATTATCGATTTTTTGCTGTATACAGGGATATGGTCATTTTCAATATTTGTCATTTTGATTATAAAAAGGCTATCTGATATTAGAGAGGGAGGTTTTGTAATTTGAATCTAAGAATCACACACGGCCAATAGGCATACACATACGTGAAAACAACAAAGGGAAGGAGATCCCAAAAGTGAAAAAAATCTACACATACTCTCCTGAGACGAGAAATAACAAGCAAACAGATAGAGTTAAATGGGCGGATCGAGGATTGTTTTTCCAGGTGGGGTCCTAAAGTTCATTGGTCCTAAATTTTTTGAAAAGCAAATAGAAAAAGAAAAAGAAAATATTCCACCACGTTGTTTATGATTATTGATCAAATTATATGTAAAATAGACTTGCGAGGTCAAAAGCAAATAATACCATTTGCACCCTCCATTCCTATATTTTTCAGTTAATTGCCCTTGTTGATTGCAAAGGTGTAGTGTATAGGGGTTGCAAAGGTAAGCATCATTTGAAATTGATATCTCTGTAATAAAATCTGGCGAGCGTGAGCGATTCCGGGACAATTTTTGAATGTGGACCCCAAAATTAATAAAAATGAACGATTTTCAATACAAATTCATGTTATTTTTCAAATATTATGACAACAAAAGGGGAATCGGGACTGAATCTCATGAAATACGTATATTATATTAAGCTTTAACAAACTATGCTTCAAAAATTTCAGGGATGGGGGGTCCGGAACCCCACTCCCTCTGGATCCACGCTTGGAGTTCATTAATCACAACAAAGGACAATGCCATCTTGACAATGTATTCGCTACTTGTATCTCCAAAGACTCCAAAGTAAAAACGTAATTATCATAGATGGCGAGACTCAAATGAATAAATGAATCCGGTGTCGTACAATATCAAAGTGGTGAAAGTGAATTCGAATAACAAATTTAATCTGTCGTAGTATGGCCATGGATTCGTAACTTAAGGTATCAAGGTATCCGTTGTACAATAGAGTCATTTAACAAAGCGTTTTAATCATCTCCATTGTACAGTATGGTAAAATTTATGCCTGGTAAGGTACTATAAACTGTATATTTTCTGAAAGGTAATGGTGCCCTGAGTACAGTTATAAAACTCCCAGGTCTTAAAAATCAAAGGGGAAAAAATTCTTGTACAACTTTCTTATTTTGTATATGTTATATAGAGAAAATAGACAATTTAAATGCTTCATCAGTTATTCCCCTTTGTTTTTCTGGCCCCAAAATTATTATCTCTGAGCAGTGGGCATAATAAACGTTCAGAAAATATATAGTTTACAGTACCTTACCAGGCATAGAAAAATGCCCTATTGTGCATCGGATACCTTAAATTCGTTAATTAAAATTAGAGTCAGAAAAATTGTACTGATATAAATTTTGGCTGTGTCTAAAACTAACTTTGGATGGAAGCATCACTGATGAGGAGTTAATATCAGAGACATGTGTCTGGTGCATAATAAATTGGTTTGAAAACTTCTTCGGAAGGTATAGAGTTGGAACACTTCCGTATTAGTAAATCGTTTTGGCATATTGCATTGTTTGGATTTGAGGATCACTGACGAGGGTTAAGTACCCGAAACGTGCATGTCTGGTCCTTGTTGCCAATTTATCTGTTCTTAAATGATGCTATTCAATTTGAAGACGTTTACAGTTTAAAATTTATATTCTGATTTGTTGGAAGGAGGACCTCAAATGAATTTGTACGACAACGCACAAACTTAAAACTCAATACGATTACGTTATAAAATAGGTTATTGAATGAAAGTCAAACATATAGGAAAGGAGGGATCTCCAACAACACAACAACACAACCGGTTAACGCACCGGTTATCCATTGCTCTCGTTGGTTTTGTGTGGTCTTTTGTGTTTCATGTTTCTATGGTGTAAGTTGGTGTTCCTTGTCCCTTTTGTGTCTCTTTCTGTGAATGTCTGTTCTGTGTTTTTTTTTTTTGCATTAGGTGATTTGCTGTGGATGCTGCGGCTGAGTGTTGTAGGAAATCCCCTCCTTTCTTTGCTATCGCCCCCGAACTGAACAGTTCTTAAATGAAGGAATATGAAAATATATAACGCCGTAGGTATGTGATCATCGGCAGCTCAGTCGGTACGGGTGTTTTCTAGTACCACGAAGGTCGTGAGTTCAAACCCTGTTCAACTAACGTTTTTTTATACGCCCGTCTTTAGACGGGACGTGTTATGGTGCAGCGATGTCCGTCCGTCCGTCCGTACGACCGACCGACCGACCCTTGTAAACAAGATAGAGCCCAAACCAGTTGAGCCAGGGACCTCAAATTCACTATGTTGATTTAGTATAATGAGACAAAGGACACTATCGATATTAAGGTCATAAGTTAAAGGTCAAGATCAATATACGGCTAAAAATAGATTTTTCGGTGAAAATATATTAAAAATTCATTAAAAATCTATTCTTGGTCTAAATGTTTTAAAATTTCATATGCTCAAGAAGAAAGTAAATTCTTTCACATATGTAGCGGGTTTGTATATCTTATGTCATAAAATTGAGAAAATTATGTGCAGGAGGAAAGGGTAGGGGTTCAATATACATGATATATGCAAACACTAGTTAAAGAAGATCCCGACGACAATCCCAACAGCGCTCACAATAGAGCACCAACTGAGCATCGACGGACCCCTAGCAAGCTAGAGATGGGACCAGGTGCCCGGGTGGAGTAGCATCCTCTGTTGGCTAGCCACATCCGCCGTCGATGTACCTTGTAAACAAGAAAGATGTACCTTGTAAACAAGATAGATGTACCTTGTAAACAAGAAAGATGTACCTTGTAAACAAGAAAGAGCTCAAACGTGTTAGCTAGGACCTTCAAGTTTACCATGTGAATTGAGTATAATGAAACAAAGAACCCTATTGGTTTTTGAGGTCATAGGTCAAAGGTCAAGGTCATTTTGGGGTTAAAATAGATATTTTGGTGAAAATATTTTAAAACTCATTAAAGACCTATCTTAGGTAAAATGTTTTCAAATTCCATATGCTTTAAGACGAAAGGGTACATGTATTCTTTCACAGATGTAACATTTTTATATCTTTGTCAGAAAATTGAAAAATTATGTGCAAGTATGTTCAATATACATGATATATCATATAATATGCCTACTTGTTCCTTGTACACGAGATATATAGCTTAAACCAAAAGAACCAGGGGTCAATATGTGCATACATGTAGTTTCTGTTGTAAACAAGGTAGAGTCCAAACCCTTCTTACCATATGGATTAAGTAGAAACTAAGATTGACTTTCAAGGCAACAGGTCAAAGGTCAAGGTCATGGGACTTTTCATGGTATTTGTACTTCATGATAAGACTATTGGTCGGGATAACCTATTTGTCATTATAGAGCTATGAAACTTAATTTTTTTCTAATTAACTGAATAATGACTAATTAATCCCAACGGGCGTATCTTGCTGCGTAAGCATAGGCTTTATTCTCGCCTTTTACCAACATACTGTGACTACAGGACTCGGTAATTAGCCCTGTCCAAACCTCTTTAGATAAGACAGGGCCCCGATCACCAGTCCTCTTTGAATGTCTGTCGGATTCCGCGGATGATATCATGCATGAACTCGCTACAGCCTATAGAGAATGGACTGTATTTCGTAGAAGTCTTAAATATTATTAACAGAAATAAGTGATGTCTGTACTTCAATTATGTTTGTTCCCCTAAAATAGCAAAGAAAGTGAATAATCAAGTGACATTCCTATCCATTCATATGAAAACACAGCATCATTTTCTTTTACTAGAATCTGTCAGTTTAGGCAGTTTATAATATGCACATTTTAAATGTTTAACGTCTTAGCATCATTTTAGTGCATGGACCAGACATGCACGTTTCGGGTATCAAACCGTCGTCAGTGATCCTATATCTAAACAATGAAATATGGTCAAAATCTGTGAAGATTTTGTCTTAAATATACCGAAAGACGTAGCAAGATGGCTGGGAAATGATGCTACAGGACCCAGGTTTAAGAAATCTGAGAAAATTTTGTAAACAGAAATTTTCAAATGCGATTGAAGAAACGACATGTTGAGTCTAATAAATTATAGAAATTTCATTTAACTTTCATTTGATAGGATGATAGGATGGTTTATTTTTTATATGAAAATAGCCTTTAATCTATTATTTTGATTACAGTGATATGGTGGATTCATAGAATTTTCCTGACTCTAAACGTGCACGTCTGGTGTATGCTGCAAATTTAGCAAAATTATCTGTTCTTAACAGAAACTGTTGAATTTGAAGACGTTTAACATTCATGTACCACGGGAATGGTTTTGTGCCACAGGCAGTGACAACCCTTAGTTACGCTAGCCTCTGCAAAAAACGGAGGCGAAGTGACGTTATTTTCCGGCCAATCGGGGATAGCCCATGCAAGTACATGGACCTTACAGATCTGATTTCTGAAATTGTAGTCCGTGGAGTATTAATTTTCCTATATCTTGATCAGGCTAAGAACATTTCAATTATAATGTTTTATTCAACATCTTCAGTTTTTACTTTTTATGCTGAAATCAGATAAAGCTCTTCCCGAGTTCATCATAACCATGATCATATTTGAAAATCCGTTTATCATTATACTCTTAATAGTTGATTTTCAGTAGTTTCATTGAGGCGCATTCAGTCATATAGTGTTCTTTCTACTATTTCCCACTTTGAAAATCAACTTTGAAGTTTCAGGTGCCTGAAATGATATTTTTACTAATCGTACAACCATGAAAATTTGAGGAAAGCAATTTGTTTCGTAATATTTAATGAAACACATATTGTCCTCAAAACATTGGGTTTTAATATCAAAAACCATATAGTCTCGAAGATTATTTAGCCCCGTTCAATTTTCTATATATAAAGAGTCAGAGACTGATATCGCTATAGTGTGTATGAAATGAAGGCACGTTTTAAGGTATCATAAGATTCTGTAAGATTTTTGTAAGGTTTTCATTGGTTCTATTTTTAGATATGCATATAAAAATAGAACTGGAAGGAGTCACAACGTAGTGGTGATTTCCGGCGAGGGACTCAGAATGGGGACTTGTGAAATTCGGTTTTTCGTGGTGTATTGTGGATTTCTCAAAAACGGAGCGGCGAATCCCTTAATAAATTTCATATATTATTTAGACAGATATTGCCTTCAAATCAGCATAATTTTTTTTAAAGAAATAATTTTGAACAATGGTCAAAGTGGGACCAAAGTTCATCTGAATGACAATCGAGATGGCCAAAAATGGAGTAAGAACACTTCTCACTAACAACTTACATAATGTCATACAATTTTAATGGAGATAGAACAAAACTCTGTCGGCTTCCCTTGATCTTTTGGAAATAGAACACTCTTCCATTATGCTTTTAGATATATTTGCATTACAACGACGAAATGGACAAAGAACACTTTGTTACTGATCCAAAATGAAAAAGTTAAAAATTCGATGGCTTTTACGCCCCAATTTTGAGTCAGGTAAGTTTAGGAGATAGAACAAGTCGTGACGGTCTCAATGATATACCGAACTCAATTTTGATAAAAATAGAAAAAGAACACTACATGTATGAGTTTGAGTGCGCTAACTTTGGTGATATTTTCATAGTGACGTCAAAATGCAAAAGATGACAATGCATAAAGTCAGTGCGATCAAATATGACGTCACAATTAAGAATTTTGCCAAATGATGTGATGTCTGGTGTGTGTGCATATAAAATCAAGGTTTAAAACGGTCATAAATATTTTTTTTCCTGGAAAATAGACTATTGGCATCAAAATAAAGGAGGATAGCACCCTTTGCACTATTTCTCATAACGCTTCTGAAACGAGACTACAGAAAATTTGGATCCGCTTCTTCTTAACAAAATATATATCACAAAAAATGAGGCGGTCCTCACATAATTATTTCTTTTTCAGACAGTGCATGTATTCTTTACATTATTCCAATTATGCGTGTGAACATCGACGGCGAATGCGGCTAGCTAACAGGGGATGCTAACTCCTCCTTGGCACCATCTCTAGCTTGCCAGTGGTCCTTCGATGCTTGATGTTGTACTCTGTTGAGTGTGCTGTTGAGATGATCGTCAGAATCTTCTTGAACTCATTTTAGATTAGCATAATTTTGGCTTGACGTGTCACTAATGACGATTTCTTATCCAGTGAACCGTAATTAGAAATGTCTTTCCAGAAAGCTGCTCTCTTGTAACAGAATTGGACACATCGTTTTTCTTTTGAAAGATAAAATGAAAATTAATACAAACCTATGAAAGATGAACATTCCCCATTCCGGTAGGAATTCCTGTGGGAATTATCATGTTGTACACAATGATTCGGAATCTAGAATTGAAGAAAAAACCTGATAAACTGACTTCAATTTATGTTAAATGTTCTTAAATAGATGTTTTTGCATTTTGTAAAGAAATATAAAAACCATAGTTAATACCTTTCTATCGTTGTAAGTCTTCTTTTGCGATTTCCTTTCTATACATATCGAACCAGCATATGAAACCATCAAGGCATTCTCGTCAGAACATGCCAGATTATTCAACTGACAAATACGAAACGATGGCAAGTAGTTTATGGACAGACATTGTACAGCTAAGTCACAATTTCGGATGCATTCCCTCTCTGAAACCTCGGTTATTGTTGTCACTAATGCATTCAATAATTGAGAACCGTACTCGCGTTGAAGACTCGCATTGATAATATCGAAATATTTAAGAAGAAAATGAAAACAATTGATTATCAAGCCCTTTCGAAAACTTAATAGATTCATGTTTGTACATATGACCTCCTGTTGTTAATAAGATGCAAAGAGCATGTGCAACGTTTTAAAATACTTGTACCGAAGGGTACATTGTAAGTGAGATTTATCAATCGTTAGTCTCACTCACGCTATTGACTTTGATGGACTGTTTACACTGAAAATTATCATAATGTGACAGATTCATAGATGTATCACTCGAATAACATTCATACATTCTTAACGATTTTCTGGCATGATCGAACATAAAAAAATTAGGGGTAACACGTTTATTGGCTTTATAATGACGTATAAATCAGTACAATGCTTTTGAAAATTGATCTATCCTATCATCCTAGGAAACAAATTGTCTGTTCATTATTTATATCTTTCCGTTTGATCTTTGATCCTCTGATCTTTGATTAACCATAAGATGCTTTTTAGTGTTTTTCACTATGTGACATGACATTGATTTAATCAACAGAGCACAAACAGTTTATTCGGTCGAATTTCACATAAATATTCGTCCATAGATTTACTCATAATTATAGAAAGGTCGACTTACATCATTGAGTAATTTCTTTATCCATCAAAAGACTTTTACTAGCACATTAGTAAAAGTCGCACACTGCATGACTGGGAAGACGGAGCATCATGATTAGCCCTGTCCATACTTCACAGTTCTCAGATAAAGCAGGGCCCTTGCCATCTGTCCACTCGAAAGTTGGTCTGACTCTTCAATCGATTGCTTGCATGAGCTCGCTAGAGCCAACACAGCATATACTGTTCATATATGTATGCCTATATAGTTTTGACATCTAGCCATGTATTCATCTGCTTGTAACTTTGGTCCCTGTGTCTTTGTTGTCCATTTGTGTCGTCATCTTGCCATGAGGTGGATATTAAACCAGTATGCAACTATTGTGCGTTCTTAGAGACCGGATACGTTGGAGGTTTGTGCCGATGTAACCCAGATAACAGCACCATTTGCTACCACCATAACGGATGGCTGTCCTGAGACGGCACAGGTTGCTCATTTGTCTCATTGATTTTTGTGTAAGTTTTTATGGGTTAAGCGTTCTGATGGAATATACTGTCTTGTCCACTAAATCCAGAACACAATGTTTTGGCGATTTATTCTGCCATCTGACGAATTTTCCAAAACAATTATAGTTTCTGAGAATTGACCACCTTTAGTCGTAACTTGAAATTAACTTCAACTAACCCTATCAACTGCCTTCAAGCCGCAATATGAAAAATAAAATGTCTACGGGGAATTCCCATGTTCATTTCAAGCCGCCACCATATTGTTCTCCGTGTCAACAATAGTAAACCGTGACGTCAAAGCTCCCGACGTCAAGCATTTTCAGCGTTTTTACTATAGAAAATCCCCGTAGACTTTTTAATTTCCGTCCTATTTTTAACTTAATTGACGTACAGCCAAAACAATGGTATTTTCTGTTACGACTAAAGGAGTACTATAAAATTGATATCTTTTTGGAAGATGACAGTATCATATTTTAGAGAAAACCAGGAAAACAGGGTGCTCTGGATTTAGTGAACAGGACAGTAGTTGTGATGCTTATAGTATAATCTTTCTTCATCCTTTAGCGTTTTATGTGCTAGTTCCCTAGGATTGCTACAACTTGGTCCTTCTGGATATCCCGTCCTTTCTTTTATTTCGAGTAAATCATTAATTTTACCGTTAAAATCTTTAGAAGATCTGATTCTACATATCGGCGCTTAAGTGACGAAAATTGTTTCATGAAAATTTCTTTACAAATCGATTTCATATTCTGCGTATCCGTGTAAGTGGGAGGGTTATATACACTTGATTTGTATTACCACATAATTCGAAATTAAACAGTCGATGGCGAAACAAAGTGTCACAGAACAAAAACTCGCAATATTTAAAAAGAAAGAATCTCCTTTTATTTCCTTTAGCTACACACCAACAGTTGCATCTAAAATTTACAATAACAAACGATTTCTGCAGTGTACTGATTTAAGTAATCCCTCACCACATCCATTTCCTTACAAATGTTCTTCGTCGGATTTCAACTCCTTGTGGACACGTTATTACAGGTGACCTAAGTAAAGTCAAGAACGACAAGTTGAGAGGATTGTTAAAAAGGGTCCCAAATACAGAGGAAGTAAATCCTTTACATGGACCCAAAATGTCAATATTATCATGGAGGATGTACAGCTCGACACCCTTTCTGAATGGATAAAATCCATCAGAGGGTTTCTTTTATCTAGAATCTACCGAGGACACATGTAGCCAAGTTCGATCAAATTCTGTTGATCGTTTCTTTAAACGCATTTGGAAATTTCTGTTTACAAAATTTTATCAAAATTTCTGAAACCTGGGTCCTGTAGCATCATATCCCAGCCATCTTGCTACGTCTTTCGGTATATTTAGGATACAATTTTCACAGATTTTCGCCATATTTCTTTGTTTAGATTGAGGATCACTGACGAGGATTAAATAGCCGAAACGTGCATATCTGGTCCATGCTGTAAATTTATCTGCTCTAAAATTATGCTAATGAGTTTGAAGACGTTTTAAAAACATTTGTACCACTTGGTGAGTGCCACTGCTGGTGGACCAGGAGTCCCGAGGGCACATGTCGCCAAGTTCGATCAACTTCGGTTGATCGTCTGTCTCTTCAACGCAATGGAAAATTTCTGTTATTTAAAAAAATCTTTAAACTTCTGAAACGTGGGTCATGTAGCATTATATCCCATTCATCCTGCTACGTTTTCGGTACATTTTGAACATAATACTTTTCACACTCTTTGGTCATATTACATTGTTTAGATTGGGGATCACTGACTAGGGTTAAGTATCTGAAACGTGCATGTCTTGTCCATGCTGTAAATTTATCTATTCTTAAATGATGCTATCGAATCTGAAGAAGTAAACATACAAAATTTAGTGTTGTATGGTATGGCATGGTATGGTATGGTATGGCATTTTATGGTATGGTGTGGTATGGTTTGGTATGGCATGGCATGTTATGGTATGGTATGGTATGGTATGGTATGGTATGGTATGGTATGGCATGTTATGGTATGGTATGGCATGTTATGGTATGGTATGGTATGGTATGGTATTGTATGGCATTTTATGGTATGGTATGGTATGGCATGTTATGGTATGATATGGTATGGTATGGTATGGTATGGCATGTTATGGTATGGTATGGTATGGTATGGCATGTTATGGTATGGTATGGTATGGCATGGAATGTTATTGTATGGTATGGCATGGTATGGTATGGTATGGTATGGTATGGTGTTGTATGGTATGACATGTTATGGTATGGTATGGTATGGTATGGTATGGCATGTTATGTTATGGTATGGTATGGTATGGTATGGTATGGTATGGTATGGTATGGTATGGCATGTTATGGTATAGCATGTTATGGTATGGTATGGTATGGTATGGTATGGTATGGTATGGTATGGTATGGCATGTTATAGTATAGTATGCTATGGTATGTTATGGTGTTGTATGGTATGGCATGTTATGGTATGGTATGGTATGGTATGGTATGTCATGTTATGGTATGGTATGGTATGGCATTTTATGGTATGGTATGGTATGGCATGGCATGTTATGGTATGGTATGATATTGTATGGTATGGTGTGGTATGGTATGGTATGGTATGGTATGGTATGGTATGGTATGGTATGGTGTGGTATGGTATGGCATGTTATGGTATGGTATGGTATGGTATGGTATTGTATGGCATTTTATGGTATGGTATGGTATGGCATGTTATGGTATGATATGGTATGGTATGGTATGGTATGGTATGGCATGTTATGGTATGGTATGGTATGGTATGGCATGTTATGGTATGGTATGGTATGGTATGGCATGGAATGTTATTGTATGGTATGGCATGGTATGATATGGTATGGTATGGTGTTGTATGGTATGGTATGACATGTTATGGTATGGTATGGTATGGTATGGCATGTTATGGTATGGTATGGTATGGTATGGTATGGTATAGTATGGTATGGTATGGTATGGCATGTTATGGTATAGCATGTTATGGTATGGTAAGGTATGGTATGGTATGGTATGGCATGTTATAGTATAGTATGCTATGGTATGTTATGGTGTTGTATGGAATGGCATGTTATGGTATTGTATGGTATGGTATGGTATGTCATGTTATGGTATGGTATGGTATGGTATGGCATTTTATGATATGGTATGGTATGGCATGGCATGTTATGGTATGGTATGATATTGTATGGTATGGTGTGGTATGGTATGGTATGGTATGGTATGGTGTGGTGTGGTGTGGTATGGTGTGGTGTGGTGTGGTGTGGTATGGTATGATGTGGTATGGTATGGTTTGGTTTGGTATGGTATGGTATGGTATGGTATGGTATGGTATGGTGTGGTATGGTATGTATGTTAAGGTAAAATGCAAAGGGAAAATGTAATAATCAAGCTACAAATATAAGCATCATCTGGCATGACACTTGCATTCCATCCTATGAACTCTTCAAGTTATTAGGATTTTACTATTTCATGACAATTTTTAGTACCTTTTTTTCAAGTTGATTTGGACTGTCTCTGGTCATCCATGTCTTGAAGCTCAGATAATTTCAATGTTTTCAAGCTTGATTGTATTTTAGGCGAATCTGTTGGACATGGATACTTCTCGTTCCTCTTGATGGTCTCTATCCATTTAATTTCTGGTAAGGTCTGGTCATTTGCTCTTGAGGACTGGATTTCTTGTAGACGAAAACCAAGTCCATCATCATCACCTTGCTCAAAATCTGTTATTAACATTCTGAGTACTTCCTCATCATTTAGCATTTGAATATCATGCAAATATTTATCCCCATTACCAAGTTTGAAAAGAGAGTTTAAATCCATTATCGATCGAGTGATTTACGTATTCGATCGCACTCTCTTTCACATTGAGATTCATATAAAATCATCTCTGTTGCATTGGGGACTAATCGTTAAAGAGAAAACCAATGACGTGATGTTCCTAGGAGAGAATATGGCGTCTTGTAGATTAACGAGCGTCGCATGACGTCACAACGTAGCAACCGTAAATAGAAGACAGGGCCCCGACCACCTGTCCTCTCTGAATGTCAGTCGGACTCCTCGGGTGATTACATACATGAGCTCGCTACAGCCGGCAGAGCACGGACTGTATTAAGCATGCCCTCTTTTTATATCCATTTACATATTCATCTGTGTCTCTGGGGCCTCTGCTTTTCGCGGTCGTGTTTGTGTGATGTCATCTTACAATGAGGAGGTTGTTTTACACCGCAATTGTACGTTCTTCGAGACCTCTGGGTAATTGGAGAAGTGAGAGGGTTGTGCGCACGTAATCCAGGATAGCCACACCATTTGCTACTTGCGTGACAAATGGCCGTCCAAAGTCGGCACCGGTTACCCATTGGTCTCGTCGGTTTATGTGTAGTCTTTTGTGTTTGATGTTTACATGTCGTGTGTCTCTTTTCCGTCTCGTGATGTACTCGTCTTTTGTGTTTTTGCATCGGGTGTTTTGGTGTTTTACTGTTGATGCTGCAACGGAGTCTTGTTGGAGATCTCCTCCCTTCTTTTCAAAGTAGCGACTACGCATGACGGGATAAGATTGGAGTAAAAAGACTTTTTACTAAGTCCATGGAAAAGTTTACATTTACGTCTTCTTGATTTGAGGTATTCTGGATTAGTTAGTAATGCATAGCTTTTGAAATGACACTTTGTCACTTTTCTTGACGCTTATGGGGGTCGCCATTTTGATAACGCTGCAGGTAACAGAAATAACGCATTCTCTCGACAAAATGTGTCTGATTAAATGTTGGAATCTACTTTTTGTTGTTATTTTTTATTATTGATATGCACAAAAGACATCTGATAAAGGAGAAAATAAATGTCAGACAATTGTAATTATTCAAGAAGGACTAGTTAGGGCCGGAAGTAGGGTGAGCCTGTTCCTCATCAAGGAACGTATTTCTGCATGGGAGATTGATAGCCAAGTCCGATCAGATTGGAAAATTACTGTTCACAAAGATTTCTCAAAATTTCTGAAAGGTGGGTCCTGTAGCATCATATCCCATCCATCCTGCTACGTCTTTCGGTTTTTTTTTTTTTTACATAACTTTCATAGTCTGTCGCAATATTTTATTATTTAGATTGAGGAAAACTGACGAGGGTTAAGTACTCGAAACTTGCATGTCTGGTCCATGCTGCAAATTTATCTTTTCTTAAATGATGCTATGAATTTGAATGCGTGTGACACTTGCGAGCAGGAGAATATTGTCTATTCTAATATGACTTGAGTCTTTTTCCCTATTAACACAACAGACGCGAGCCGGGCTCTATTCTCCAATATAGGCCCTATGGCGATAAGCCACGCCTACCCATTTTCTGAAAGCAGATAAACCGGCAGGAACTGGTTTTTACCAAGAATCGAAAGGTCTAAGTTTGGTCATCATTAGAATAGAAATAAAAAAATGACATGCCGGGCTCTATTGTCTCATAATGCCCTCGCGTCCTCAGCCAATCACATTTATCACCTCGCCGCTGACGCGGCTCGGTAATAAATGTGATTGGCTGAGGACGCTCGGGCATTATGAGACAATAGAGCCCGGCTTGTCATTTTTTATTTCTTAATTTCAGGGGAGGAGGGCTAAATTTTCGTGTTTCTTTTGTGTTATTTTTTTTATCAGTGTCTGTGTACGAAATTGAAAGAGACATGGCCTTATTGATTATTTCGTTGAGGTAACTGGGTTTTTTTTTATTATGCATGTAATTACAAAATCAAACCACAATGGAGCCAATATTTCGCCCGATCAAGAATGGAATATTTAAAAAAAAAACCTTTTTTAATAAAAGCGCTATAAATTGAACACATTTCTGTAAATTAAAGTAGTTCCGTCGACACAAAAACTCGGTGACCAATGAATCAACTCAATTTCTGAGAGGCTTCTCGAACAATCAGAATAGGCGTATCATACTAACATGGACTAAAATTAGTATGATGATGCTAGATTTGGAATAAAACAAGATGCCCAACAATGTCAACGATTGAGCAAATTGGTGGAGCTCCACGCTTTTTTACGTTTCATTGCGATAACCAAGTGAAAAAAAACATACCTTAATAACAAAGGTTATTTTTCTACATAATTTGCAGTAAATATTTTTATTACGTCATTCACGGATCCTAAAGAAATCTTCTGTAAAGCGATACCGGCATAAATACACATCATTTATGACGTAACTTGCATTCCATGGGTAGACGTTCACAAACAAAGCGACGCAGGAAGTGTGGGTGCAATGCCAAGTATAGACTGGTTCTATTTGCAGCAACATAGAGGTAATCTCCCTTTGCGAATTCTGAATCGTGGACTGGGAGATTAAAAGTCCTGTTGGAGTGAACCCATCTCCAATCTCCCTCCTTGACCATTTGGATTGAGCCCATCCAAACAAAAATGTTTCCTACAGTATACAATTTATCATTAATGATATTACAATATATATATGATCTCAAATAAATTTCATACCATGTATTATGAAATGAGTTGTGTGTTTTATATATAAAACGGACAACGAGTTTCATAATACATCGTATGAAATGTATATTTATTTGAGATTCTTTTTATCACATGATATTGTCTATAAATGTGTATTTCTAACGTGAAATCAACGTTTCCGAGAACTAAAGAGGCGAACCACGCCGTGATTTAGAAGTCGTCTGCTACTCCATGAGAAGTAGTGTCCCCATCGTATAGATATTCTGTGCGTAAGAGAAAAGTATTTCAATTTTGAATAGTATTTTAATGCAAGAATTAATTCAACAACAACAATTTTAATAATTGACATTGACTCCGGGTCTGAATTTAACAGTTGACCGATATTTGAAAGGTAACATTTGTCAAGGTTTATGTGATTAGGTTCCAAACTATCGCATTCAAGCAGAGCGATATGGAACATGTTATATATCATATGTTTATGACATGGCTTTATGAAACTGCATAGCGGGTGTATCATGTGATAAAAAACAATATTATCATGTATCATGTATTTAAATGTAATGCACTCATATTGTAAAAATAAACATTGTTCACCATATCCACATTTAAAGTTATTACTCACTGGTAATACCCGAGGCAGAAACTGGCGAAATACAAATGTTGAAAAATATGAAGAGCGAAATGGTAATATAAGCATCAAAGAAGAACCTAACAGTTATTTAGTCTCAAAGTCAAGAAGGCAAGGCCAAATCGTGAGAGATGCCATCGGAAAGGTTGCGAACCCCGGAATGAAAAACATTCCGACGTGAGACAAGGTGCCGCGGGGAGTCAGCGTCTCCTGATTGCATGCAACACCCGTCGCAACAGCTACATGGAAACCTGTCAAATTCGGTGATGGTCTTGATGTACATTTTGATGTACAGATCATGTAAGTATGTCTTGTTTGGTGATGACGACAGCCATTCAATCACAATGTTGAATGTCACAGATCATTCTGGAAAGGGGGGTCTCATGTGATTTTATTAAATCCCTGTAGCGACCGAAGAACTTCCTCAATGATGATTTCAGCCGTTGTGTAATATAACCCTGAATAAATAGCTTACTTGCAAGCCGTCTGGCTCTAATGATGAAATCTTCATATTTGGAACATGCCCTGGCGTGCCGTATCAGTTGAGAAACAAAAACGCCATAAGCAGGAAAAGACGGAATGTTGCTACTCATGAAAGGGAAGTTAGTTATGTGGAGGCTGCAATCGTCACGCTTGTCATACAGTAAGGTGTTCAAATGGCCGTTTGCGTGGAAAGATAGAAGTATATCTAAGTACATGTACGAAGCGGATTTATCACTCTCTGTTGTTTCCTTGATCTCTAGTTAACATCTTGGCACCAAACCTCCAATGTTCTTTTGAACATAGATTTTATTTGGATATTCTTCTGAATCGACTCTACAGGAATTTTGGAGCTGCGCGCTCTCTGTAAAGTAAATGCAGAAATTTAGGTTCTGAAAATAATGCAAGATGGCGCTAGTGAAATTAATTTGGACTGCTTATGAAAAGCACTTCGGCTGGAAGCATCACTGATGAGAATTTAATATTCGAAACACGTGTCTGGTGCATGAAAATTGGTTTGAAATTTTCTTCAAGAAGGTATAGAGTTGAAACTCTTCCGCATTATTAGTTCATGAAGATAGATTTCATGAAGATGATTCGGATTATTGAAGGACAACTTGTCATTGTGTATCTGAAGGTAATATTGAAGTGACATGCGAGGTGCTTTCGCCTAGTCGAGAGCAAGGTCTGGATGAAGTCAGCTACGTATAAATATAAGTCGTAACATTCGTACCCATGGGGATGCCGACTATCTGCTGGGATACGGTTCCTCCAAACATCACAAAAATGTTGTCAATCAAAACCTCAAGCATCCGGATGATAGTCTGTTATCAAAATTTCTTGAAATTTCTAAAACGTGGGTCCTGTAGCGTCATATCCCACCCATCCTGCTACGTCTTTCGGTACGCTTTTTCGACATAGCAACTTTCATATTTTTTGGCATATTACATTGTTTAGATTTGAGGATCACTGACGAGGGTTAATTATCCGAAACGTGCATGTCTGGTCCATGTTGCCTATTTATCTGTTCTTAAATGATGCTATTCAATTTGAAGACGTTTACACTTATACCACTTGATGAGTGTCACTGCTGGTGGACCAGGAGTCCCCGAGGGCACATGTAGCCAAGTTCGATCAATTTCGGTTGATCGTTTCTTCAACGCATTCTAAATTTCTGTTATCAAAATTTCTTGAAATTTCTAAAACGTGGGTTCTGTAGCATCATATCCCACCCATCCTGCTTCGTCTTTCGGTACGCTTTTTCGACATTTCAACTTTCATACTTTTTGGCATATTACATTGTTTAGAATTGAGGGTCACTGACGAGGGTTAAGTACCCGAAACGTGCATGTCTGGTCCATGTTGCCTATTTATCTGTTCTCAAATGATGCTATTCAATTTGAAGACGTTTACACATATATCGTCTTCGGTATACTTTTTGTTTGAATCAGAGTGTTCCGTCACGAAATAAGTATCCTCCCTATGACAAGGTATTTCTATCTCCTATTACCATTTTTTAAAAGAACGGTGAAGCGAATAATATTGGCAAGTCTGTTTTTGTGTTTTTGGTGTGGGATGGTAGTGTAGAGCGTGGAGAAGTCGAAAGACTTTATGCTGGTAATATGATTGAAATTGGTGGCTTTTAAATTTTTCAAAAGTTCCTTAGAATTCTTGATGATTCTTTAACTAAGACCTAATATTAAACGTCTTCAAGCAGATTATGGACCAGACATGCACGTTTCGGGTACTTAACCCTCGTCAGTGATCCGCAATCCAAACAATGAGGTGATATCGATATGGTCAAAAAGTGTGAAATTGTTGAGCGTCTTCAAATTCAATAGCGTCATTTTAGACCTGATGAATTAACAGCATGGACCAGACATGCACATTTCGGGTACTAAACCCTCGTCAGTGATCCTCAGTCTAAACAATGTAAGATGGCCAAAATGTATGAAAAGCATTATGTCGATAAACGACGTAGCAGAATGGATGGGAAATGATGCTACAGGACCCACGATTTAGAAATTTCAAGAAATTTTGTACAGAAAATTTCAAATGCGTTAAGAGACAGACGATCAACCGAAGTTGATCGAACTTGGCTACATGTGCCCTCGGGGACTCTTGGTCCACCAGCAGTGACACTCACCAAGTAGTTCAAATGTTAATCGTCTTCAAATCGTCGGACAAAAGTTATGTCAAAAACGTAACGAATGACGTAGCATGATGGGTGGAATATGCTGCTACAGACAGGACCTACGTTTAAAAAATTTCAAGAAATTTTGATACAGAAATTTTCAAAAAAACGATTAACCGAAGTTGATCAACCTTGGTTACATGTTTCCTCGGGGACTCCTGGTCCTATAATTGATTTGCAAATTTCAGAACTTAGAAATGTCCTTTTCTATGAACTTATCTATGGGATTGTACTGAACGACTCTAGCTTTGTTGCCACTCTTGCAACCTAAGGCAACTCTTATTTATCGGCGGACATATGAAATTGCCGCCAATGCCCAACAATATGTGCATTTTGATTTTTTCATTTGTTTTTATTCTGCTTACATCATCGGACGTAGTACGCCTCCATTAACGAATTAAAATTCTAGAATTGTAGTTGCTAAGGACAAGGAAGGAGAAACATTCTGTTTTACGTGACATTTTCAGTCCTTTGTAACACACGTGTAAGAGGCAAATTAAGAAGCAAATCGGACGTCCAAGAAGCAAATAAAGAAGCAAATCACACGTCCAAGAAGCAAATCACAAAGCAAATCAAGAAGCAAATCACACGTCCAAAAAGCAAATTACAATGCAAATCAAGAAGCAAATCATACGTCTAAGAAGCAAATCACAAAGCAAACGAAGAAGCAAATCACACGTCCAAGAAGCAAATCACAAAGCAAATCAAGCAAATCACAATTCCAAGAAGCAAATCACAAACCTGTTTCCTCAATAATGCTTAAAAGAAACGAAAATTCTCCTGCTGATATTTCTGCCAGGTATGCGTCACTCTTTCTACAGTATCTCTGAAATATGAATACGAAGGTTGTTAAAAAAAATAAGCTTTATACATTGTCGGCGATATCTACTTGGATAGATTGTTTGTTGTTATGAACCTCAAAACTTTATTTTTCATCACTCAGTCATTCATAACTTTTCCACATTAATTTACGACTTCTTTTTAAAAGTTCTGTACATAATAAAAATTATATACCACCATAGTTATTAATTTCTCTCCAATTCTGTCGCTTTGTATTTAGCCTTTAAAATAATATACTGCTTCATTTTGCTTCATTCTGTATTTTGTAAACTTGTCATTTGATCCTAGAATATTATCAAAATTAAAGGATGTAAACATCCTAGCCTCATCCCTCCATTGTCATTTTTGTCGTAGAATTATTTAGCTATGCTACTGATTCGACTATACAACAAACTTGGAGTATCACACTCTTTACAATGTAGATACACAATATTCAAAAATATAATTAGAGGGCACTACTAAAAGAAATTTTGGCTGTGTCTAAAAATCACTGGATTGAATGAGATAAAGAAGATCCTGAAGATAATCTCAACACATTCCCTCCAATGTGAACATCCTAGCGATATCCCTCCAATGTGAACATCCTAGCTCATTCCCTCCAATGTGAACATCCTAGCGATATCCCTCCAATGTAAAAATCCTAGCGATATCCCTCCGATGTAAACATCCAAGCGCCATCCCTCTAATGTGGACATCCTAGAAACATTTATCAAATGTAAACATCCTAGCACAATCCCTCTAATGTAAACATCTTAGCACCATCCCTCCAATGTAAATATTCTAGCAACATCCTGCCAATGTAAACATCCTAGCACTATCCCTCCAATGTAAACATCCTAGCACCATCCCTCCAATGTAAACATCCTAGCACTATCTCTCCAATGTAAACATCCTAGCACCATCCTTCCAATATGAACATCCTACAGTACTGCAATCCACTTGTTTGACAATTCTATCCTATCCTTTCCACCATCCTACATCCACCTCCTATCCACCATATCCTATCCTATCCTATCCTATCCCATTCTATCCTATCCACCTTATTCCAATCCAATTATATCCTACATTCTATCCTATCTTACATCCTATCCTATCCTACATCCTTTCCTATCCTACATCCTATCGTATCCACCTTTAAATACTTCTCATCACCATAAGCGAGATTATGATTAAAACTAAATGTTTTGATACAAATTCATGCATAAGTAGTAAATTATCTGTAATTATCGCTGTTTTTGGATTTTATTAAAATGAAAATTATTTAGATGATTAAATACCATTTTTGCACTCGAATGAACGAAACAAAATATCATAACAAAGCTACAAGTTTGTTTTTAATTGAATTTAAATTTGTATTACCCATTATGTCAAGTAAGAAATTTCAATGGATCGAATTTAATCAAATGAGTATGTTTGTCTGCTTAAAGCTTAAGAATTAAAAAAGAAAGGTTGTATTGAAGAATGAAGTGGATAGGATGTAGGATAGGATGTAGGGTGTAGGATAGGATGTAGGATAGGAAAGGATAGGATGTAGGATAGGATAGGATGTAGGATAGAAATGGTTAGGATTGAGGTGGATAGGATAGGATGGGATAGGATAGGATAGGATAGGATAGGATAGGATAGGATAAGATAGGGTAGGATAAGATTCTATCCACTTTCTATCCTACATTCTGCATCCTACATCCCATCCTATCCACCTTTGGTAAAAAAAAAGTTGGTTGCAGGACTGTACCGCCATCCCTCCAATGTAAACATCCTAGCAACATCCCTCCAATTTAAACATCCGGGCACCATCCCTCCAATGTAAACATCCTAGCACATCCCTCCAATATGAACATCCTAACCCCATCCCTCCAATGTAAACATCCTACCACCTTCCCTCTAATCTTAACATCCTAGCAACACCACTCCAATTTAAACATCCTAGCACCATCCTTCCAATGTAAACATCATAGCAACATCCCTCCAATGTAAATATCATAGCGCCATCCCGCCAATGTAAACATCATAGCAACATCCCTCCAATGTAAACATCCTAGCGCTATCCCTCCAATGTCAACATCATAGCACCATCCCTCCAATGTAAACATACTAGCACTATGCCTCCAATATCAACATCCTTGCACCATCCCACCAATGTGAAATTCCTAGCACCAACCCTCCAATGTAAACATCCTAGCACCGTCCCTCCGATGTTAAGATCCTAGCGCCATCCCTACAATGTGAACATCCATGAACCATCCCTCTTATGTGAACATCATAGCACAATCCCTCCAATTTGAAAATCCTACCACCATCCCTCAAATGTAAACATCCTAGCACTATCCCTCCAATGTTAATATACCAGCACCATCCCTCCAATGTAAACATCCTAGCAACATCCCTCCGATGTGAACATCGTAGCACCATCCTTCCAATGTGAACATCCAAGCACCATCCCTCCAATGTGAACATCCTCGCACCATCCTTCCAATGTAAAAATCCTAGCACATCCCTGTTTACATCCTAGAACCATTCCTCTAGTGTAAACATCTAAGCACCATCCCTCCAATGTGAACATCCTCATTTTATGTAGCACCGTCCCTCCAATGTTAACATCCTATCACTATCCCTCTAATGTAAACATCCTAGAACCATCCCGCCAATGTAAACACCCTAGCAACATTCCTCCAACGTAAACATCCTAGCACCATCACTCCAATGTAAACATCCTAGCATCATTCCTCCAATGTAAACATCCTAGCTCCATTTCTCCAATGTAAATATCCTAGCACATCCCTCCAATGTAAACATTCTCGCATAATCCCTCCAATGTTAACATTATAGTACCATCCCTGCAATGTTAACATACTAGCACATCCCTCCTTTTCTTACATCCTAGAATCCTTCCTCCAGCGTAAACATCTTAGCACCATCCTTTGAATGTATATTTTTGTAAAGATCATTGCACCGTCCCTCAAATGTAAACTTCCTGCAATTTATGTAGCACCATCCCTCAAATTTTACATGTAACACCCTAGCACAATCCCACTAATAAAAACATTATAACACCATCCCTCCAATGTGAACATCTTAGCGCCATCTCTCCAATGTGAACATCCTAGCACCATCCCTCAAATGTTAACATCCTAGCACCATCCCGCCAATGTAAACATCAGGGCACCATACCTCTGATGTTATTTTGGTCAAATATTTATTTAACTATGCTACTGGATAGGCCGCTTGCCAAAATTCATAATGGCTGGCAAAATGACGAAAAAAAAAATCCGACGTAGGCAATTTAAGCGCACTTTTTCGTTGTTACGTCACTATGTAATTGCGTCTTTTAACAGTGACGTCATAGTGAGAAACAACGCCAAAAGATGTTGACTTGGACATTTTGTGCTTTCTAACAAGATTGGTAAATGGTCTGTTGACCCTACAACAAACTTTGAACATCGCACTCTTTACGTAGTAGATACACACTATTCAAAAATATAATTAGAGGGCGCTACTACTGTCCGCGCGGCTCACTTCGGAAACTAGATAAACCCAATTTTGACTATTTCATCATGCAGAACTTTGAATAAAATTGATGCCATTCAGTAGATCTCGCTTAGTCGTTAATGTTGGTATAAGTTATATGATAGTCAGTGCACGCAATCAAAATTAATTGAAAAAACAAATTAAAGATGAGCCATTTCCTATGCTAATTTTTCCCTCGACATCGTGACGCTCTCCATAGGATAAATGTTAAACTCGGCGACGCCACGCTGAAATTTAACATTGAAAACGCCCCTTCTAAACTTTATATTCTCTGTATAATTTGATTGCATAAACCCTCGACCATGTAACATATACCAAAATTTACCACTAAACGAGATATATTCAATGATATAGATTTTATCTTATTTTTTGCAAGACAAAGTTATCGACATCGTTTATCCAGTTTCCGAAGTGAGCCGCGCGGACAGTAAAATAAATTTGACTGATAATACAACAGCTTTGTCTGTCTGACAGTCACTTTGGCTTGAAGTACGTATCTACTACCTTAATTAGTGGTGCATTCAAATTCGGTCTTTTCGAAATAGAGAGTTATTTCCCATTTGTGCAGGTATCTGACGTCAACACATTGTGACGTCATGAAATTCAGGGAAAGAGGGTTACATATATGACGTTTTCAAAGGAATTTAATGACGTCACAATGCTTTTACGTCAGATTCCTGCACAAATCGATCGTAGGACTGTCAAATCGAAAAGATGGAATTGGTTTGAAAATGTTGTTCAAGAAGGTAACGAGTTTGAACACTTTAATGTTCTTCCAATATGGACAAGCCTAGGATAAAGGGGAATAAAGTAACACCGCCCTCCTCGCTGTAATTGACCCTTCCGATTGCGGGAAAATAATGCAAACTTTCGTGACGTCACAATGCTTTTACCTCGGACAAACAAGCTTCGAACCTCGGTCAAACATCGAAATTGCATTGTGACATCATGGAATTTCTCAATTTTTTCCCGCGTTCGGAAGGGTAAATTGGCAAAGAAAATTATTATTTCCATATTTACGTGCATTTTTCAAACATACGCTGGAATCACCCCTTTGAAGCTTTGGTTAGACTTATCCTAAGATAAAAAGTATCTTTTTAAAACGGAAAAGTAATTCAATTGTCCCCTGAAAACAGTTGTGAATTTCTCGTGTCCTAAGGAAGAAATACGCGTACCTCTGCGTCATCCCATGTAAGAAATTTCTTTTCAAAAACATAGCATGACTGACCAATCGTAAACCAGTTATCCGGGCAACCTGAAGTAAAATAGATAGGACATGTAGTTGTACATACAAAGTTTTGTAAATGGTTGTTTAATTAATGTCAGTCTAATTCTTCTACACAACAGTAATCCATCACAACTAGTACATTGAGATTGAAACTGAGTATTATTTTGCTCCATCACTATTGTTCTACTGCGTTAATATTTGGTTTTTATCTCCACCAAATTTTTACACCTCAGTGTGTCTCTATATCATGGCAAGTATCATCACTTTCATTCTTTATAAGAATAATTATTTCTCTTGACAAACATGTAATTTTGTTCTTATTACCTCTTGAGTGTGTCTGTATAGCATGGCAAGTATCATTAACGGTTCAGGTCACTTTCGTTCTTTTTAGAGAATAAGTGTCTTAATTTGTGTTTTGTTACGGGTATGCAACACCTGTTGTGTGCAATAACGGGTGTGCAACACGCGTTGCATTCCCGTAACAATGACAAATATGGATATGACCATATCCCTACATACAGCACAAAATCGATAACTCAGAAAATCAGAAACCGAAGGCATACAAAACCAGGACAAAACAGGAACCAAAGGAAACAAACAAAAACCTCCACCACATGAAAAGAAGCGAACTCCTGATATGGGAGTGAGACCAGGTGCCCAGGAAGAGTAAGCATCTCCTGCCTGCATGCAACACCCGCCGCCTCAACCCGGTAGAACCGTCACATCCGGCCACTTCCATTTCGGAAGACATAGAGTACAATCTTTGGTTGAATGGTTCAAATGGTCTATGACAGAACATCATCCACCGCCCTGGAGAGTGGGACATCATAGTGTATGACGAGTTCCCCACATCGATTGTAGAACTTCCTCAGCGACGATGCCAGTCGGTCACAAACATATCCCTGACTGAGAAGCTTATCTGAAAGACGCCTAGCTCTCAGAACAAAATCCGCATATTTGGCACTTGCTCTGGCATAGCGTATCAACCGAGATATGAACACGCCATAAGCTGGCGATGAAGGGATGTTGCTACTCAGAAAAGGAAAGTTTGTAATGCTGAAATTGAAGTCGTCACGTTTGTCATAGAGTGAGGTGTTCATATGACCATCAGTGTCGTTGGACAACATTATGTCCAAATAGGATGCTGAATTATTTGTCTCTGTAGATTCTTTGCCTTCAAGCTCTGAAGGATAGATACTGCTCAGGTAATCCGTGAATTTTGGATTATTGATGGACAACACATCGTCAATGTATCTGTAAGTGAAGTTAAAGTCAGAAGCTAAGTATCTTTTCCCATCAGAGACCAAAGATTGAATGAGTTCAGCTTCGTACGAGTAAAGGAAAATGTCGGCAAGGAGTGGGGCACAATTGGTCCCCATTGGAATTCCGACAATTTGCTGGATGAGCTTTCCTCCAAACACCACGAAAATGTTGTCGATCAAAAAGTTTAACATCTGAATAATATCTGTTTCAGTGTACTTATTTCAGAATCGGACTTTTCTTTTACAAAGAAGGTTTTGTCATAGTTCACAACAATACATTTGTATTTGCGATTACCGTTCTTACTTGTAAACGCATTACTTATAATTTTTGCGAGTCTTTCTTTCAATTTAGAATGTGGAATTGTAGTGTAAAGTGTCAAAAAATCAAAGGCTTTGATCGAATGGACTCTACAAAATTGAGTGGATTTCAGATGTTCTAAAAGTTCCTTCGAATTCTTTAAAATCCACATCTGGTTGATACCACGGCGAGAATATACTGTCGAACAATATTTTGAAGCCCAGATTTGATTTCAGATAAAACTTTGGTGAGTAAGATCGGTACAGATTTGGTAGAACATTTTGAGGAACACAAATTTTGGAAAACACAAATTTTGGAAAACACAAATTTTGACATTTATTCTAATATATATATGCACCATAGTTGTCTGTCTCATTCTTGTTTTCTGAAATTGCTTTTTCTATGTTAAAGGTTGACGTTAAACTTCAGCTTGCATGTTAGAACATCCAGTGTGACATGTTTCTTTAGATCTAGTGCATTATGACGTCACACTTTAACATACAAATGGCAGCACGGTCCTTTCTATAGTTACATCTCAGGGAATTACATTGGTTGTGCATATATATTGGAATAATTCTTTCTCCTGACAAACATTCAAAATGACGACGGCTGCTTACAAATAAGATTACCACATGTGTTATGTCAAAACGTCAGATTATGGGACTCGACCCCGTAAAAAGGTCATCACATTTCATCCACTGTTTGCGGACTTCGCTTCGTACTTGGATACACTTCTATCTTTCAACGCAAACGACCATTCGAACACCTCACAGTTTGACAAGCGTGACGATTTCAGCTTCAACATAATTAAATTTCATTTCATGAGTAGCAACATCCCGTCTTCTCCTGCTTATGGCGTTTTTGTTTCTAGGCTGATACGGTACGCCAGGGCATGTTCCAAATATGAAGATTTCATCATTAGAGCCAGACGGCTTGCAAGTAAGCAACTTGTTCAGGGTTTTATCACACAATGGCTGAAATCATCATTGAGGAAGTTCTTAGGTGGCTACGGGGAAATGATGACAGCATATCAGGGCCTTTCCAGAATGATCAGTGACATTCTACTTTGTGATTTAATGGCTGTCGTCATCACCAAACAAGACATACTTATCTGATCTGTACATCAAAATGTACATCGAGATAATCACCGAATTTGACAGGTTTCCATGTAGCTGTTGCGACGGGTGTTGCATGCAATCAGGAGACGCTGACTCTCCCAGAGCACCTGGTCGACTTTGAGACTGAATAACTGTTCGGTACGTCTTTGATGTTTATCAATTTCTCACAATATAGATTTTAACATGTCCACATCAGGACAGGTGACATGCTACCAATGCTACGTTTAAAATTTCCTTCGAAATTTATGCTGTTTTCATTATCTCTAGCATTAAAGATTCTGCATGAATTTTTCACCTTTGCAGAAGTGATGAAACATTCGAGGTATTAATTTGATACGATAAAATTATTGACTGAGGATGGATGAGGACATCATATGATTTGTTTGACCTGAAGAAAAAATGCTTGCTCCAGTCATGAATGTCCGTTTTCATCGTTAGTTAATGCACAACTATTCTCCTGGAAACCCTTCACTTACGATTCTTACAACGGAATCTAACAGGGGACCATCTTCCATCTGATTGACATCCAATGTGAGGAATCCCCTCCTGACACATGTCCTCTTCACATGTGTACATTACCTTCGTCATAAATGCAGTTACACCATTTTGAACGATTGTTGCATTGACCACCATGGGGGGTGGCCCACAATCTGAAATTAAATACTAGTACTTAAGCTCTTATTTTCCTTATTTCAAATTTTATGGTGGCATTATTAAAGATTATTGCATTGACCACCATGGGCTGTTGTCCACAATCTGAAATGATATCCTTAAGCTCTTATTTTCCTTAATTCAAATTACATGGTGGGATTTTGAACGATTGTTGCATTGACCTCCATGGGCGGTGGCCAACAATCTGAAATTATATACTTAAGCTCTTATTTTCCTTCTTTCAAATTTTATGGTGGCATTATTAAAGATTGTTGCATTGACCACCATGGGCGGTGGCCAACAATCTGAAATTATATACCTAAGCTCTTATTTTCTTTTTTACGAATTTCATGGTGGCATTATTAAAGATTGTTGCATTGACAACCATGGGCGGTGGCCCACAATCTGAATTATATACTTAAGCTCTTATTTTCCTTATTTCAAATTTTATGGTGGCATTATTAAAGATTGTTGCATTGACCATCTAGGCGGTGGCCCACTATCTGAAATAATATAGTTAAGCTCTTATTTTCCTTATTTCAAATTTTATGGTGGCATTATTAAAGATTGTTGCATTGACCACCATGGGCGGTGGCCAACAATCTGAAATTATACACGTAAGCCTTTATTTTCCTTTTTTTCAAATTTTATGGTGGCATTATTAAAGATTGTTGCATTGACCACCAATGGCGGTGGCCAACAATCTGAAATTATACACGTAAACCTTTATTTTCCTTTTTTCAAATTTTATGGTGGCATTATTAAAGATTGTTGCATTGACCAACATGGGCGGTGGCTCACAATCTGAAATTATATACTTAAGACTTTATTTTCTTATTTCAAATGTTATGGTGGCATTTTAAAGATTATTGCATTGACCACCATGGGCGGTGTCCCAGAAATCTGAATTATATACTTAAGCTCTTATTTTCCTTATTTCAAATTTTATGGTGGCATTATAAAAGTTTGTTGCATCGACCACCATGGGCGGTGGCCCACAATCTGAAATATATACTTAAGCTCTTATTTTCACTATTTCAAATTTTATGATGGTATTATTAAAGATTGTTGCATTGACCACCATGGGCTGTTGTCCACAATCTGAAATGATATCCTTAAGCTCTTATTTTCCTTAATTCAAATTACATGGTGGGATTTTGAACGATTGTTGCATTGACCTCCATGGGCGGTGGCCAACAATCTGAAATTATATACTTAAGCTCTTATTTTCCTTCTTTCAAATGTTATGGTGGGTGGCATTATTAAAGATTGTTGCATTGACCACCATGGGCGGAGGCCAACAATCTGAAATTATATACCTAAGCTCTTCTTTTCTTTTTTACGAATTTCATGGTGGCATTATTAAAGATTGTTGCATTGACAACCATGGGCGGTGGCCCACAATCTGAATTATATACTTAAGCTCTTATTTTCTTTATTTCAAATTTTATGGTGGCATTATTAAAGATTGTTGCATTGACCACCATGGGCGGTGGCAAACAATCTGAAATGATATACTTAAGCTCTTATTGTCCTTTTTTCAAATTTTATGGTGGCATTATTAAAGATTGTTGCATTGACCACCATGGGCGGTGGCCCACAATCTGAAATGATATACTTCAGCTCTTATTGTCCTTATTTCAAATTTTATGGTGGCATCATTAAAGATTGTTGCATTGACCACCATGGGCGGTGGCCCACAATCTGAAATGATATACTTAAGCTCTGATTGTCCTTATTTCAAATTTCATGGTGGCATTATTAAAGATTGTTGCATTGACCACCATGGGCGGTGGCCCACAATCTGAAATTATATAGTTAAGCACTTATTTTCCTTATTTCAAATTTCATGGTGGCATTTTGAACGAGTGTTGCATTGACCACCATGGGCGGTGGCCCACAATCTGAAATAATATAGTTAAGCTCTTCTTTGAACTATTTCAAATTTTACGGTGGCATTATTAAAGATTGTTGCATTGACCATCATTGGCGGTGGCCAAAAATCTGAAATTATATACTTAAGCCTTTATTTTCCTTTTTTCAAATTTTATGGTGGCATTATTAAAGATTGTTGCATTGACCAACATGGGCGGTGGCCCACAATCTGAAATTATATACTAAAAATCTTATTTACCTTTTTTTCAAATCTTATGGTGGCATTATTAAAGAGAAATGCATTGACCACCATTGGCGGTGGACCACAATCTGAAATTATATACTAAAAATCTTATATTCCTTTTTTTCAAATTTTATGGTGGCATTATTAAAGATTATTGCATTGACCACCATGGGCGGTGGCCCACAATCTGAATTATATACTTAAGCTCTTATTTTCCTTATTTCGAATTTCAATGGTGGCATTATTAAAGACTGTTACATTGACCACCATGGGCGGTGGCCCACAACCTGAAATTATGTACTTAAGCTCTTATTTTCCTTATTTCAAATTTAATGGTGGCATTTTGAACGATTGTTGCATTGACCACCATGGGCGGCGGCCCACAATCTGAATTATATACTTAAGCTCTTATTTTCCTTATTTCAAATTTTATGGTGGCATTATTAAAGATTGTTGCATTGACCACCATGGACGGTGGCCCACAATCTGAAATTTTATACTTAAGCTCCTATTTTCCTTATTTCAATTTTTTTCGTGGCATTATTAAAGATTGTTCCATTGATCACCATGGGCAGTGGCCCACAATCTAAAATAATACAGTTAAGCTTTTATTTTAATTATTTCAAATTTCATGGTGGCATTTTGAACGATTGTTGCATTGACCTCCATGAGCGTTGGCCCACAATGTAAAACTATATACTTAAGCTCTTATTTTCCTTATAAAGATTGTTCCATTGGTCACCATGGGCAGTGGCCCACAATCTAAAATAATACAGTTAAGCTCTTATTTTAATTATTTCAAATTTCATGGTGGCATTTTGAACGATTGTTGCATTGACCTCCATGAGCGGTGGCCCACAATGTAAAACTATATACTTAAGCTCTTATTTTCCTTATTTCAAATGTTATGGTGGCATTTTTAAAGATTATTGCATTGACCACCATGGGCGGTGGCCCACTATCTGAAATTATATACTAAAAATCTTATATTCCTTTTTTCAAATTTTATGGTGGCATTATTAAAGATTGTTGCATTGACCACCATGGGCGGTGGCCCACAATCTGAATTATATACTTAAGCTCTTATTTTCCTTATTTCGAATTCTATGGTGGCATTATTAAAGACTGTTACATTGACCACCATGGGCGGTGGCCCACAACCTGAAATTATGTACTTAAGCTCTTATTTTCCTTGTTTCAAATTTCATGGTGGCATTTTGAACGATTGTTGCATTGACCTCCATGAGCGGTGGCCCACAATGTAAAACTATATACTTAAGCTCTTATTTTCCTTATTTCAAATGGTATGGTGGCATTTAAATCATTGTTGCATTGATTACCATGGGCGGTGGCCCACAATCTGAATTCAATACTTAAGCTCTTATTTTCCTTATTTCAAATTTTATGGTGGCATTATTAAAGATTGTTGCTTTGACCACCATTGGTGTTGGCCCACAATCTGAAATAATATAGCTAAACTCTTTTTTTTCACTATTTCAAATTTGATTGTGGCATTATTAAAGATTGTTGCATTGACCAACATGGGCGGTGGCCATCAATCTGAAATTATACACGTTAGCCTTTATTTTCCTTTTTTCAAATTTTATGGTGGCATTATTAAAGATTGTTGCATTGACCAACATGGGCGGTGGCCCACAATCTGAAATAATATAGTTAAGCTCTTATTTTCCTTATTTCAAATTTAATGGTGGCATTATTAAAGATTGTTGCTTTGACCACCATGGGCGGTGGCCCACAATCTGAAATAATATAGTTAAGCTCTTATTTTCACTATTTCAAATTTTATGGTGGCATTATTAAAGATTGCTGCATTGACCATCATTGGCGGTGGCCCACAATCTGAAATTATGTACTTAAGCTCTTATTTTCCTTATTTCAGATTTAATGGTGGCATTTCTTACGATTGCTGCATTCACCACCATGGGCGGCGGCCCACAATCTGAATTATATACTTAAGCTCTTATTTTCCTTATTTCAAATTTAATGGTGGCATTATTAAAGATTGTTGCATTGACCACCATGGGCGACGGCCACAATCAGAAATAATATACTTAAGCTCTTATTTTCCTTATTTCAAATTTTATGGTGGCATTATTGAAGATTGTTGCATTGACATTATTAAAGATTGTTTCATTGACCACCATGGGCTGTGGCCCACAATATGAAATAATATGCTTATTGTAAGCTCCCCTTTTCCTTCTTGCAAATTTTATGGTTGCATTTTTAAAGACTTCTACATTGACCACCATGGGCGGTGGCCCACAATCTAAAATAATACAGTTAAGCTCTTATTTTAATCATTTCGAATTTAATGGTGGCATTTTGAACGATTGTTGCATTGACCTCCATGAGCGGTGGCCCACAATGTAAAATTATATACTTAAGCTCTTATTTTCCTTATTTCAAAATTTTATGGTGGCATTTTAAAGATTGTTGCATTGACCACCATGGGCGGTGGCCCATAATCTGAATTCAATACTTAAGCTCTTATTTTCCTTATTTCAAATCTTATTGTGGCATTATTAAAGATTGTTGCATTGACCACCATCGGCGTTGGCCCATAATCTGAAACGATATTTAAGCTCTTCTTTTCATTATTTCAAATTTTATGGTGGCATTATTAAAGATTGTTGCATTGACCACCATGGGCTGTGGCCCACAATCTGAAATTATATGCTTTAGCTCTTATTTTCCTTATTTCAAATTTTATGGTGGCATTATTAAAGATTGTTGCATTGACCACCATGGGCGGTGGCCAACACTCTGAAATTATATACTTAAGCCTTTATTTTCCTTTTTTCAAATTTTATGGTGGCGTTATTAAAGATTGTTGCATTGACCACCATGGGCGGTGGCCCATAATCTGAAATTATATACTTAAGCTCTTATTTTCCTTATTTCAAATTTTATGGTGGCATTATCAAAGATTGTTAGATGGTTCTTCATAGAGGAGATAGGTTGAAATGATAAGACGTTGTCGACAGATCATGGTGATAAACGATGAATAAAATAAATACAGCGAAACATTTTGATTTCAGAAAGGAGGGGATCGGACCCATAACAAAGCAAAAATGTGATGGGAAACACAGAGTAGACAAACAAGGCAAGATATGTGAGACACACGACATTGAAACGTTTAACACAAAAGACTAAATGTTTCGCCTCGCGGTAAAACTCAATTTCTGACAGGGGATTCGCCGATACCCTGTCAGTTTTTGTAAAACACACGCATGGTAACCCTATTCTAATGCTTTGGTCCGTAAGAAGCTAGAAAACTTCTGCTTTTAGCGACGTCGCCATAGCAACGCATGACGTCATAGCAAAAACTGCAGTGAAACGTGAATCCCCTTGCAGTTTTTTAATCGCTCGACCAATCAAAATGCGCGTTACAAACGGAGTGCATTAGAATTGTTTTTTTCTTTCTGCACATTCACCCTTAGAGGTAGATAGGTGGTTCTTCATAGAGGAGATAGGTTGAAACCATAAGCAATTGTCGACAGATGGATAGACACGATGAATAAAATAAATACAGCGAAACATTTTGATTTCAGATAGGAGCGGATCCCCCACCATTGTCGGTGCAGCACCAACAACAAGGATCTCCAACAACAACATTTGCAGTACCTACAGCAAAACCCCAAAACACCCAATGCAAAAACACAAAACAGACAAGCACAGAAAGGAAAACACAGAGTAGACAAGCACAGCGAGATATGTAAAAGAGACAGACGTCATTGAAATATTTAACACAAAAGATTTAAATGTTTAACGTCTTCAAACTCGATAGCATCATTTAAGAACTGATAAATTTGTAGCATGGACCAGACATGCACGTTTCGGGTCCTTAACCCTCATCAGTAATCCTCAACTTAAACAATGTAATATGACAAAAGAGGGTGAAAATTTTTATGTTCAAAAATGTACCGGAAGACGTAGCAGGATGGGTGGGATATGATGCTACAGGACCCACATTTTAGAAATTTCAAGAAATGGTAACAGAAATTTTCCAATGCGTTGAAGAGACAGACGATCTACCGAAGTTAAATGTGCCCTCGGGAACTCCCGGTCCACCAGCAGTGACACTTACCATTTAAACATAAACGAACGACACCAATAGAGGTCAGTGCCGACTTATGACAGCCATTTGCCACGAAAGTAGCGAATGGTGTAGTTATCCGGATCACGTCCGCACAATCTCTTACTTTTACAGTAATTTAAAGGTCTTGAAGAACGCACAATTGTAGTGTAAAATTCCCTCCTCGCTGTAAGATGCAAACAAGACAGCAAAACGCAGGGGACCAACCACATATGCAAACAAGACAGCAAACAAGACAGCAAAACGCAGGGACAAACAAGACAGCAAAACGCAGGGGCCCAACCACATGTAACAAAAAAAATGGGCGTATAAAATACAGTTCATGTTCTGTCGACGAGTTTATGCATATTATCACCCGTAGAGTCTGACCGACATTCAGAGAGGACAGATGGTCGGGGTCCTATCTTCTCTAAAGAGGTTTAGATATGGTCTTTCATGGAGTACCGTCGTTACAGTCAGTTAGAGTGCAAGTCTTAAGAATACATTGGTACAAGACTATAGATTGGTCAAGTACATGTACCATGGCGAGCGTCTGTCTGGTGACAGTAGGATCATATCTACTGTATAAAAGGCGTTTGATGATTAGCACTGCTGCATTTTCTATGGTTATGCTGTATAGTTACCTTTAATATTTCTAAATATTGTCTAGTATGTCACCATTAAAGGCAGGTTGTAAAATATCCATAGTAAAGAAAGAAGGGAATCTCTCTCTAACAACACTCGGTTGCAGCACCAACATCAGCTGTGAGCCGGATAACTACACCATTTGCTACTCGCGTGGCACTTTTGCTTGTATAGGTGGAAAATCGAATGATTTTGCCTTGCCTTCTCGACTATGAGACTGAATAACTGATGGGTACTTCTGTAACGTGTATCAGAATTTTAAAAGAAGCTTACGGTTATTTTGTACAACTTCCAGAAAGTCATTACCTGTTTATGAAAGCGGAAACCTTGACATAAAAGTAATTTTGCAAATTTCTTCTATGAAAATCCAGAATATTGGTACATGCTGTGGCGTACCGAATGACCTGTGAATTGTACGTATGACGGTAGTCTAGGAGCATACTTGTTACAAGACATTTTTCATCGTGACGAACTTCGCACTTCCAACTTCGTACTTCGCACTTCGAACATTGAAGAAAAGGTGGCGTAGCTGCCATTCGCGTATAAACTCATACGCGGAGTCATCTACATTTTGATTAGTCTACTTAATGGAATGGTATATTTTACTTCCTGTACAACTACTGCGCTTTTTTCGGCAACCAACTTAGAAATTAAAGTGCGAAGTTCGAAGTGCGAAGTTCGAAGTGCGAAGTTCGAAGTGCGAAGTGCGAAGTTCGTCATGGTGAAAAAAGTCTAGTACTTGGAGAGCTATACTACTACTTCTATTGGGGATTTCAACAACATCTTGTTGGGGACTTCTTATTTTCTTTAATGCTAGAGAGAATTTTTTCAATCAAGTTTAATTATAAATAGAGGCGGACACTTTTCTTTTTAAAGATGAAATGAAATAAACAAACCAATAAAAGATGCACACTCCCCATTCTTGTATAATTTATCAACATGATCTTCACAGGGATTCCGCATCTAGGAATGAAAAAACGTCATGAATTATAAAATAAGTTTATGTAAGTTGTTCTTGAAAGGAGCTGATCAGATAAGGGCTGAATTTAGCCCTGAATATCATGAAGGCTTAGTATTTCTTCTACACAATGATCTATAGACAGGAAAAACTTGATCTTTACTAAAATATCAAGTATTTGGAGATTCCTCATACAACTTTTATTTTGGTTAGCTTACAATGTATTTCCCCAGGTAACACAAAACATTTTCGAAATATTTTTGTATGGTTTCAAACTGGTTCTGATGAAACAACTCGGGCAAAACGTTCCAAGAACATTTTAAAGACACTGTGCAGCTGTATAGAATGTTTAAAAAACGTTTAAACAACATTTAAGAGCGCTGAAGAAAATGAACTGTTTCCAAAAATAGTTTAGTGATATTTCTGGAACCATACAGAATTATGTTTTCAAAACATTTACTGAAATATTTTGACATGTTTTTAAAACATGCTTGTGTTAACTTGGTCAAGATACTAAAATTACAGTCCAAAGAGTAGGGGATAGTCATGTTGTATAGAAGCAAATATCAATAAAAAAACGTTGAAAATGAAGCTTGATATTGATAATATGGAAATCTATAAACATTAAAACATAGTTATAGTCTGAATAAATTACTAGAAATCAAATTTAAAAGACTGGTCTCAACTTTCCCCATGCAGTTTTAAATCTTGAATGTGAAATACGGTTGTATTTTGTATTAATTGGCTATAATGTTAAACGTCTTTAAATTCAGTAGCATCATTTAAAACCTGATAAATTTTCAGCATGAACCAGACATGCACGCTTCGGGCACTAAAGCCCCGTCAGTGATCCCCAGTCTAAACAATGCAATATGACCAAAAAGTACGAAAATTATGTCCAAAAATGTACCAAAAGACGTAGCAGAATGGGTGGGATATGATGCTACAGGACCCACGTTTTAGAAATTTCAAGAAATTTTGTAACAGAAAAATTTCAAATGCGCTGAAGAGACAGACGATCAACCGAAGTTGATCAAACTTGCTTACATGTGCCCTCGGGGACTCTTGGTCCACCAGCAGTGACACTCACCAAGTGGTTCAAATGTTAAACGTCTTTAAATTCAATAGCATCATTTAAATACCGCGAAATATACACTGTATAGTTATAAACAGCATGCTCTTGTTTATTTCATTCCAAAATCTTGTGCATTTCATGTGAACATGTTTAGAATAAATAAATGAATGACTTTAAAGGGAAAACCTTGCTTATATTATGGCCTAAAACAAAGATTCGTAAAAAGCCCCCACCCTCCCTTTTTCAGTTTTTCGTCGGCATCGTTCCTCCTAGCTACTGAACCCCACTTTGTTACTTTTACAGAAGTATCAATAAATCACTAATACACATCTATTAACAAAGTGGGGTTCTAAAGCTGGGGGGACAATGTTTTTAAAAAAATATTTCCATTTTCCATTGATTTCTATAGAAGAAAAACATATTTTGACCCAAAATAGGGAATACAATGCACAATAAATCTTATGTAACTGCTGAATATGATGAAACCAAGAACTGGCATCAATTTTGTGAAAGAATTTTTTTTTGAAGTTTCCATTTTGAATTTTTTTTTTTTTCATCAGGGTAGATTTTACGCCTTATCTTATCAGCTCCTTATTAGTTTTGAGTTCTATGTACGAAAACTTTATGTATAGGACAAAAGGAGTATGAAGTCGACAGTAATGAAAAGAGAGTGATTTTTCGCGAAGTCAATTGATCAGTAAAGTACGCGATAATAACCCATTGACAGACTTTTCTCGTTTACTTTGTACACGAGGTAGGGAGGATATCACCGACATAACCAAGGTTCAGTTATCACAACGGATCACACACGAATACGACGGGAAACAAGAAACAAACAAACGAAGACATTCAGAACAATCGTACAGATCTATATGTCTGAGTAATATCCAGAGAGTCCCAACGCAATAACAAAACTGCTTACTGTAGCTACTTAAAACATTAAATTAAGAATATGTAAAAGTTCAAGATATGAAACTGTTCTTTTTCATTAGTAGTTCTACTTCTACTTCTCGGAATTCACTTTGCGGATATATCGCGCACAGATTAAACTCTATAAAAATTTAGAAAATTAAAGGAAATGATCAGATATTTGATTTAAGCTAATGCAATAAAAGAAAATTTGTACCTTTCTATTGATGTCTGTATTATTTTCATTTTTTCTCTCATAATATATCGAACCAGCATTTGAGATCACCATGACATCTTCGTCACCGCGGGCTTGATAATTAAGCTGACAAATACGAAACGATGGCAAGTAGTTTATGGACCGACATTGCACAGCTACATCGCAGTTTCGGATACACTCCCTGATAGAAACCTCGATTATTGTTGTTAACAAAGCATTCAATAATTGTAAACCATACTCAATTTTAAGACTTGCATAGATAATATCGAATTGTTTCAGGAGAATAAGGAAACAAATGATGATCAAACAGCTCTGAAAAGTTGACAAATTCATATCGGTGCAAAGGATGTCCAATACCCTGCTTCTTTATCTTTTATAGATGTGAAAAGCATTTATTAACTCGTGCAATATTTGCACTAGAAAATCTGTTATGTATATTTACCTCAAATATCAATGACAATCTTGTCTTTTACTTAATGTATTCATGGACATTTTTCAGCGATAAAGTTTGTATTTGATCTTCAACTGCATTCATACATTTTTAATACTTTCACTGCATAAGCGAATGTAACATATTGAGATATTATGTTAAGACGTAGCTCGTTCATTGGTAAGTGTTTAAGTATAAATCAGTGAAATTCTTTTGAAAATCAAAATATCCTTTCATCTTAGAAAAGAAACAAAATATCATTTAGATCTTTCAGATCGCTTGGTCATTGATTTATTGTACCAAGATCCTTTGTAGTTAATTTCACCATGTGACATGAAATTGCTTCAATCAGCAGAGCACAACCAGTTTATTCATACATTATTTATGTTTTCACTGCATTCCCGAATATAAAATGATAAAATGCAACACGTTCATTAGTAAGAGTTTTGACGCGTTTAATACGGTAAAAATCTTTTGTCTTAGGAAATCTTAGGTATCCTTTCATCTTAGAAAACTAATAGTTCATTATTGATAATTTTCAGTCCCTTTATCTTTGATTAAGAGAGAGAATCTTTGTAACAGACAATCTTATACAATTATTGACTTGAATGAGTGCAATATATGATTCGCTGGATCTGAAGACAAAATGCTGCCCAAGGCCGAAGGCTGTATTTTGTCTGAAGGTCCAACAAATCATATCTTGCCAATATTCCCCAGTCAATAATTGTTTTGTAAGTCTTACTTCAATACTGTAACATCGTTTACCTTAATTTTCGTCTCTGAGAGAGAGAGAGAGAGAGAGAGAGAGAGAGAGAGAGAGAGAGAGAGAGAGAGAGAGAGAGGAGAGCATCGGAGAAATATAGGTAAAGTTTACAAAGTCATCAATGAAGTTATGTTACAAATGATGTGAAGTGTATCGGTCAATAGTTTTGAAAATTTAACCGCATCGTCTATTGAGATAAAGAAAATGTTGACGATAATCTCAACAGCACTAGCACAAAATTTGGCATCTTAGGTACCCTAGCCTAGCAAGCTAGAGGTGTGACCAGTTACACGGGATTAGAAAGATTCTTCTGTCTGGCTAGCCGCACCCGCCGTCGATTTTCACGCACGAAAATGAAAACAATATCTAAAATACATGCACTGTCTGAGATTATGTCTATATAGGAAGTGCTATGGCGACCATGTCAGGGGAAAATATCCAAAACACTAACCGTCAAACCCCGTGCGGTGCTTTTTTTACGTGCTCCACACGGCTCAATACGGCTCACATAATTGTGACTCAAATGAGTTAAAAAAGATCCTGACGATAATCTCAACAGCACTCACAATAGAGCACAAAATTAAGCATCGATGTACCCCTAGAAGGCTAGAGGTGTGACCAGGTGACTGAGGAATCATTGTCTAACCGGAAAGAGGGAGTGTTGCGCGAACCTAATCCGCATAACCACACTTACTCCTGCTAACGTGGCACATGACCGTCCTAATTTAAGTCGCGTTGGTTTATGTGTAGTCTTTTGTGTGTGTGGTTTTGATGTCATATTCGGTTTTCTCGTTCATTTGCGTCTCTTAATGTATATGTCTTCTCTGTGATTTCGATTGGGATGTTTTGATGTGTTGCCTATTACAATTTTTGTTTAACGATCCATTTACCTATGTAGAAACAATACTTTATGTTCAGCTCTCATGTTAACCTATGTTGGAAACTTCCAGAAACGACAAGTTTGGTTTAGTATAATGACCATATCCCTATATACAGCACAAAATCGATAATTCAGTAAATCAGAAATCGAAGGCATACAAAATCAGGATAAAACAGGAGCCAAAGCAAACAAACAAAAACCTCCACCATATGAAAAGAAGCGAACTCCCGATAAGTTGAAAAAAATCTGAAAATATCATAATTAAATCATGCCTCGAGGACAGCGAAAATTTTGACGATGATTGGATTAAAAATATAAAATTAGAATTAAATCATTTAGGACATGGTCACATTTGGGAAATGGAACAAATAGACTTAAAATTAACAGCGATTCCACGATGTCCGTGCACAAGAAATACGTCTCACGAGGAGAAAATTACAAATATCTGGCGGATAACTTTGGAATACAACATTATCTTACTAAATCTATTAATGAACTTCATAGGAAATGTATCACAAGAATTAGATTATCTTCACATAACCTTAACATTGAGACAGGCAGATACAGACGTGAAACTAGAACAGACAGACGATGTACACTATGTGACCTTGACGACCTAGAGGACGAATATCACTTTATTCTTAAATGCCCTTTATATAATTATCTGAGAGTATCCTTGATTAAACCGTATTATCTTAGAAGATCCAATGCATTTAAAGTTATAGATTTACTTGGTACGAGATACCGTTGTTTTACAAACATTGTGACAAAAGCTGTAGATATTTGCGTGGAAACCACCACAACATTGTGTTTCATATATTTCGACCACGACGTTCCTTTTGTCGGGTACCTGTAAAGTGCGAAACGAAACAAAAACGAAACGAAACGAAACGAAACAAATCGAAACGAAACGAAACAAATCGAAACGAAACGAAACAAATCGAAACGAAACGAAACAGATCGAAACGAAACGAAACAAAACGAAACGAAACGAAACAGATCGAAACGAAACGAAACAAAACATAAAACTCAAAGAAAATGAGAAAAAGAGGAAAAATCGCCGAAAACGAATATTTCAAGACAAGATCTTATTTAAGGGTACCACTCTCCTCCTGCCGCCTCCCCCCTCCCCGTGGGGAAGGGGGGTCTTTGGCGGTCAAGACAAATGTATAAACTTTAAAGTGTAAATTGGTGCAATTGTGAAGTTATTTGGGTTATTTCCTTTTTTTAAATAGCTATTCTCTGTAAGCATTTGCACTTTTATGAAGGACGCATGGCACGGCATGTCTAAGATTTTGATAAAATTTGTACATAAGGTTGGGTCTGAACAAAAAGTAAAAATTTGTTATATATTTTCTTAATATCACATCCGGTTGCCACGGAAACGGACTTTGAATATTGAAAAAATGCATTTTGGGGCGTTTTTGAAGTCACATACATAATTTATCCAGCATAATCTAAAACAAACACTAATGAATTATCAGTACCCTAACATTGCTCTTTCAAGTTAAGTAATAATACTGTTGGGTTTATGGTCTTATCTATATGTTTCCATAGCAACAACACAGGTACCCTATCAAAATAGTATTTTTGGCATTTTTTCAAAATTCAATGATAAATTACTTACATTTTGGATTTTTTTATGCAAATAAACCATAAGCATTTACATTGGGACCAAGTTTCTGTTCGTTGCTATGGCAACATGACCTCAAATCGCAAAAATGAAAGCAATTTTGGACAATATTTAGAGTCCTTTTTTACTAGATCATTGAATTTTAATTCAAAGTGATGAGAATTAATTAATGCAATAAAGTAGATCTTTAATTACACGAAAGAAAATTTTTAAAAATATTCAGGAAATAGCCTGTTGCTATGGGAACGACTGTGTAAAATTGCACATAGGCCCACTTTGAGTCCTTGGATACGGGCATCAAAAGTTAAGTAATCTGATTTTTTTAAAATCTAAAATAAAGTTTAGACTTTGCTTTATCGTATATGTTAAAAAGGTTGTGTAAGCCTGTTTCGTTTTTTGAGGAAAAGGCTTCGAAAATCAACAAAAAATGCTTATTTTTATAATGTATGGCCAAATTACCATAGCAACCATGAATTATTTGAAACTTTTTTATTATATTTTGATAGAGGCTTACTTGATCTTTATTGTTATTAAATTTGAACATCCTGGGATTAATAATTACTGTTTTATGAAAATAATAAAAAATGGTTGCCATGGAAACATATGTTCCCCATAGCTTTTTCACGGTTTTTGAAAGAGCTCTTTGTGTTGGATATTTCCCAACAATTTTCATCTGTTCATCATGATGCAAAATTTTTTTAAATGACTCTGAAGTTGCAAAATAAGTAATATTAAAGACCATAGTTACCGTTGCCAAGGTAACTTATGTAACTAGCAACAAATGGGTTTATCTTGAATTTGCTCATTTTATAAAATAAATCCTATTTCCTTATTATATACCCATCAAGAGAGAAGAAAAATTGGAAAATACAAACATCATTTTGAAATCAATATATCAAAATTAGCTAATTATGTTGTCATGGTAACCAGCCTTTTACAATATCAGACACTACTAGTGAGCTTATTTAAAATTTTATGTCCTAATCTTTAGGATGCATAAAAAATCTTCCATTGATGTCACATATAGACCAAATTATAGAACTTCAAATTAGCTCAATTTTGCCAATTTTTCAACTTTAAAGGCCGTTGCCATGGTAACCAGATGACCTACAATTAAATTTTTTGTCAAATTTTCCTTTTTTCATTAATCCCTACTTATGTGTGAAATTTCATGAAAATCGGAGACCATGCGTGCCGAAATTGTTTAAATGGTTACAGAGAATTGCTGTTAAATCTTGAAAATAAGAAATAGACCTTAAAAGGATGAAAAACTAAGGTGAGCGAATTGAGCCTGAAGTATTTGAAAAATGAATTGAAAATTGCGGCGAGCGAAGCGATCGGAAATTTTTTTTAAGGTATATATAGATGAATTTCGTGGTAAGTTTTTAAATTGAGATTATGTACATGAACGCATAAAAGCAAGATTATTTATATTAAAAGTAATTTCCTTTTTTTTGGGGGGGGGGGTTACTGTTACCCTCCCAATCATCTGTCCCTCCTCTCGCCCCCTTCTTCCCTCCTCCCGTCCCCTTTCTCTCCCCTCCCTTTGTTCCTGTCCACTCCCTCATTATTGCCTTCAACCGTTAGTTCTTGTGGCTGGAGGGTTTTTTAAAGAATCAAAGTTGACGATTAAAACATAATACTAGTATATACGGTATATAGCACAATTGCATTTTAAAGGAGAGTCAATGGGATGAATAACCTCGTCATAAACGGAAAAATATTATTTGGCAGGGAGGAGTCTAGCGCAGAGGAAACGGAACTGTTCCGTTATGTGTATTTGAAAATTTTATCAGAAAAATGAGAACAATTAAAAACTGGGGGGGGGGGGGGGCACATTTCGTTTGAAAAAGGATCAGATTTTTTTTCCTGAAATGTGCCCCCACCCCGTTTTATGATCTCATTACGGTGTCATAGCGTGGTTTTCTATCCCCACCCTTTTATTCCTCTTAAATATATGAATGGCATTTGACATTTACTTTTTTTAATTGTCAACTTTGACTCTTTCAAGAAACCCTCTCGGCACTAGTTACAAATGTAGAACTCTTGGATTTTAGAGGCAATATTACATGCTGATCTTGTCTTGAAATATTCGTTTTCGGCGATTTTCCCTCTTTTTCTCATTTTCTTTAAGTTTTATGTTTTGTTTCGATTCGTTTCGATCTGTTTCGTTTCGTTTCGATCTGTTTCGTTTCGTTTTGTTTCGTTTCGTTTCGATCTGTTTCGTTTCGTTTCGATTTGTTTCGTTTCGTTTCGATTTGTTTCGTTTCGTTTCGTTTTTGTTTCGTTTCGCACTTTACAGGGACCCCCTTTTGTCAGAATGTTTGTAAAAGCTACAATGATTTCTTGTTTGACAAACAAAGAATCACGAGTCATCAAAATATAATTTTTACGAGGACATCGGCTATAAAAGGATCAGTAAAATTGAATCAAAACAATCATCACGAGCGGTATGCCTCCATTTTGTGTTTGTGATTTCACGTGATTCTACTCAGTGAACAATTTTAGCCTAAAATTGAATCTAAAGTTGTCTTCGTTATCTGATCAACTTTTAAAATATGCCATCGTGGCACATTTGATCATTTTGCATTTTGACTAAAAAGAAGAGGGGTCAATGTACTAGATCTACACTTGAAATCCGAAAAGTATCGAGTGAAAAAGAAATGTATAAAATGTGCTATATATATTCAATAACAATTTGGATTTTACTGTAACTACTTAAATAAAAAAAACCCTTGAAAACATAAAAATATATTTTTTAAACCACAACGCTGTTGAAAGTACAGCAGTGGCGGATTTAGAGGGGGGGCCAGGGGCCCGGCCCCCCCCCCCTTTTTCACCCAAAGTTATTGATTCAGAATACTCTTTTTATGCTTAATCTCTTTACTTTTGGGGATTTTTTCGGCTCGCTTCGCTCGCCACACTTAATTTTTCATTCGCTGTCTATTTTTTCGTCTTCACTTTGTCTTGAACTTTCTTTGTCATCGTGTTTGAATGGATTCATAATTCATAAACATATACAAAATTCAAAATTAAATTCACACTTGAATAATTACCAAATGCTTCATTTTCATGGGCCGATCTAACCAGTTTAGACAGGTGGATAGTGGGGTTGCAATGCCCTAATCTTCCCAACCTTCCCCAATTGGTCAAACAAAAATAGAGGATGGAAAATGAGAGAGATATTGTAATCTTATGACAAAATCTAACCATCTATTTCAAAAATTTCCCGGCTCGAGCGCTCCGCTCGCCAATTTAGAATAATATATATACATGTATGTATATATACATGTATGAATGACTGAACCAAAACCAAAAAAAAAAAAAAAAAAAAAAAAACTTCAAATCTTAAAATTTTCCGGTTCGCTACGCTCGCCAGTATACCTATAAACTTAAGTAAACGTATCAAGACACTCTATCTTCTAAATGCAACATGCAGTTGGAATGACCCCCCCCCCAAACTTATTAATTAAAAGCACCAGTCTTGGAGGTCTTTTTTTTTTTTCGTCTTCGACCTTTTTTTTTTTTTTGTTTTTGTTTTTGTTTTTTTGTTTTTTTGTTTTTTTTGCTTGTCATTTTTCCTTTGAACAATTTTCTTCGAGCTGAAACTTTGGGCCCCCCTTTTCTGAAATCCTAGATCCGCCACTGTACAGTATATTTATTTTTTTTATATATATATAAAGAGAGAAAGAAAAGAAAAATCGCTGCCTCTGCAAGAAAATGGAATAGTAAAAAAACAAACAAACAAACAAACAAGAAACAAACGTATATATATATATATGTTACAGGGAATAAGTGTAATCAGGGATTTCGTGTAATTCCTGAAAGGTTCAGTAATTACATGTAATTCCTGATCATTTCAGGTATTACATGAAATCTCCAAAATATTAGGGATTACATGTAATTCCTGAAATATTTAAGCATTTTTACACTTATTTCCTGATTGTCAAAAACCTTATAAAAATGATTAATTTGGGATGTGATAAATATTTTTCATGTTCATATTAATCAAATGTATAATCCCATCACTGAACGATAGAAATAGAAGCTTTAAGATAGATATAGGTCAATTATATGTTAGAACCTCTCGAGACAAGTGTACACAGGCAATTGTGCTTCGTGTAAAAGTTATGTAAAATGTATATGAAATTTACATAAAAGTTCACATGAAATTTATGTGAAACGAGCACGAACATGAAATTTACATGTCGTTGAGATTTTTACATGAAATTCATGTAAATTTTCTGAAATGATTTTAATGTAAATTCAATTTCGCCAGGAAGTCACAAAGAAAAATTCATGTAAAATTCATGTGAAGTAAATTTACGTGAAATTCATATAAAATGTTTTTCACATAATCGTATGTGAAATTTATATGAATTTCACATGAATTTTCATGTGAAATTTACATGATGCTCATTTCATACGAATTTCACGTGAGGCACACTTGGCTGTGTACTACGTAGTATCTTACTCGAAAAGATGAGAAAACTCTACGAAACATAATTTGGTTTTTCATATAATTTTTGCCCATCGATGTGTGAATTAACCTCTCTAGTACATGTACATGCACTCGGCACAGTTGCATGTATGGAATCTTGATAGGAGCAATTGTAACATAGCTCTATCGTACCAAAGTGCAAAGATGATATATTGTCTTGTTTAAAGTAACAAATTTCAATGAAGCTTGCATTTAAAAATAATAGTACATGTATTTACATAAACACTAAGGAATGGGAGTTTCCAAAAGGTTTGTACTGGAATACCATGGAGACAGGAATTAATGATCATAGTTAGATTTGTTTAATGAACTTCCATACTTTCACGCGTGCTGTCGGGCGGGGACATTCGTTGCATACCCAATAATATAACATCATTTTTATGTATTTTAAATCCTTTCAAGATATCACATAAAAAGTAGTTGAAAATAAAAGCATTTTGAACATGTTGAAAGGTAGATGAAAATAAAAATATTGCTTTACATTTTGACTATTATTTAATGAAAGTCAGATACTAATTTTTTCGTAAGATACTTTTTTGATTTATCAATGTTTTATAGTATTTCGATTTTGTTTTCTGTCCTTTTTGCATAGATAATGCGAAAATAAATGGACCTTAAAATTTGAGCAATATTTTTATAGACATTACATGCATATACTAGTTAAAATGATTTAACCTTTTTGGCATAAATATTCCTTATTACTTGACCGAGAGGAGATTCAGCATCAAACGAGCGAAAAAAACATTCATTTTAAAAGTCAAAATAAGACAAAATTAAGGGTAGGAAATAAGTGTAAAAATTCATAAAAAAATCAGGAATTACATGAAATACCTGGCCAATTTTAGGAATTACATGTAATGACTGATCGAAACAGGGATTACACGAAATCCCTAAATTTCAGGAATTACATGAAATCCCTGATTACACTTATTCCCTGTAACATATATAAAGAAAATAAAACAGTAATAAAATACCCCCCGCAAAAATAGAGAAAACATAGACTCCCCCCCCCCTTTCCTTGTATCCAAGGAAGTGACGTCACGGAATGGAAACAATCCCGCCATATTCAACAAGTGCCAAAGTGAAAGTTGCAGAAAATTTGTAAAAAGGGTTATGACGAATTTTTGATAAAGGTGATGGAATTGATTTTAATAGTAGCTTATGTAGGTGAAAAGGTGTTATTATTCATCGTATATTTAGCTTTTCGTTCATCGATATGTTCAAAGCCGAATTCTTTAATAAGTTTTAATACAAAAATAAACTGACTGTGATGTGAGTGTTGTAAATATCAGTGCTTGTGCATCTGTATCTGTATCTGTATCTGTATAGTTACGTTATATAGTCCACTACTGGCACTTAAATAACGGTTAAGGGGGTGCGCTTCCTTAAAAAAAAATTTTAGTCGCGCCGCAGGGCTGATTTAAAGCTTCCTACCTTGGCGCAGCTTACTATATTGTCATCCAGCTGGTTCCAATCTGGGATTGTTCTCGGAAAAAATGAATATCTATACTGGTCGGGTACATATTATCGCCGGGCATATATTATCGCCACTTCATTTATATCTCCGCATATTGTTGATGTAGAAATTTATTTTTTTCACCATAATTACATCTTTTAAACATTAAATGGTATACAAAATTTCAACTAATTTCATAACCTGCAAATACTGAATTTTATGATAGAAAGTCGGTAAATCTGAATGTATATTCCCCGCCCCTCTGGGGAAAGGGTAGGTCTTCATCTTCCTATATCTCTTTGGTTTTTGATTTTTTTGTATGAATTTTTTCACAGTGGAAAAGAAGAAAGATCATAAATACAAATAATATCAATTTTGTTGAAAAAGTGTAAGATTTTTAGTAAGAACAGATAGAGGTGGCGATAATATGTACCCTTCCTTCTTTCAAACTTAGCTAAACCCTGACGTTCACAAATCACCGATAAATAAGAACAGATCATCAGATTTTCATGAAAATCACATGAAATGTGTATCAAGGGTTCTTCTTCAATCTGTGAAAATTTCATCGAATTTTATGAAGAAATAAAGATTTTAGGGCAAAACATGTTGAAAAAAGTGACGATAATATGTGCCCGACCAGTAGATGTCGGTATTACATCGAATGTTTGTAATTCACTTAAAATGGTTTGTTTGATAATTCTCAACAGTGTTTTGTGACACAAAGTCTGGAAGATATGTAGTAGTTAATATGTAGATTTAGGGCTAAAAACGGCCCTTATTTTATCAGCTCCTTTCCATATTCAGATTGCCCGCCAGACAACTGGTTCCAAAATGCTTATGTACAACCCTGAAACAGCTAATACTCGTTCTCGACTTTGAAATTTTATGTAAACATGAACTTTATTATAAGCGGACGCATAATATGAAAGTGAATAATGCGTACGGTGGGATGCAGCGATCGGAAATCAATGGGTCCTGGACGATTTTTATGCGTCAAAGACGCAGGACGCAGAGGTAGATTAATCCCTGTGTTATAACTAAGATTAACTTAAGACAAGTGTTATTCTTACACACACGGAAACGAGGTAAATCTTCAAAACATTCAGTAGCGCTTACGCAATGGTCAGTATATGTTGCTTTTATTTGAAACAATTATGTGGCTGTCTTGTGCCATTTGTATTTAGAAAATTATTAAAGTTCTATTACAAAAATTAATGTTTCCGAATTCTGTAAATATCATTGAGTATTTTCCAGCAAACGTTGCACCTGGATACCTGAAAACATGTGCCCCAAACTCTACCCAACCTCTCTTACTGCCATATTTTAAAAAAGAACAATTGACAAAGTTTTTTGGTCACCTGCAAAGCGATAGGAAATCCACAGTCCGTTAATCTCGGTTTTATTTTTATTATTTTTTTTTGGGGGGGGGATCCTAAGATCAAAACTGTAAGGTTATTGCATCATATGCAATATAAAAAAAATGTGCAAGATTTCATCGATTTGGACTATGATTTGACATCCCTACAGGATGTTTTAGAGTTAAAGCATTTTACTCCAAAAACTTTTGGACATGGAACTCGTGTGTTTTATATCCTTGCCAAGGCTCGGGGATAAAAAACACACAACTCGTTTCATAATACATCGTATGAAATGAAAATTCATTTGAGATCCTATATATATATTAAGAGGATAAAAGGTTGTTTTTTATGAGATAGACCCCTAAATTTGTTTTTTATTTTTTGGTTGGAATCGTGTGGAGGGGGCTGAGGGGGCTTAAAATATCGATTAACGTGTAGATCAATACCTGTATGAGTATACAGTAAAGATTAACTACCACCAAGGCCAAGCTGAATTTTAATTGATTGTTTGTGACAATGTCATTTATGGTATAGATCTCAGGGGTCTAGAATTCCAATTTCCTGTGCCCAGGGCAAGTGAAAAGTAAGGTCGGGGAAAATGCAAAGCAAGTGTCCACTTGCCCGTGGGCAAGTCAACTTATTGAACTTTATTCAGATTTCTTTCTTATCTCCTAATTCTGAGGCAGGGTTTTAATTTATTCTGTCTGTGGAATCAAGCACTCGATTTGCTTAATATGCCACATTTCAACATCGCCTTTAAAATAAGTTGCAGTATAACTGTATAAGTCTGTATTGTCTGTCTGTCTGTTTGTTTGTTTGTCCTAAAAACTTTAACATTGGGCATAACTTTTGAATGGAAGGTGAAAGAGCTTTCATATTTCACATGTGTATTCCTTGTGACAAGACCTTTCTATAGATACCAAAATTTTTGACCTCGTGACCTTGATCTTTGACCTACTTTTCAAAAACTTTAACATTGGGTATAACTTTTGAATGGTAAGTGATAGGGCTTTCATATTTCACATGTGTATTCCTTGTGACAAGACCTTTCCATTGATACCAAAAAAATTTTTGACCTCTTGACCTTGGCCTTGACCTTTCACCTAATTTTCAAACACTTTAACATTGGGTATAACTTTTGAATGGTAATTGATAGGGCTTTCATATTTCAGATGTGTATTCCTTGTGACAAGACCTTTCCATTGATACCATAATTTTTACCTCATGACCTTGACCTTTGACCTACTTTTCGAAAACTTTTACATTGGGCATAACTTTTTAATAGTAAGTGATAGGGCTTTCATATTTCACATGTGTATTCCCTGTCTCAAGATTTTCCATTGATACCAAAGAAATTTAACCTAGTGACCCTGACCTTGACCTTTCACATACTTAACAGAAAATGGTGTTCATACTAACAAAGATGCCACTGGGGGCATTCGCGTTTCACAAACACAAGCTTTATTGGTACATGTATATGAATTAATGCATCTTAGTGTGATACAGGTCAAGTTTGATTTTAAGTTTCTGTGACCTATTTTTACAAGAGTTATGGCCCTTAGACATAGCAAATTTCTTCTTGAAATTTTCAGTTTTCCGGACTTCTCTTGACTTTTATTGCAAATAATTAACTGATTTTTAGTATGTGAATACATAATAATGTGATACATATCAATTTCGAGTTTAAATTCAATTGACCAATTTTCACAAGAGTTATGGCCCTTGGACTTTGCAAATATCATGAAAAATCAGTTCTCCGGACTTTTCTTTGGTTCTATTGCAGATAATGAACTGATTTTTAGTATATTGACATCTTTAGTGTGATACAGACCAAGCTTGATTTTGCTTTCCATTAACCTATTTTTACAACAGTAATGGCCCTTGGACTTAGCAAATTTCATGATATTTTCAGTTTTCCGGACATTTCTTGGCTGTTATTGCAGATAATGAGCTGACTTTTAGTATATGAATACATTATGGTGTGGTACAGATCCAGGGTTTTTTCTAGCCTCTGATCTCAGGGGCCTGGGCCGATGAAATTGGGAATTTTGCAACATTTCAACCTAAATTGAGAAATGAATTTCAAACAAATAAAAGATATATTCAAGCTAATTATCCCTTATCATATCAATTGTCTATATTTTGAATCCCTCCTAGACTAGAGTTAACTAACACAACATGTTTGTTCTAGTACTTTTGCTTTCCTTTCAGTTAATGATACGTAAATTGGAAATGAATCTCTCCTTTTGGAGAAAAGATTGAATTGGGAATTTTTAGGTCTAAAATTGGGAAAAAGTACCACTTTTTGGCGTTGGGAATGGGGCCGAATTTCGGCCCCCTACAGACCCTTATAAAATCCCTGAGATCAGTCGAGTTTAATTTTGATTGACCAATTTTCGCAAGAGTTATGACCCTTGGATTAAGCAAATATCATGAAGGATCAGTTTTCCGGACTTTGCTTGGTTGTTATTGCAGATAATGAACTGATGAATAGAGATGCAGGACATAAAGGGGTAGGGGCATAATCTGCCGTTTTTGGCCCCATTTTTTACTATTTTTCAAAAATTGTTTTCATACTATTTTTTATCTTTCAAATAAGAATAGATATATTGTTGTTTATTGAAACTGAATTGCAAATAGATATAATCAACTAATATGAGTGTTATTTATCGCCAAAATTGCCCACTACTATAGAAATTAGTAGTAAAATGATAACAACCAGATTTTAACGTAATAGTTTATAGTATATATAGAGCAAGCGCATGTAACAAACTTATACTTTCCATGTACATTCAGAATATAAAAAGGAATGTCCCATATGAGTATGAACCTGTTACACGCCCTTGCTCTAGGGCTTACAACTTTAGGTATGTATGTCCCTTGCCAAAAATCAGAATTTCTAATGTGAAGACATAGTATTAAACATTTTATCATTTTGCCCTGAAAGGCACAGTTTTAAAAAAATCACACAAAATTTGTCATTTTTTGTTCAGAAGAAGCATACTGAATAAGAAAATAAAACTTTTTAAAAAATTCTGATTGGGGCCAAAAATGGTCACTTCTGCCCCTACCCCTTTATGCCGGTAGGGGACTTATATAGCTCAGCGATCATTACATTTTTTATTTTGAGAGCCCTTTGGGGGAATCCATGTATCTTTCATAGAAGACCATGAGAGAGTCTTATAATACCATATGCATTGAGGTTGACTACCTCCCCTCCTCCAATCAATTAATTTAAAAAAATTACCTTAAGTTTTCAAGCAACTTATAAATTCCTAATTTTGTCTTCTAGAATGATTTAGTAACCTCTTCACATAACTGTTTTACTGCTATGTCCACGCAACATATCACTTCTACTAGTCATATACATAATAAGTAAGGTAATGGATGGTTTGTAATGATGGTAGCATACACATTTAAATTCTCAATCTTTTCATTCTTACAAGGGCTTCTCATATCAGTATTAATTGCGAATATCAAGGTTAAATACTATTCCCTTAAAATTTATTTAATATTTATTAAATTGGGCTTAATTATCTTAAAATGAACGGAGCAAAGTGTGAATGAAATTTAAATTTTATTTTGAAAAGGAAAGTCTGAATATGCAGGAAAAATTCTTGCTCTTGGGATGAAAATTCTATTTAAAAATCTACAAGGTTACAATTTTGCACAAATTTGCAACTTTTTAACAGTCAGGTGTCACCCTGGTACATGTGATTTTATAAATCTCGCAAAGAAGTAATTTTCAGAGCAAATCTGGTCAACGTTAAAGGAATCCCATCTGAAACGATATTTTGTATTTCCTGCTGATACATTTCCACGTAACGTAGATAGAAGTTCTCGCGAGATTTCAGACAGTTAAACAACATGGCTGACATCGACATGGTAAGTCAGAGTTTCCTTAACATGCTAAAAAAAAACCAAAAAAGAGTTTTTTAAGTTCTTAAGACAAAATATAGTGCAACTTTGTAACAATTTTTTGAAGTAAATAGAATTTTGCCATGCAACCACTTAATTTTTAGCTCTACTGGCCAAAGACCAGTTAAGCTTATGCGATCGCCCAGCGTCTGTCGTCTGTCCAGCGTCTGTAAACAATTTTTGTGGCATCAACTCCTCTGAATCTATAGAATTAATGATAGAAGTGTAATTCTACGAATCTACAGTCTTTCTGCTTTATGATGGGTCTGTGGTCTAGTTGTGCACCTGATATTTTGTTTGAGCCCCTGACTCCCAGAGTCTTAGAAAATGAGTGTGGTCATTTTCTAGGGCTGGGACAATACTCTGATTCATCGATGCATATCGAAATTTCATTCGCGATCCAAGTATCTATACACCCAACGATAAGTTAAAATTTACAAAAATATCTGTTTGGATTTTCCAGATTCTTTTGTCCATCATACCAAAAACGATAATAATGTTTGAAGAAAACATGAGAAGGTTTTATCAATTAATTTAGTATCGCGATACTCCTCTGACACTATAAATGTTGGAGTCTTAATTCTTTTTCTAATATGATGGTATACCTGCCAACCGTTCCAATTTTAGTAGAATTTTTCCTATTTTTATAGGCTAATTCCGCATTCCGGATTGAGACTTGTCTGTTCCACTTTCGACAATTATTGCGCACTTGTTGAAGTTACCTCTCTTGTTTCTTCACTCTCTTGTAAATGCTTAGGTTTACTAAAGGCGCATGTTTAAAGCGCAGAACTGACCAAGGACGAAACGGTAACAAACAACTTTGAAATCTGGCAACGAAAGACATCGACAATTTAAGGACAAAAACAACAATACTGACAGAGGAGATAGCTACAATGAGGCGTCACCTTTATTGGAAGATCAATATGCACAGGAAACAAGTTCAAAAACGATTACTTTTTTTACAGGGCTATTTCCCTAAGTGAAAGAGGGCCAAGAATTTGCTTACTGTGCCATACCAGTGCGGGGTATAGATGTGATCACATATTTTACCAAACATATTTGTCTCAAAAACACATGGGTTTCTGAACAACAGAATTATAGAAAGACAATCAAGTAAAATTGGTGAAAAGATGAATGATGGGTTATACATTTTTTTGTGGCTTGATAAATAACTGTAAGGTTATTTTATCGTGGTAGAATGATTAAAATCTTAATGGAAGATGGGGGGGGGGGGGGGGTTTCCATGGAACCGTGAGCCCACTGTTCCTCCTAACCATGTCTAGGGTTGGCAGGTATGTGATGGGTCTGTGGTCAAGTTGTGTACCTGATATCATGTTGTTTGAGCCTCTGACCTCCGTGGTCTTAGTTAATGGGTGGGGTTCATTTTCTCCTATATAACTCTTAAGTAATCTTGTGCACACAACTCCTCTGACACTAGATATGATGGAGACTTAATTCTTTTTGCAATTATGGGTCTGTAGTCAAGTTGTGCACCTGATATTGTTTTTGAGCCCCTGATCCCCAGGGTCTTAGAAAATGGGCGTGGTAAGATATATATATATATAGAGTTCATTCTTTATGCAATCATGTTGTCATGTCGGTCATTGATAGTACGTTTTAAGCTAGTATCCCCTGGCCCCTAGAATCTTGGAAAATATAGGTGTGGCGTTCTATTTTGAAATACTTTATCTACGATATTATGAATTATCATGACTTTATGAGTGAAATTCTATTTGAAGTCTAATCGATATGTTGTTATGTTAGGCTTCTTGTAATTAGTTAGAGCACCTGCTCTCTATGGTCTTTTAATAAAAATGAAAATTTATATTGATCATATTTATGCGTAGGTATCTTATTCACTTGTCATTGAGTGAATAAAACAAAACCAGAAGAACTGCAATCTAGTCAGAGACTTCTGGTTAAAATATTTCAATGAATATGTTACATTGATAAAAATGAATCTTTTCACAAAAGTATATTTTCATGAAAATTAAGTCTGCAATACATTTAAATTGATACAAAGTAAAATCTTTGATTTTTGATTACTTTTACAAGGAAGACAACTCTTATGGCATTCAGGAAACAAATCTGTCTTCACCAGATTCTGTATCAACCAATGAGGATGAAGAATCAACAAACAGATACATTGATATTTTATCTGTAAGTATACAGTTCTTAAAAAAAACTACAATTATGTTGATTGGGTAATAAATTCTAAATGTCAGACAGAAAAAGTTCAAGCATAAGATTTTCAGCAAATTTGGTTGCTCCATCCCTCTCCATCTTTAAGTATGCTTATGAATATCATCAGAATGAATATCATGAGTATGAATATCATGAGTATGAATATCATCAGAATGAATATCATGAGTATGAATATCATCAGAATGAATATCATGAGTATGAATATCATCAGAATGAATATCATGAGTATGAATATCATCAGAATGAATATCATGAGTATGAATATCATCAGGATGAATATCATGAGTATGAATATCATCAGAATGAATATCATCAGAATGAATATCATGAGTATGAATATCATCAGAATGAATATCATGAGTATGAATATCATCAGAATGAATATCATGAGTATGAATATCATCAGAATGAATATCATGAGTATGAATATCATCAGGATGAATATCATGAGTATGAATATCATCAGAATGAATATCATGAGTATGAATATCATCAGGATGAATATCATGAGTATGAATATCATCAGAATGAATATCATTAGTATGAATATCATCAGAATGAATATCATGAGTATGAATATCATCAGAATGAATATCATGAGTATGAATATCATCAGTATGAATATCATGAGTATGAATATCATCAGAATGAATATCATGAGTATGAATATCATCAGAATGAATATCATGAGTATGAATATCATCAGTATGAATATCATGAGTATGAATATCATCAGAATGAATATCATGAGTATGAATATCATCAGAATGAATATCATGAGTATGAATATCATCAGAATGAATATCATCAGTATGAATATCATCAGTATGAATATCATCAGAATGAATATCATCAGAATGAATATCATGAGTATGAATATCATCAGAATGAATATCATGAGTATGAATATCATCAGAATGAATATCATGAGTATGAATATCATCAGAATGAATATCATCAGAATGAATATCATCAGAATGAATATCATGAGTATGAATATCATCAGAATGAATATCATGAGTATGAATATCATCAGAATGAATATCATGAGTATGAATATCATCAGAATGAATATCATGAGTATGAATATCATCAGAATGAATATCATGAGTATGAATATCATCAGAATGAATATCATGAGTATGAATATCATCAGAATGAATATCATGAGTATGAATATCATCAGAATGAATATCATCAGAATGAATATCATCAGAATGAATATCATGAGTATGAATATCATCAGAATGAATATCATGAGTATGAATATCATGAGTATGAATATCATCAGAATGAATATCATGAGTATATTTTAATTGTATATACATGTATTTGTCTTTGATCATTGTTCCTTTTATAAAATTTCTAGGAAGAGGTTAAACAACTGATATTAAGCTACCTCGATGTACCATCCCTGTGTAGTGCTTGTCAGACTTCAAGGTAAGTTTTATAGATATATACATGATATATGAATACAGAGAGACTTGATTTACAATCTATGAAAGATTTTCTGGATGAAAATTTGTATTAAAGATAAACAGACAAAAATGAAAAGAAAAAGTAAAATTCTATAAATGAGTCTTTTCACAAAAGCATATTTTCATGAAAATTCAGTCTGCAATGCATTTAAATTGATACAAAGTAAAATTTTTATTATGCCCCCGGAAACAAAGATTCGGGGGCATATAGTTTTTGGCCTGTCCGTCTGTTTGTCTGTCTGTTTGTCCGAAAAACTTTAACATTGGACATAGCTTTTGAATGGTAAGTGATAGGGCTTTCATATAACACATGTGTATTCCTTGTGACAAGACCTTTCCAATGATACCAAAATTTTTGACCTCATGACCTTGACCTTGACCTTTGACCTACTTTTACAAAACTTTAACATTGAGCATAAATTTTGAATGGTAAGTGATAGGGCTTTCATATTTCTTATGTGTATTTCTTGTGACAAGACCTTTCCATTGATACCAAAATTTTTTACCTTGTGACCTGGACCTTGACCTTTGACCTACTTTGCAAAAACTTTAACATTGAGAATACTTTTTGAATGGTAAGTGATAGGGCTTTGACATTTTACATGTGTATTCCTTGTCACAAGATTTTTCCATTGATACCAAAATTTTTTAACCAAGTGACCCTGACCTTGACCTTTTAAATACATGTACTTAGTAGTAAATAGTGTTTATACTAACAAAGATGCCACCGGGGGCATTCGTGTTTCACAAACACAGGCTTTATTTTGATTACTTTTCCAAGGAAGACAACTCTGATGGCATTCAGGAAACAAATCTGTCGTCACCAGATTCTGTATCAACCAATGAGGATGAAGAATCAACAAACTGATACATTGATATTTTATCTGTAAGTACATAGTTCTTTAAAAAAAAACAACTACAATTACGTTGATTGGGTAACAATTTCTAAATGTCAGACAGAAAAAAATAAAGCATAAGATTGTCAGCAAATTTGGTTGCTCCATCCCTCTCCATCTTTAAGTATGCTTATGAATATCATCAGAATGAATATCATGAGTATGAATATCATCAGGATGAATATCATGAGTATGAATATCATCAGAATGAATATCATGAGTATGAATATCATCAGAATGAATATCATGAGTATGAATATCATCAGAATGAATATCATGAGTATGAATATCATCAGAATGAATATCATGAGTATGAATATCATCAGAATGAATATCATGAGTATGAATATCATCAGAATGAATATCATGAGTATGAATATCATCAGAATGAATATCATCAGAATGAATATCATCAGAATGAATATCATGAGTATGAATATCATCAGAATGAATATCATGAGTATGAATATCATCAGAATGAATATCATGAGTATGAATATCATCAGAATGAATATCATGAGTATGAATATCATCAGAATGAATATCATGAGTATGAATATCATCAGAATGAATATCATGAGTATGAATATCATCAGGATGAATATCATGAGTATGAATATCATCAGGATGAATATCATGAGTATGAATATCATCAGAATGAATATCATGAGTATGAATATCATCAGAATGAATATCATCAGTATGAATATCATCAGGATGAATATCATGAGTATGAATATCATCAGAATGAATATCATGAGTATGAATATCATCAGAATGAATATCATGAGTATGAATATCATCAGAATGAATATCATGAGTATGAATATCATCAGAATGAATATCATGAGTATGAATATCATCAGAATGAATATCATGAGTATGAATATCATGAGTATGAATATCATCAGAATGAATATCATCAGAATGAATATCATGAGTATGAATATCATCAGAATGAATATCATGAGTATGAATATCATCAGGATGAATATCATGAGTATGAATATCATCAGGATGAATATCATGAGTATGAATATCATCAGAATGAATATCATGAGTATGAATATCATCAGAATGAATATCATCAGTATGAATATCATCAGGATGAATATCATGAGTATGAATATCATCAGAATGAATATCATGAGTATGAATATCATCAGAATGAATATCATGAGTATGAATATCATCAGAATGAATATCATGAGTATGAATATCATCAGAATGAATATCATGAGTATGAATATCATCAGAATGAATATCATGAGTATGAATATCATGAGTATGAATATCATCAGAATGAATATCATCAGAATGAATATCATGAGTATGAATATCATCAGAATGAATATCATGAGTATGAATATCATCAGAATGAATATCATGAGTATGAATATCATCAGAATGAATATCATGAGTATGAATATCATCAGAATGAATATCATGAGTATGAATATCATCAGAATGAATATCATCAGAATGAATTTAATGAGTATATTGTAATTGTATCTACGTGTATTTGACTTTGATCATTGTTCCTTTTATAAATTTTCTAGGAAGAGGTTATACAACTGATATTAAGCTACCTTGATGTACCATCCCTGTGTAGAGCTTGTCAGACTTCAAGGTAAGTTTTATAGATATATAAAGATAGAGAGACTTGATAAACAATCAGTGAAAGATTTTCTGGATGAAAGTTTTTATTAAAGATTAACAGACAGAAAATGAAAAGAAATAGTAATATTATAAAAATGAGTCTTTTCATGAAAGTTTATTTTCATGAAAATTCAGTCTGCAATACATTTAAGTTGATAGAAAGTAAAATTTTGATTTTTGATTACTTTTACAAGGAAGACAACTCTGATGGCATTCAGGAAATAAATCTGTCGTCACCAGATTCTGTATCAACCAATGAGGATGAAGAATCAACAAACTGATATATTGATATTTTATCTGTAAGTACAAAGATCTTAAAAAAAAAAGTACAATTTCGTTGACTTGACATAATACATAATACTCAGAGGATCACGTGTTTTCTATTGTGAGTAACGTGTTGAATAGATGTTAAAATTTCTTTAATTCTGATCTATTTCATGCTTAACTGATAGATAATCTCTTTACTTTATTAAGAAGATCTATACATTTATTTTTACAGGTTTTTCTAAAGAAACAGAGAAGAAATTTAAAGACTGATTAAGTGTCAAAATTGAAATTAAATTTGTTTTCAAAGTTTGCATGTGTTTGTAGTATTTTTATGAAATTTACATCTTACATGTAACAGGTGTAATGTGATGAAGCTTACCCCTGTCAGATACTGGTCTCACCTTAAGATGTTCGTAGTCTTTATAAGTCCACTTCTCGTAACCGGTTGGGATTACAAAGACTTCCTCAAGTCCTTTAGAAAATGAAATTATAATATTTGAAAAGAAATACAAATTCAAAATAGTAATTATGAAAAAATAAGAAAGAAATACCCCTTTGATAGTACATGTTTAACCAATGAGCAATGGGTTTTATATATCTGGGAAACACAGAAAAATATTGCTTACTACTGGTAGTGAAGAAATTTCAGGTTATTTATGAATTATATAACATGTATTAATAAATACTTTTATGCCCCCGTAATCGAAGATTCCGGGGCATATAGTTTTTAGCTCTACTGGTCTCTGACCAGTCGAGCTTATGCGATACCCCGTTGTCCGGCGTCCGTCCGTCTGTCCGTCCGTCCATCCGTAAACAATTCTTGTGCTCGCAACTCCTCTGAAACCATAGGAGATAGAAAGCTAATTCTTTTTGCATCTTACTTGGTATGTGGTCTAGTTGTGCACCTGACATTTGGTTTCAGCCCCTGACCCCCAGGGTCTTAGAAAATGGCCGTGGTCATGAAAATCTATGAAATCTTGTGCTCGCAACTCCTCTGACACTATAAATGATAGAGACTTGATTCTTTTTGCAATATGATGGGTCTATGGTCTAGTTGTGCACCTGATATTTTGTTTGAGCCCCTGACCCCCAGGGTCTTAGAAAATGGGTGTGGTCATTTTCTCCTATATAACTCTATGTAATCTTGTGCTCGCAACTCCTCTGACACTATAAATGATAGAGACTTGATTCTTTTTGCAATATGATGGGTCTGTGGTGTAGATGTGCACCTGATATTTTGTTTGAGCCCCTGACCCCCAGGGTCTTAGAAAAAGGGTGTGGTCATTTTCACCTATATAACTCTATGTAATCTTGTGCTCGTAACTCCTCTGACACTATAAGTGATAGAGACTTGATTCTTTTTGCAATATGATAGTTCTATGGTGCAGTTGTGCACCTGAAATTTTGTTTGAGCCCCTGACCCCCAGGGTCTTAGAAAAAGGGTGTGGTCATTTTCACCTATATAACTCTATGTAATCTTGTGCTTGCAACTCCTCTGACACTATAAATGATAGAGACTTGATTCTTTTTGCAATATGATGGGTCTGTGGTCTAGTTGTGCGCCTGATATTTTGTTTGAGCCCCTGAACCCCAGGGTCTTAGAAAAAGGGTGTGGTCATTTTCTCCTATATAACTCTATAAAATCTTGTGCTCGAAACTCCTCTGACACTATAAATGATAGAGATTTGATTCTTTTTGCAATATGATGGGTCTGTGGTGTAGTTGTGCACCTGATATTTTGTTTGAGCCCCTGACCCCCAGGGTCTTAGAAAAAGGGGGTGGTCATTTTTACCTATATAACTCTATATGTAATCTTGTGCTCGCAACTCCTCTGACACTATAAATGATAGAGACTTGATTCTTTTTGCAATATGATGGGTCTGTGGTCTAGTTGTGCAATTGATATTTTGTTTGAGCCCCTGACCTCCAGGGTAAAAAAATGGGTGTGGTCATTTTCTCCAATATAAGTCTATGTAATCCTGTGCTTGCAACTCCTCTGACACTATTAATGATGGAAACTTCATTCTTTTTTTGCTATTTGATTGGTCTGTGGTCTAGTTGTTCACCTGAGATTTTGTTTGAACCCGTGAACCCCAGGGTCTTAGAAAATGGGTGTGGTCATTTTCTCCTATATAAGTCTATGTAATCCTGTGCTCGCAACTCCTCTGACAATATATAATGATGGAAACTTCATTCTTTTTGCAATATGATTGGTCTGTGGTCTTGTTGTACACCATTATTTTGTTTGAGCCACTGACCCCCAGGGTCCTAGGAAATGGGTGTGGTCATTTCCTCCTAGTATATAACTGTTTGTAATTTTGTGCTCGCAACTCCTCTGACACTATAAATGATTGAGGCTTCATTCTTTTGCGATATGATTGGTTTGTGTTCTTGTTGTGCATCTGATATTTTGTTTGAGCCCCCGATCCCCAGGGTCTTAGAAAATGGATGTGGATAATTGTGTTCTTAACTCTTCAAAGCTATTAATGAATGAGAGTTGTTGTAATTCTAAATTAATAAGATGGATTTGTAGTTTTGTTATGTCATTGATACTTCATTTGAGCTAGCAGTCCCTGCTCCCTGGGATCTTGGAAAATGGGTGTGGCATTCTTTTTTTTAATACTTTATCTTGGATATTATGAATTATATGAGTGATATTCTAGTTGCAGACTATTGGATATGTTGTTTTCTTGTGCTACTTTTAATTTGTTAGAAAGCCTGCTCCCTTTGGTCTTAAAAATGGAAATTGATATTTATGTGTATGTATCTTATTCACTTGTCAATGAGTAAAAAAAAAACAAATATTAAACAAAACAACCAGGAGAGCTACAGTCTCGTCAGAGACTTCTGGTTGTCCTGTCCATTTGTCTTTCTGTTTGTCTGCAAAAACTTTAACCTTGGCCATAACTTTTAAATGGTAAGGGACAGGGCTTTGATATTTCACATGTGTATTCCTTGTGACAAGACCTTTCCATGGCTACCAAATTTTTGACCTTATGACCTTGACCTTGGAGTTTGACCATTTTACAATTTTTACTGACAAAGATGCCAACGATTTAATCTTTAATATTATTCAAAACTAGTTCTTATTAATTCCGCGTTTGTGTATTAGTAAGAGTGGGTTTGTCTGGATTCTTGTGAACAGTATAGAAGACACAGTAATCATCAAAGAAACATCAAACCTTCAACAAATGTTCCCCATAGGAAGACTATGAACAATATTGATTTTTTTAAGGTCAAGGTCACAGTGGACTTAAGCTTAAAATCCATGTGAACAGCATAGATGACATATCAATCACCGTAGTATCACCAAATCTTGCATAAATCTTCCCCTGGGGTCCTGATGAACCATATTGATTTTCAAGGTCAAGGGTCAAGGTCACAGTGGACTTAAGTTTTGAATCTTTTTGAACAGCATAGATGACATATCAATCACCGTAGTATCACTTGATGAATCCCTTGATTTTTAAGGCAAGGGTCAAGGTCACAGTCTTACGACTGAACAGCATAGAGGACATAGCAATCATTATAGGATCACCAAATCTTGCATAAAAGTTTCCCCTGGAGAGAAAATAAACCCTATTGATTATCAAGGTCCAATGTCAAGGTCACTGTACGCTCCCCCTGGAGAGAAAATAAACCCTATTGATTATCAAGGTCCAATGTCAAGGTCACTGAACGCTCCCCCTGGAGAGAAAATAAACCCTATTGATTATCAAGGTCCAATGTCAAGGTCACTGTACGCTCCCCCTGGAGAGAAAATAAACCCTATTGATTATCAAGGTCCAATGTCAAGGTCACTGAACGCTCCCCCTGGAGAGAAAATAAACCCTATTGATTATCAAGGTCCAATGTCAAGGTCACTGTACGCTCCCCCTGGAGAGAAGATAAACCCTATTGATTATCAAGGTCCAATGTCAAGGTCACTGTACACTCCCCTGGAGAAAAGATAAACCCTATTGATTATCAAGGTCCAATGCTAAGGTCAATGTGGACTTAAAAAATGAAGAGTAAAGAAGATAAAGGAATCATCACAGATCACCAAACCTAACGGACTTCAAAGGTCAAGGACATGATTTAATATAGAAATAACTTGTCTTGGTGATTTTCAATAAAACTATTACTTGATGCAGCTGTATAAACATGAAAAAATGTTAATATTTGAAACTAGGAAGGGACCTGGAATCGAGGATGACAAAGCTAGCATTAGCATGTTTTAGCTTTTCTCCCATGTTCCAATACGTCCAATACGATGGACAAGTTATGTTGATATTGAACAGTAACAATTTGAAATCACGTATATTCGTAAATTATAACCTAAAATTAGAATGCAATATGAGATATTTGGAAAAGGAAAATGGATTGAAGTGATTGATGAAAAAGTAAAATCACTTTAAGCAGTAATTATGATCCTATTGGACAAAGGTAAACAACCCTACATGTTAATATTGATTACTCTATAAGTGATTTAAAAATCACTTGTACCAGTATGTCACCTGTCTAAAGTGAAATTCAGCTACAATCTTAACTGAAACAGTCTCTTCTGAGAAAGTTATTTCCTTTTAAAATAATGGAAGTGCTGTCGCTTTCTACTGCTGTATTTTTAGCCGAGTTGCAAAACTCGGCTCTTAATTTGATGTGAGACGGGCGGGCGGGCGGGCGGTTGGGCGGGCGTCTGGGCGGGCGGGCGGGCGGGAGGGCGTCAACAATTGGTTTCCGGACTATAAGTCAACTACGAAAGAGGCTATAACAATGAAACTTCATACACTTACTCACCATTAGTCAAGGATGAGCCCTATTGATTTTGGGGTCAAAAGGTCAAAGGTCAAGGTCACAGGACTCAGATGATTGAAAATGGTTTCCGGACCATATTTCAGCCTGTATTGCACCTATAATCATGAAACTTGCCAGAAATGTTTCCCTTGAATCAAGGATGAGGCCTATTGATTTTGGGGTCAAAAGGTCAAAGGTCAAGGTCACAGGACTCAGATGATTGAAAATGGTTTCCGGACCATATTTCAGCCTGTATTGCACCTATAATCATGAAACTTGCCAGAAATGTTTCCCTTGAATCAAGGATGATGCCTATTGATTTTGGGGTCAAAAGGTCAAAGGTCAAGGTCACAGGACTTTTTTGATTGAAATTGGTTTTCGGACCATATTTCAGCCTGTATTGCACTTATAATCATGTAACTTGCCAGAAATGTTTCCTGTGAATAGAAAATGACCACTTTTGATTTTGGGGTCCAAAGGTCAAGGTCACAGGACTCTGATGATTGAAAATGGTTTCCTGGCCATATTTTAGCCTGTATTGCACCTAAAGTCATGAAACTTGCCAGAAATGTTTCCCTTGAATCAAGGATGAGGCCTATTGATTTTGGGGTCAAAAGGTCAAAGGTCAAGGTCACAGGACTCTGTTGATTGAAATTGGTTTTCGGACCATATTTCAGCCTGTATTGCACCTATAATCATGTAACTTGCCAGAAATGTTTCCTGTGAATAGAAAATGACCACTTTTGATTTTGGGGTCAAAAGGTCAAAGGTCAAGGTCACAGGACTCTGATGATTTGAAATGGTTTCCTGGCCATATTTTAGCCTGTATTGCACCTAAAGTCATGAAACTTGCCAATAATGATTCCCATGAATCAAGAATGACCCCTATTGATTTTGGGGTCAAAAGGTAAAAGGTCAAGGTCACAGGACTCCGATGATTGAAAGTGGTTTCCGGACCATATTTCAGCCTGTATTGCAATTATAATCATGAAGCTTGCCAGAAATGTTTCCCATGGATCAAGGATGACCACTATCAATTTTGGGGTTCAAAGGTCAAAGGTCAAGGTCACAGGACTAAGATGATTAAAAATGGTTTCCCGACTGAATTTGAGCCTGTATTGCACCTATTATCTTGTAACTTGCCAGAAATGTTTCCTATTAATTTTGGGGTCAAGAGATCAAAGGTCAAATTCATAGGACTCGTTAATTGAAAATGGTTTCTGAATTATATGAACATGATGAATGTGGATCAACCTGAAACATGCTAATAATGTTTCCCATCTGTCGAGACCATATTCAAATCATGTATATTTTACTTATATTCAAGTTTTGCAACTCGGCACTTTGCATCTTTGATGCATTTTAAGCTTATCTTACTTGCTATAGGAAATAAAACATTATTCAAATTTTTGTGTGAAATCATGCATTGGGTACATTGATATCAGTCAGATAATTACATGTAGAAGTAATTTTTTTTTAATTACATGTTGAAGTTGCACCTCTGACTGTCCACCCCCTAGCATTTATTGATTTCACCAAGCAATTATTGGTATATGCACCGTAAAATTACTTATTATAAAAGTGATACGAACACACCCTTAAAAATTCTGGAGTGCGAAAATTCTCAAGTGTGAAAAAGTTTGGTGCCAATCTTGCTACCTGTTTGTAGGCTGTTACCCATTGCGATCTGTTCCCCTTCTCGGATTATACAAAAACACTTTTCAGCATGTTCAGTGCCAAATTGCTCTGCAAAGTCGCATTCTGAAACTGCCACTTTTCAGATACATAATAAAAATTGTGTTTTTGATAAAGGAGTGATTTGTGACATCATAGTGCAATTTACCCACAAAATATCAAACTCATGTGGAACCTAACACAGTGAGACAACTTTAGGAATTGGGGATTTTTTTTTTTTTTTTTGGCCATTTTTTGGGGTCGATAGTCAGCCCCATTCACAACTTAGAATAGTATTTGTTTTCCCAAATCAACTTTAAATTCCCAGTCACGATGATCACATGAAGATTGAATGCTCACCAAAATTAGTTAGATTTTTTATTTAGATTATTAAAATGAAAAGTAGTAAATTTACTGTTTATTCGCCATTTTATTGTTTTCATAAGAGATTTAAACCATTTAATAAGAAAATTATTTGATATAACATTAATATCTCTTCAGAATCTTTTGTATTTTATCTTTTTGTTTAAGTATTTGCCAAAATGACCCAACAATGCTAATTTTCCTAATTGCATAGGCCTTGATCCCATTCCCAAATTTCTGAAAAAAATCCCTGAAAAATTACAATGTATCAATATGACCATTATCTTGTCAAATGCTCTTAGTCTTACTAACTTAGTTGAAGCTTCAATGGAGGAGTGATATTTTGCAGGGAATTGATATGAAATTACATCCATCAAACTTGCATGCATTATCAAGGACTGATCACCAAATATCGGTCAAGGACAGCTACAAGGTCACGGTCACATTTAGGGTCAAATATGTAACAGGTGACATACCTACATGTAGCTAGATGACATACCTGTTATTGAAGAGTTCTATTTTTATACGCCCGTCTTTAGACGGGACGTATTATGGTACAGCGATGTCTGTCCGTCCGTCCTATGGAACTGTTTGAAATGACTCATAATGTACTGTTCTTTAGAAAACATTTTAATAGTCCCACTACATGTACTTTCATCAGATAGTCCCACAATTTCATGGTCCCACAAACCTCATTTAGTGGTCCGTCCATCCGTCCCTCCGTCCGACCTTGTAAACAAGATAGAGCCCAAACCCATTGAGCTAGGATCTTCAAATTTACCATGTGGATTGAGTGTAATAAGACAAAGAACCCATTGATATTCAAGGTCATAGGTCAAAGGTCATTTTGGGGCTAAAAATAGATTTTTAGGTGAAATTATTTTAAAAATCAATTTAAAGTCTATTTTTGGTCAAAATGTTTTGAGATTTCATATGCTTCAAGAAAAAAGTATATTCTTTCACATATGTAATGGGATTTAAAATCTTTTGTCATGAAATTGAGAAACTATGCGGAAGGGGAAAGGGAGGGGGTGTTCAGTATATGCATACATGTAGCTTTTTTCAGAATATTCTACAATTCTGATTGGCCACTTCAAAATTTCAAAGTACACTGACTTCAATTAATGAGCCATCTTTCCACCCACTTCATTAACTTGAATGAGTTATGAGACTATATGACCGTATAATAACGCATGACCTCTGACCTTCCCAACCGCTGCTGTCCATACAGTGACAAATATAGCAAAAGGCAAAAGTATTTATTGTAACAGTTGTGGTCAAATAAAGTGAGTCAGTGTCTCAATATTTTTGTTCATAAGTTTTCTTTATCAACCAAATAAATGTATTAAATTTGAAGAGTTATGTAAATTTAAATGCTTTAGTGTATTGGGACATGTTGTGAAAAATGTGTCCCTGATTTAAAGGTGCACACCTCTAACAGTATATTGAAATACTCTTAAACTTTTATAGACCTTTAAATATCCTTTCCTTAATTCCTCCATTGTAATGTCATTAGTCTGATTACCTGTATTAAGGTCACCTACCATTATTGTTCCATTAAATCATTTAGTGTATTAGAAATCACTCTGCAATTGGAACAAAGATTTTGCTTTAATTTCATTATAAACATGTGATTAACTGTGAAAACATTTCTTTTATTCAGATCGACTGCTGGATTTTAGAGATGCTGACATTTTGGAAATTAGATTGGATGTAAAATTTGGAATTTTTATTACAATCTTAAGTTGGTATGTGTCTGATGATTAGAACTGGGACAATACTGCACCCAGCCGATCCAATACGTATCATGATACCTATCGGATTTGATACGTATCTCGATACTAAGATAATTGATAAAATCTTCTCAAAAAGCTTTTTGATGGTATTTATATTCATCATATAAGTAGCTTTTTTTTATTCAAAGAAATATTTGGATGAATCGCAGTATTGTCCCAGCCCTGATTGTACAGTAATATACTTTCAATTCATGATACAAAGAGTTTTTGTCAGCTACTTGGTATTTTAGGTGAATATTCAGCCGCATTCCTCTCTTACGTCTACTTAATTTTAGTATTACAAAAATTTTAGTGGAAACATGGAAAAAATAGGCAATTCAAAATATTAGCATAATCATGTCCATGAAGAAGCTGTTAAGATAAGGGCTTGATTTTGCCCTGAAATCACTCGATTATTTCTCGTGCGCTGTCCTCCTATTTCAGGTAAAAAGTGGTCGGGATTAAAATATAAAGTATTAGAAGATTCTAAGTAGGTATTTTATTTAAAAAGATTTGGTGAAAGATGTTATAATTACGGGTTGAAGAGGTAGGGGTACTGATGAGAGAAAACGTCAAATATGGAGCAAAAATTCACAAAAAATGCATTAGTTTACACAAATTTGATGTTTATCACACTTCTCTACCTTTTAATGTAAAACTTTGATAAGAGAAATTAACCTTGATGTTATTATATCAATATAATCGGCAAAAATCGCAATCCGGAATCTGAAAAACGGTTATATTTCGTATTTATCAGCCACATATGTAGCTTTCAGGCGCGAAATACGCACAGTGTAGAAATAGACAACTTTCTCGTTCATTTCCTTCCTAACGGTTAATCATTTGATCGGAACAAACTCTGAATAGATTGTTACATGATATTAAAAGAAAAAATGACAGTTTTAATTTATTTTACTGCTCTAAATACAGATTCTAAAATAGTGATCCATCCCCCCTTTTTTTCGTTTTTCGCCTGTGGGACATTGTTCCCCCCCTCGGTTCAGAACCCCACTTCGTCAGAAAATTTGTTTTATTGATATACACCTTTGGTAAAAGTGGCATTCTGAACCGAGGGGGGGGAACAATGTTGTAGAAAAACTTTTCCGTTTTCCATTGATTTCTATAGGAAAAATGCTTATTTTTACCCCAAAATCGGTCTTATTTTGAATAATTTATCCAGCCTGATAGAAGATTCATATCTGTACCAAGTAACTTCTTATTTTTACCGAAAATTTTTCTCAATTATTGCATTTTGAAATTTCGACTTTTCAGGGCAGATTTTACGCCTTATCTTAACAGCTCCTTAGGCATTTTTAGACTTATTTTTCATCATCATGATTTAACGTAGCGAATAATAGCGTGAATTCTGCTAGCATAAGACCATGTACAGTATTTAGACCTTAAAATTCCAGATCAAGTGTTAATATATTGCAGTGAGATGAAACATTGAAAAATGGGTTTGGTAAAAGAAATCGACGAGGAGGAGGAGGAGAAATGGGACAAGATCCGAGCTTGGGACTCTGTACAGCAGGATATACGATCCCGACTTAATGAGCCGGAAAAATTTGACCAATCAATGACCCTCAATCATGGACCTCAGGTAAAACAATGTGAATTAACTATCTGAATAGTCCATTTTCCTGATAAAAGATATGACCGCTCCTAACCTTGGTTTTATACATAAAGACACCAGCCATCACATCATTTGGCAAATTTTCCATTGTGATGTCAAATCTGATCACACTGACTTTAAGCACTTTGATGTGTTATCATGCATTTTATTTTGACGTCACAATGAAAATATCGCAAAATTTTTATGATGTCTGGTGTTTGACTGTCTCACAAGTAAACTGGAAAATCAGCTATTGTTTATAGCCTGCAGCATACAGCAAGTCCCTGTAAAGTGCGAAACGAAACAAAAACGAAACGAAACGAATCAAAACGAAACGAAAGAAATTGAAACGAAACAGATCAAAACAAAACGAAACAAAACATAAAACTTAAAGAATATGAGAAAAAGAGGGAAAATCGCCTAGAACGAAAATTTAAAGACAAGATCAGCATGTAATATTGCCTTAATCCAAGAGTTCTACATTTGTAACTAGTGCCGAGAGGGTTTCTTGAAAGAGTCAAAGTTGACAATTTAAAAAAGTAAATGTCAAATGCCATTCATGTATTTAAGATGAATAAAGGGGAGGGGATAGAAAACCACGCTATGACACCGTAATGAGATCATAAAACAGGAGGGGGGGCACATTTCAGGAAAAAATCTTATCCTTTTTCAAACGAATTATGTGCCCCCCCCCCCCCCCCCCCCCAGTATTTGCTCTCATTTTCCTGATAAAGTTTTCAAATACACATAACGGAACAGTTCCGTTTCCTCTGTACTAGACTCCTTCCTGCTAAATAATTTTTTTTTTCCACCTATGACGAGGTTATTCATCCCATTCATTCTCCTTTAATCCTTTAAAATGCAATTGTGCTATATACCGTATATATATGTTGTAATCAACAACTTTGACCCTTTAGAAGACGTTTTTTAACCCTCCAGCCACAAGAACTAATGGTTGAAGGCAATGATATATGCAGACATTGACATCCGTGCCAGTTCTCTGCATTTACATCAATTTTTCTCAAGTTCTTGAAGATTTATGTTTTGTTTCGTTTCATTTCGATCTGTTTCGTTTTGTTTTGTTTCGTTTCGTTTCGATCTGTTTCGTTTCGTTTCAATCTGTTTCGTTTCGTTTCGATTTGTTTCGTTTCGTTTCGATTTGTTTCGTTTCGTTTCGATTTGTTTCGTTTCGTTTCGATTTGTTTCGTTTCGTTTCGATTTGTTTCGTTTCGTTTCGATTTGTTTCGTTTCGTTTCGATTTGTTTCGTTTCGTTTCGCACTTTACAGGGACCCACATACAGCAACACTTATTTGAAATTTTGACTTTTCTGAGCATGGTTAAGCCTTTCATTTTATTATCATAATTATGGCAGAATAAAGTGTAGGAATGTAAATGCATCAAATTCCCCCAAAAATCTAAAGTAAAAAAAAAATTTCTATATATATTGATATCTTTTTTCAACTCTGTTTAGACATTTTAATTTTATTCTTTCATTTTAGCTATTCCATACTCTCCGTCATGCCTCCAGTATTAAATGTATGACTCATTTCACGAGTACGATTGGCGATAACTTCATGACACATTATCGTATCGGTACCGTCGACCATCTTAGTTTGTGGGCGTTAGAGTCCAAGGAAAGAGATGCCGTGTCCAAGCATAACAGGTATTCATTATTATCATTATACAGAGTTTCCTCCCTTTGGGGACGGTATCTGATGTAAACTAATTGTGACGTCATCAAACTTGATGGAGACCAGCGCAACTTTCAAGGAAAATCTGCTTGAAATATTAAGTTTTTTATGTGATAAGAATTTTGTGTCGTAAAGCATTTATCTCAGATACTGTTCCAAATAGGAAGTCAGACTGTACGTCAAAAAGTCAGAATAAATGCTATCAAATTTTTGCAATTCTTCAAACATATTACTGATGTCAATATTTTTTTTTGTTGATTTTCTTTTAATTAAACATATTTTTGTGTCGCCTGCGAAGCATAGCGACACTTAGGAATCACTTTGTCCGTCTGTCCGTCCGTCCGTCCGTCCGTCCGTCCGTCCGTCCGTCCGTCTGTCTGTCTGTCTGTCACACTTTGGGTGTCACAGCCCATAACTTTTGATTGGTAAGTGATAGGGCTTTGATATTTCACATGTGTATTCCTTGTGACAAGACCTTGCTACACATACCATAATTTTTGACCTAGTGACCTTGACCTACATATTTGACCTACTTTTCAAAAAAATTAAAAATGGATATATCTTTTGATTGGTAGGTGATAGGGCTTTGATATTTCACATGTGCAATCCTTGTGGCAAGGCCTTTCTACACATACCATTATTTTTGACCTTGTGACCTTGACCTAGATATTTGACCTACTTTTGAAAAAAAGATAAGATTCGCTATATCTTTTGATTGGTAAGTGATAGGGCTTCGATATTTCACATGTGTATTCCTTCTGAAAAGACCTTTCTACACATACAATAATTTTTGACCTAGTGACCTTGACCTACATATTTGACCTACTTTTCAAAAAAATTAAGAATGGATATATCTTTTTATTGGTAAGTGTTAGGACTTTGATATTTCACATGTGCAATCCTTGTGGCAAGACCTTTCTACACATACCATAATTTTTGACCTAGTGACCTTGACCTACATATTTGACCTACTTTTCAAAAAAAATTAAGAATGGATATATCTTTTGATTGGTAAGTGATAGGGCTTTGATATTTCACATATGTATTCCTTGTGACAAGACCTTCCTACACATACAATAATTTTTGACCTAGTGACCTTGACCTACATATTTGACCTACTTTTCAAAAAAAATTAAGAATGGATATATATTTTTTTTGGTAAGTGTTAGGACTTTGATATTTCACATGTGCAATCCTTGTGGCAAGACCTTTCTATACATACCATAATTTTTGACCTTGTGACCTTGACCTAGATATTTGACCTACTTTTGAAAAAAGATAAGATTCACTATATCTTTTGATTGGTAAGTGATAGGGCTTCGATATTTCACATGTGTATTCCTTCTGAAAAGACCTTTCTACACAGACCATTAAATTTGACCTTTTGACCTTGATGTAGATATTTGACCTACTTTTCAAGAAAAGTAATATTGGCTATATCTTTTGATTGGTAGGTGATAGGGCTTTGATATTTCACATGTATTTTCCTTGTAACAATGCCATTCTACACATACCATTATTTTTATACCTTTTGACCTTGACCTACATATTTGACCTACTTTTCAAAAAAAATTAAGAATGGATATATCATTTGATTGGTAAGTGATAGGGCTTTGGTATTTCACATGTCTATTCCTTGTGACAAGACCTTTCTACACAGACCATAGAATTTGACCTTTTGACCTTGATCTAGATATTTGACCTAGACCTACTTTTCAAGAATTTTGATCCACTTTCTAGAATAATAATCAAACCCCTTCGCAGGCGACACAAGCATTCCTTGGATTGCTTTTTTATTCAATTAAATTGAATAGGATTGGGCTACAAGTTGTCTCAACATTAGATTCAGCCCTCTTCTTGTAACAGCCCTTCTTTAAATTGGAATCTTCTGTATTAACTCATGCAAATTTACTCCGTTTTATCCATTTCTATCTTTAAAGAAAAATAATAAGAAATACTTTTAGGAATTATCACAATAAATTGGTTTTTCAGGTTTACAATCCATTCAGAGCTACGATGTCTCCTGTACGTTCCTCAGCATAAAGTCTACTTCGGTTTCGGCACAGACTTGGTAATGAGAGTTTATACCGATTCTCGGAGTCAGTGTCAGGAAGTGGGAGCCATTCCCTGTGATACCACAATTCTCTGGTAATATACATGTATAAAGAATCATTGTAATATTTTTTTGGTTAAGCGAGGTATCAGCACCAAAAGTTGAGGGAAAACTGCATTGTGCGTATAGCGCGAGATGCATTAGTGTTCCTGCAAATTTGTTGTTGAGCAGGTACTTCTGGTTTGTATTGATACATGTACATGTATCGCTTCAACTATTAAAGAGATAAAAATGATGTTTACATACTGAAATTTGATGACTTAGCGATAAAACCATTGTCACTATTATTAGATAGTATTTAGCTAAAGAGTTTTGATTTGGGGTCAAAGTCCAGTCCTTTTTCGTTGCCAAAACTCCTGAATCAATAATTTCCTTACACTAGTATTGTAAGAAGAGTATACAAAAAAAAAATGTTCATAAATATTTTTATTTAACTAAGTAGGTAAATAAGCAATGTATTAATCCTTTTCCCATTATAGCATGTCATATTGTAAAGACACTAATGAAGTGTTTGCTGGTGGAATTGGAACCTTGGAGAAATGGAGGGTCAAGGGGTCAGAAGTAAGTAACCTTGACCTTTAACTCCTGATTAAGGTCAAATTTAATGATACATCATGATACATGTAAGAACAAAGTTCTTCTTACTGTTTTGTGTTTTGCTTATTCCAGTTCTCTAATTTTTGTTTGCGCTTGAAATTTTTGTTTGCGCTTGAAATTACATGTAACTGCTGATAAAGCAAAAATTCTTTTTGGAAAAAAAGTTCTGTCCAAAAGTAAAAGTGCTTATGATTTATTTCAGTCTACTTTTTATTCTCTAATCTCTGTTATCATTTTATAGCATTCTGCAGTGGCCACTAGAGGTGAAAAATTTGACCTTGAACTTCGATCAGATGAGGTGAGTTGTATACACAGATAGGATCAATGTTCACAGTCCTGATTGGCTGATCATAATCATGTGATTTTTCGGATTTCCGTTATTTCACTCCTTATTGTTTAATTAGAGGTACTCTATTATTTATGATATGTTTGCCTCCTTTTAAGTCATTTCTGATATTTTTGCTCTCTGAGAAAATCATAACCATCATCAAAACCATACATGTACTGTAAATGTATGAAAAATTTTGCATGGGGGTAATTTTCGAGTTTTTCGCAAACCATTAGGGAATTTGCGCAAATTTCTCCCAGGCGAAAATATCCCTGCTGCATTCATACAATGGGAAAGACATTTTTATCACGATTATTTCCCCCACGTGTAAGGTCTTGATGTTATAATCGCGAAATTTTTCCCCAGCAAAAATAACCAGTTTTACAGTATATATTTTATTGAACTTCACAACCAGACAATTTTCCTTTCTTGCTATTGAGCTGAAAATGACTGAGTAGACATCTTTTGGCGCTGTTTTTCATTCTGACGTCACTGTTAAAGCATGATTCCATGGTGATGTAACAGTGAAATAAAGTACAAAAATGTTTTGTCTAGGACATTTTACATCATTTTCTCATATTCCTTACAAATTTTTTAGATGTGTGTCTTATAAATGTCATTGAAATTAATATTATTAATGGTGGAATGAAATCGGGAAAATTTTGATTTTTGTAAAACCTATTTTAATATCTGATTTTCTAATCAAAGCAAATTATCACTGTGACAGACTATTAATAGATAACTGTTACATGTATATTAATTTTTTCTGTTCCGTTACAGTGGGTGATAGATGTGAAGGTCGACCCTCGTAACAAACAGCTGCTGGCCTTGACCTACGATGGCATCTACGTGGCAAATTATCAGGTATTAACACATGATTTGTACAGGTCATGGAATTTGACCTAGGTCTTGTAATGTTTTAGAAAAGTGGATTCAGTCAAGGAAAGTCATGGAATTAACCATCAAGTCCTTGAAAAGTCATGGAAATTCACTATCACATGGTTTCTTGGATCTGCATTTGCAAAGGGGTAGGGCCATGAGACCCCTAAATCAGCCCTTGATTTTTCTCTAGAAATAAATTTCATGAGAAATACTTGATATCTCTCATGAAAATAAACGAATGTTTACCGCTTTTCATGAAAAGAAAAATAGCACCAAACAAAGTGCCATTTAACTGTAATGACGTCATGAAGTGAAGTCATTTTGACATTATTGACAAAATATGGCGAAAATTGCTGGAAATTTGGTCTTTTATCGAAGAATTCAATGTGGCCGCATGCGTTAACTGAGACAAAATGTTTATTACAAAAGGATATAATGATAATCTTTAACATATAAATTTTCCATCTTAGTTAATGCATGTGGCCATTGCTAATTTAATAGAAATATGCAGTTTTTGCATCAATTTGGCGGAATATGACCTATTGTGGTGTTTTCAAAGGGCTTAAAGGTATTGATAAACGCAATGTTTACAAAAGATAGATTCGTGATTCAGTAGAGAACGCTTCAAAATGTCAAATAAAAGTTGTTAATTCTATGAAGTACAATGTTCAAAATTAGGGCCAATATCGGGCTTCGTGGCCCTACCCCTTTTGTCTAGGATCGTCTTAAAACACTGCTAGATGCAAATTTTTTAATACAGTTGTCGATTTAATTGCTTAGTTTTTCACATTATCAGTGAGGAGCTTTATATAATGGTCTAACCAATCAGTTGCTTGTCTGTCTACAAAGTCGTGGAGTACGTGTATGTGGTTTGAGTCATGGAAAATTTTTAGTATGCTATTAATATTTCAGTACTATAAACTATGCTACTATATCACAGAATATTGATTTATTAAATAAATATGAATCTTGCTAAAATACATGTATGTATACTTGCAATATATTTTTTTTTAAAGTTCTTAAAAACTTTACACTTTTCTTCCAGACAATGAAACAGACCCATCACCTTCAGAACAGACATGATGGTTCTCTCAGATGGTAAGTCAAGTTAAAGGTAGGTCTGTCTGTCTGTCAGGTAGTCACACTTTAGCATACAGAACAGACATGATGGTTCTCTCAGATGGTAAGTTCTTATAAGAATATAGTCTACATGTATGTCCTCACAGTAAAATCGAAAGGTCTGTCTGTCTGTCTGTCATGTAGTCACACTTTAGCATAAATGTACTATAAACACGGAAATTTTCATGTGGGGGAAATTATCATGCTTTCCACGATTGTAGAATTATTGCAAAAATAACCTCGTGTGAAAATTAAAACATGTATTTATAACTTGTCGGCATTGTGGTCTAGTGGATAAGGCGTCGGGCCAGTGACCAAAAGGTTGCTGGTTCGAGCCTCACTAGGAGCACGGGTCAGCCGACATATACTCATCTACATGTATGTTCTGTGTTACATACAAAAAATGTCCTTCTGCGTACTGTTTATGTGTATGTGGTGTTTTAAAAAAAAAAGTATTAAAAACATAAGGGAATACTGCCATTTTTGCCAAAATTACCCCCATGCGTACTGTTTGCGAAAATTTCCCGATGGTCAGATTAAAGTCACTGCAGAGGTGTGTAGTACACACAGATTGTATTAAAGCTCACATCTCTTGTAAATCAAACCTGATTGGTATCAGTATAGGTTTTGTATTTTATGATAGTTTTGACTCCATTAGTCATTTTTAGGCGAGTTTCGCGTAGCGATCTCGGCTATAGTGATCGCAGGATTTTCATGACGTCACATCCGTGACATCCACGGGCCCCAAAATGTATAAATCCAGTGAAGATAAATATATATTCACAGTTTTTCTCAACTCTGATCGTGTGGATCGATGACCCTGGACCTCATTATTCACCATATTTATTTAAGACAGCGTACATTGCATTCCGCGTTTTAACAGTTGTTTCATAATGTTTTAAAAAGTTAGAGATTATTTTAAAAAGGATACTTTAGGATGCAGTAAACATCAACCGTCTCGTATGCACATGTGTTGAGATTGCTTATAAGTTTATCGGCTACACTGTACCACGTGACACGCTCTCAGTGGGCAAGGAAATGCAGAACGTTTGGTTTTTCTATAATTTCGTGCAATACAGACCACTGCGCTATGAACGCTTAATTGTTTGTGAATTCTAAAATATAATAAAGATCAGAACAAGACTACGGTAAAAGTTCGTCCAATCAGATTGCTTATTCCAATTCAGTCGGATTTATGTAAATAAAATGGAAGGTGCTGATCTTCAAATCGTAGCAGTTCGAGTGTTTAAGCGATTAACGAGGAGTTACGGTCATACATTACACTTCTAAGTATAGAAATCAATTTAGAATTCACAAACAATCAAGCATTCATAGCGCATTGGTCTGTCGCATCTCGCAAATAGAATGCACTGACTGAACACCGAGCCAGGGCTGGAACGGACAAGCTAAACAGCTAAATTGGAGTAAACAAAAACTAGGCCACTGAAGAAATGGTACCTACGATATCTCTGGAAGTACGGGGAATTTTTTAGCTCGCCGGGACGAATGTCCGGAGAGCTATTGTCATACCCCCGGTGTCGGCGTTGGCGTTGGCGTCTGGGTGCGCGTGCACAAAAACTTTAACCTTGCTTATAACTTTTAAACCAATACAGATTGGGCTTTCATATTTCACATGTGCATTCCTTGTGACAAGACCTTTCCATGGATACCAAAATTTTTGACCTTGTGACCTTGACCTTGGAGATTGACCTACTTTTGAAAAACTTTAACCTTGGCCATATTTTTTGAATGGTAAGTGATAGGGCTTTGATATTTCACATGTGTATTCCTTGTGACAAGACCTTTCCATGGATACCAAAATTTTTGACCTTGTGACCTTGACCTTGGAGATTGACCTACTTTTGAAAAACTTTAACCTTGGCCATATTTTTTGAATGGTAAGTGATAGGGCTTTGATATTTCACATGTGTATTCCTTGTGACAAGACGTTTCCATGGATTTCAAAATTTTTGACCTTGTGATCTTGACCTTGGAGATTGACCTACTTTTGAAAAACTTTAACCTTGGCCATATTTTTTGAATGGTAAGTGATAGGGCTTTGATATTTCACATGTGTATTCCTTGTGACAAGACGTTTCCATGGATACCAAAATTTTTGACCTTGTGACCTTGACCTTGGAGATTGACCTACTTTTGAAAAACTTTAACCTTGGCCATATTTTTTGATTGGTAAGTGATAGGGCTTTGATATTTCACATGTGTATTCCTTGTGACAAGACGTTTCCATGGATACCAAAATTTTTGACCTTGTGACCTTGACCTTGGAGATTGACCTACTTTTGAGAAACTTTAACCTTGGCCATATTTTTTGAATGGTAAGTGATAGGGCTTTGATATTTCACATGTGTATTCCTTGTGACAAGACGTTTCCATGGATACCAAAATTTTTGACCTTGTGACCTTGACCTTGGAGATTGACCTACTTTTGAAAAACTTTAACCTTGGCCATATTTTTTGATTGGTAAGTGATAGGGCTTTGATATTTCACATGTGCATTCCTTGTGATAAGACCTTTTTTATTGTTGTTGTTGCAATTTACATATGGTTGCCACCGGCGAGCTATGTTGTCATTCTGACAAGTCTGGTTAATGGAATTTGGTGACATAGTTGATAAAATATATACATGTAGGTACAATCGTAGAAAGTATGATCTTATTTGAACCCCTATAGTGAATTTTTGCAATGGTTGAAGTTAGAAATTTGACATGACTGTGTATCTGCAAGATACTGGCCTTAAACAATACACAGGTCGTACACATACGTACACACACCAGGGGCTTTTATGGCTTGTGGAACAGATATGCAGATCTATACACCACAGGGGTGAGGTATCATCACTTGGTCACAAACCCTTTCCTCAATACAAACCCTTCTATACATGTATGTCTATATATAAAACTTTTTTAATATAGACGGTACGTATAGAGGAAAGGGTTTGTGACCAAGCAATAATACATGTTGGAAAGAAATTGGCAAGGGGTTTGGGGACTTCCTAGGTCCCCAACGGGTCCAGGGCAGAGCCCTGTTAGGGGTTGAAGCCCCTGGAATCTCTTGAATTTCAGCCTTTTTAGGACCCATTTTCGTGACTGTAATTAATTTAAGAATGGAATTTGATGCATTTAACAATTATATTTACTAAAAGGTAGGTAATATTCACTAATATTCACTCTTTCTTGATTTAAAATGATTGTTTTACCCATGATTGGAAAATTTTAGGGGGCCCTACGCCCCCCTTCAATCCGTCACTGACTAGCAGTCATGCTGACATAGGTTCATAAATGTTTTGTTCCCGAACATTGGAAAATGGATTTGTTCTATCTGCTAATACAATATTTAAAAATCCCATGAAAATTTTGATATCATTTTAAAATGAATAAACGAAACTTGCCATCAGTTCCTTCAGAGCTTTGATTTATCATTACGAAAGTCGTCACTGGCACTGTGACTCACAGAAATTAATTCATTCGTTGAATATTTTCCTACATAATTTTTCTCGTTTCAGCTGTTCCTTTTACAAGCAGAGAGAGTACTTCATAACAGGTGGTGGGGATGGTCTGGTGAAGGTAATTAAAACTAATTGTATAAATTTATTCTGAAATAGAAGAAAACGTGTATGAGATTTTCATTACCTACCTTGAATGTGAAATCGTTAAAGAGATTAAGAATTTTCAAATTTCCATACGATAAGATAAATCATTATTCATTGTTATGACTTACATGAGCATTTTGCTTGTTCTTTTGTTATTTCAAATTCAAATTTAAATTTTAACAAAAAGAAGAAATTTCAAGTTCATTTCAACTTCAAATTAAATTTTCAAATTTGAATTAGCATCAAATTCAATTTTTAACAAACAGAAATTTTAAATTTGATCCAAATTCAATTATATATATAATAAGATTTAATTCAAATTTTAATAAAATGCAGAAACTCTACATTTACATGTATAAAGGAACATTTATACAACATCTTATAATATGATTCCCATTCTCTTGACAGGTATGGAACGCTGTCGTATTTTCCCAAGTGCACGTCTTTTACGGACATCGTGACGCTATCACGGCTCTTCAGGTCCATAAGACGGATCCCTTGTTATTCTCCTCATCACTGGACGGCACCGTGCAAATATGGAGGATGGATAACTTCTGTAAAGTGAGTTGAGATATCTTAACTTTTTCCATATCTTTCGCAACTTACTTCCAGAGTAAAAGAGGAAATTCCAGCTATCAGTATTCTAGACATAAGTTTGAAAAGTATTGTGTAAAGTATTGTGTTTGTGCTGAAAAGAGGGAAATAGGGGGAAGGGAGGGGGGAGGGTTGCCACAATTCAAAGAAGAAATGACCCAGGCCTGCTATTAGAATGACAGTACTAGATGCTTTTCACATTTCATTTTCATGCCCCTGGAATCAAAGATTAGGGGGCATATACATGTACATGTAGTTTTTGGCCTGTCGGGAAAACTTTAACATTGGGCATAACTTTTGAATGGAAGCTGGTGATAAAGCTTTCATATTTTACATGTGTATTTCCTGTGACAAGACCTTTCCATTGATACCAAAATTTTTGACCTTGTGACTTGACCTTTGACCTACTTTTCAAATACTTTAACATTGGACATAACTTTTGAATGGTAAGTGATAGGGCTTTTATATTTCACATGTGTGTTCCTTGTAACAAGCTTAAGACCTCTCCATTAATACCAAAACATCTTAACCTAGTGACCCTGACCTTGACTTTTCATATACTTAACAGCAGTCTTCGTGAAAACTCACTAGCCCGACCGCCCTGGCTACCAAATATTTCCTCGGGCTACCAAAATTTGTTGCTGAACTAGCCCGACTGGCTTGTGACTTTTACTGAAATGCAGGGTTCTCATTAGGAGCCGACAGCTGGTGATTTCTCGCCTCATACTTAGAGTAAAATTACCGCCTACTTTCCGTAAAAAAATGTCCGTCATGTCTCAATTTCTATCGCTGGTTAAGTACACTTTTATGAAATACTAATGTCACAAGGTACGTGATAAATATTTCTGCTCGGCATGACCGGTTATTTTATGGTAACGACGAATCTGCAAGTATAACAAGTTCAGTAGAACAATAAAATCTTGACTGTACAATGAAACAAATTCTAGCAAAAATTTTATAGCTATTGACCACGTACCGCCAAAATCAACGGCCGTCCTTTTAGTGTGTATTATAACAAATATTTTCTTATACATTTTTGTGTATTTTTCTTTCTCAGTACATTTTCTGTATAGTATGTAAAATTTAAAAAAGCGTATGTACATTGAAACAATAGTAAGAATTCATTATATTGTAACATTGAGTCTATTGATTATGACATTTGTGATGTAAAAAGTGAGCATGACCACTGACATCCGCTAAAGAAAGGATCGAGTGGTGGTTTAACTTTGTTTGATTTATATGTATACTCTACATGTATATGCGTGAATTTTGGCCTACTTAACGGACATATCTATAGAAACGATGGGTCTTTATATAGAATTTTGATATTTCTTCAATGGCTAGTGAAAATTTTGGGTGGCTAGTAGATATTGCCACTCAACTAGCCCGAATGGCTAGTGGGCAAAAAAAGTTTTCATGAAGACTGCTTAACAGAAAACGGTGTTTATGCTAACAAAGATGCCTCCGGGGGCATTCGTGTTTGACAAACACAGGCTTTATTAATTTATCAAGGTCACTTTAAATTTTCAGAAGTTCCTCTGTGATGATAATGATTATGTTGAATTTTTTTTTACCATGAACAGTTTATGAGAGTTGACCTTGGAGATCCTGTGTATCAGATGAAGCTTCTTGGAGATGAAGAATTTTTTTGCCAAACGGAGAAGCAAATCAAAATTTACAATCTTAATCAGGTTAGTGTGTCCATAAGTTTTTGAGAGTGCATGATTGTATAATCTTTGATACTTTGTTAATATAAGTTCTAATTTACATGGGAATATTTTACATGTTATTTTACTGTCTCCTCATCTCTACGCCCCTGAAAAGTCATCTGTGTATAAACTACAGTTTTGTCCATGATCTAAAACTCATTCTATTGTACTCATTTACATGTGAATTTTTTACATGTTATTTTACAGTTCTATCATCTCCTCACTCCTTTAGAGTCGTCAGTGTTTAAACTACAGCTCTGCCAAAGATCTTAAAGTCATCCTATTGTACTCATTTACATGTGAAATTTTTACATGTTTATTTACAGTTCTACCATCTGTATGCCCCGGTAGAGTCGTCAGTGTATAAACTTCAGCTCTGCCAAGGATCTAAAACTCATCCTAGCAGGATCATCTGCTCTACTGAGGTAACTAAAAAAATTCTGTGGTGTAAAATTCCATATCGGTGTACAATAAATTGTTTATTCTAAATTTTGACAGAAGTCAAAGCATGCTAAGGTTAGGGTTGCGACTACAGGGAGATTACACAAGCGACAAAAATCCTGAAAAGTAAGGATATACGTGTATATGAATTTTTTAAATTTCATGCATTGCAGAGGTATGTTATGAAGTGGTATTCTCTATAAAGACAAAAATAAAAAAATAGGCCCAAAATGGATTTTTATAGCCGAAAAATAATAGGCAAATTTTGATTTTTTGGTCTGAATAGTTCGAGGAGAATTGTTCTTCTACATGTGGACATATCCATCTTTCTTCTACCTCATTTCTATTGAAAGTTGCAACCCTGACCTTAATACAATAAATTATAGGTAAAATGACAAGAAATCTATTAATATTAATACAAAATGCAATTAATATCGTGTTCATATTCTAAGTTTCTTTTAAAATGATGAGAATTTGTATTTGAGAAATAAAGACTCCTTATAGTAAGCCTTGTTTTGCATTGAAATAGCAAAATTTGATACTCGCAAAAAAATATCTGGTTCTACTGCATTGAATGCTAAAAATATTCTATCGTGTAAAACTACATACTTCAGACTGTAATGTTGCACTTTGTAATTGAAGGATGGCTCAGTGAGGTTTTTCTCCCCAACAACTGGTGCTACTATCACTATCATTTACCCCATGCCCACCTTCCAGGTAATGTCATATTTATTATGTATATTTCATATTTATATACATGTAGATGTATATATTGAAAAAATTTGTTTCTAATGAAAAATTGAGGAAAGTTTCAGAAAAGATTTTTTTTTTCAGTTGAAAGTGTAATAAGGTGTAATAAAAATTTACATATTCATAAAAAACGAAATAAATTTCAATACTTTCCAAAGATTAAGTCTGATACTGATACAATGTAGATAAGATTTATTTTAATGTTTTCAAGTAAGAAAGATGACAGAGGTATCAAATTCGTAAGAGATTTATTATATTAAAATGCAAATTTAAAATATTTTTAACAGTACAATTTGGTAAATATTGTTATTATTTGTTTAGGTTCTGACATGCTTTGCATACTGTCGAGATAAAGAGAGATTGATGACAGTGCTACAGAATGGAGATGGTGAGAATTGTATAGTATACATATAAAGAAGACTTACATGCAGTATAGGTGCTGGGTATCATGATGACATCACTGTTAAAGAGACAATTTTATTGTGAACAAGTTTTCTGACTGAAAAATTCCTCCTCCAATAACTTAAGACATCTGCGTGAAAGGGGACATGAATTTTTATGCCCCCGTAATCGAAGATTCGAGGGCATATAGTTTTTGTCCTGTCCGTCTGTTTGTCCGCAACAACTTTAACCTTGGCCATATTTTTTGAATAGTAAGTGATAGGGCTTTGATATTTCACATGTTTATTCTTTATGACAAGACCTTTCCATTGATACCAAAATTTTTGACCTTGTGACCTTAACTTTGGAGTTTGACCTACTTTTGAAAAACTTTAACCTTGGCCATAACTTTTGAATGGTAAGGGATAGATAGGGCTTTGATATTTCACATGGGTATTCCTTGTGACAAGACCTTTCCATTGATACCAAAATTTTTGACCTTGTGACCTTGACCTTGGAGTTTGACCATTTTACAATTTTTACTGACAAAGATGCTGACGGGGGCATTTGTGTTTCACAAAAACATTTTTTTTTTAAAACTTAATCTTTGTTTCAGTCTCTAATGTTAAAAAAATTGTAGACAGGTTATATACCAAATGCCACATTAACTTCAACAAAATAAGCAATATCTTCTTTAGTATTAGGAATGACAATCTACATGTAATTATTAAATTCACTTCTTGTAATCCTTCAAATTGACAGGGTTCTTTAAATAAATGATCCTTTTCAGTGCTTGTGTTTAACTGCGAGACCAATCCGTGTAAAGCCGAGGAGATCTGGCAGGCTACGAGTCATGACGAGGAAGTGACGTCCCTAGTCTTGGTTTCCTTGGTAAGGGAAAAGTTCTAATGTATTTCTAAAAATACATGTAGGTAGCTGAGCCATATGTTTGATGCATTGGATCAGAATATGAAATTTTCTGCATTTTGTATCAAAAACTATCAAAATGAGGTCTGAATTTGTAGTAACAGGAAGGAAGTCTGTTTTTCAGTAAATTCAGATAATGATAAATTCTAAATATGTCTATTGCACATGAACATACACTGTATGTGATACTCGTGCAAATCTTCGAGAATTACCGATAGGTGGCTCAAATTTTACCCATTTGATGTTTATTACAGTCAATCTAAATACATGTACAATGTGATTTTGTCTTACTGCAAAGCTTGTATCATTGAGGGAGTATTGGATAAGTCCATTGTGGTATTAATCCAAGTTTATGTTCATCTGTAATTCATTTAACAAGCCTTAATTTTTTCTACAATATTTATATTACGTGTACTTTCAGATGTATGAGGGGATAGAAGGAACAAACATCAGGGACTCTGTGATATTTGGAGGGCTCAGAAATGGACAGGTTAGTTCTGCATGAAAATTATTAGAAAATTTTTTCCCATGTTGAATAGTTTTAAAGGTAAAATTTGTAATTCTTTGGCCAGTTTAGGTAGTGATAGGAAAATAAATTTTGGAAAAATTTTTAAGGTATTCAACCCCTGATACAAATTCAATGAGAGATGAAATAATTTTTTCTCTTCATAAGTCTCCTTGTACACTGACCTACTCTAAATCCTCTGATCCCTGGAAAAAATGTTTGGAACTGTGCATTGGATATTCGCAATTTTCGAAAAGCAGAGTAACTTCCCTTTTGAGACGGTAGCTGACATAGACTAATTATGACGTTATCAAATTCTATGGAAACAGTCCTAAAAGTCTGGGAAATGACGTTATAAAATGGACGTTACCATACCATTTTCATGACATCACAATTGTTTTATGTCAGATACCGTCTGTAAGGGGAAAAAGCTCTGTATTTTGCAAAGACTCAATAAGACAGCCAGACTCTAGACTTAATGATATTTTATTTTGATTTTACGATAGAAAAGATGACAATGCAGTAAGACAATGCCATCAAATACGACACCACAATAAAATATTTGCAAAATGATGTGATGTCTTGCATGTATGTCTATACCCTCATGTATAAATATTAGTTTAGAACGACTACAACTAAAGTATTATCAACTGAAAAATGGGCAATATTTTTACAATCCTAAATTCTATTTATAGATAGCCTTGATGGAGGCTGCAAACTGTGTAATGGTGAAAAACGTGCAAGCTCATGAGGGCGCCATTACATGCATGGAGTATGCCACGGAAATTGACGGCTCAGGATTCCAGATGATGGAAACGAGTAAAACGCTCGTGACAGGGGGAGATGACTCTTTCCTGAAAATTTGGAATATCGTTATTGTGCCAGGTCATACTGGAGATCAGATCTCGTTAGAAGTTATTCTTAAAGTAGGTTGTACATGCTCATATTGTGTTATTACGGCTTCAGACAGGTAATATGGTCTGATATACATGTCATTGTTCCTGAAGCAGAAGAAAAAAAAAGAAAATAAAAATTCAGACAAATTAATGTACATGTCTGTCAAACCTATATAACCTGTTTGGAGTTGTATTAACTTTTCTATCATTCTCCAAATAATAGATTGTCTTTTTAAAATGTCGTTGCGAATAAAATTTATAACATTTTCATATACATGTATATCGATTGATTGTAAAATTGTTTACACCCATTAAAAAGATAGTTCTTATAAATAATTTGAACCAAGAATAAGATTCATTTAATTGAAATAGATTTAAAGGATTTAAGGCGAAAGGATGTAAATCACAAACAGTAACTCATTTCATAAATATCCTGACCGTATGAAATCATAGCAAATTGTTTAAGGTACTTATTGTTACCAGATACACTGTAAGAGTCCACCACAGTACGTCAGTATGTATGAGAATACACTGTGTTTGACCTTGTCACGCACCAAGGAAAGTAGGTGAGTCAGATACATTTTATATACATGTACAGTATATAGTGAACATTACCCTACATTTGTATTTCACAATAGGAGGAGAAATTTTCATAGGTACACATATCAAAATTGGCAATTTCCAGTTGCCCCCCCCCCTCCCCCCTAGAAAGATAATGATAATTATGTGCATCTTTGTATGAGAATATGCTGTGTTAGACATCGTCAATCAGAAAAATGATAATAAAACTAAACATAAACAGTTCAATTTTTCCCTATTTCCAAATAATACAGAAATATATCTTCAATTTTTTTTTTCGTTTAAAACACTTAATTTATCATGTTTATTCTGTCTTAAAGCCTCATTGAGTCATTAACAGGTGACAGTCAAACTTTTTTTATTGTTTAGATGCTGCATGGAGATGTATAGATTAGATAGCTCAGACCCTGGAAATCCTGGGGCACCTCTACAATATACACAATTACACCATGCTGCTGATGAAGACCACACTGACCAGGTAGGTGTTCTGTGTTTGTCTGTCTGTGTGTTTGTCTGTCTGTGTTTGTATAGATTAGACAGCTCAGACCCTGGGAATCCTGGAGCACCTCAACAATATATACAACTACACCATGCTGCTGATGAAGACCACACTGACCAGGTAGGTATTCTGTGTTTGTCTGTCTGTGTGTTTGTCTGTCTGTGTGTTTGTACAGATTAGACAGCTCAGACCCTGGGAATCCTGGAGCACCTCTACAATATTCACAACTGCACCATGCTGCTGATGAAGATCACACTGACCAGGTAGGTGCTCTGTGTTTGTCCGTCTGTGTGTTTGTCAGTCTGTGTGTTGTCTGTCTGTTTGTTTGTGTAGATTAGATAGCTCAGATCCTGGAAATCCTGGGGCACCCCTACAATATACACAACTACACCATGCTGCTGATGAAGATCACACTGACCAGGTAGGTGCTCTATGTTTGTCTGTCTGTGTGTTTGTTTGTCTGTGTGTTTGTATAGATTAGATAGCTCAGACCCTGGAAATCCTGGGGCACCCCTACAATATACACAACTACACCATGCTGCTGATGATAATCACACTGACCAGGTAGGTGTTCTGTGTTTGTCTGTCTGTGTGTTTGTCTGTCTGTGTTTGTTTGTCTGTGTTTGTATAGATTAGACAGTTCAGACCCTGGAAATCCTGGGGCAATCCTACAATATACACAGCTACACCATGCTGCTGATGAAGATCACACTGACCAGGTAGGTGTTGTACATGTACATGTATGTCTGTCTGTGTGTTTGTCTGTCTGTTTGTTTGTCTGTCTGTGTTTGTACATATTAGACAGCTCAGACCCAAGAAATCCTGGTGCACCTCTACAATATACACAACTACACCATGCTGCTGATGAAGACCACACTGATCAGGTAGGTGTTGTATGTCTGTCGATGTGTTTGTCTGTCTGTTTGTTTGTCTGTCTGTGTTTGTACATATTAGACAGTTCAGACCAAGGAAATCCTGGAGCACCCCTACAATATACACAACTACACCATGCTGCTGATGAAGATCACACTGACCAGGTAGGTGCTCTGTGTTTGTCCGTCTGTGTGTTTGTCAGTCTGTGTATTGTCTGTCTGTTTGTTTGTGTAGATTAGATAGTTCAGACCCAGGAAATCCTGGAGCACCCCTACAGTATACACAACTACACCATGCTGCTGATGAAGACCACACTGACCAGGTAGGTGCTCTATGTTTGTCTGTCTGTGTGTTTGTTTGTCTGTGTGTTTGTATAGATTAGATAGCTCAGACCCTGGAAATCCTGGGGCACCCCTACAATATACACAACTACACCATGCTGCTGATGATAATCACACTGACCAGGTAGGTGTTCTGTGTTTGTCTGTCTGTGTGTTTGTCTGTCTGTGTTTGTCTGTCTGTGTTTGTATAGATTAGACAGTTCAGACCCTGGAAATCCTGGGGTAATCCTACAATATACACAGCTACACCATGCTGCTGATGAAGATCACACTGACCAGGTAGGTGTTGTACATGTACATGTATGTCTGTCTGTGTTTGTCTGTCTGTTTGTTTGTCTGTCTGTGTTTGTACATATTAGACAGTTCAGACCCTGGAAATCCTGGTGCACCTCTACAATATACACAACTACACCATGCTGCTGATGAAGACCACACTGATCAGGTAGGTGTTGTATGTCTGTCTGTGTGTTTGTCTGTCTGTTTGTTTGTCTGTCTGTGTTTGTACATATTAGACAGCTCAGACCCAAGAAATCCTGGTGCACCTCTACAATATACACAACTACACCATGCTGCTGATGAAGACCACACTGATCAGGTAGGTGTTGTATGTCTGTCGATGTGTTTGTCTGTCTGTTTGTTTGTCTGTCTGTGTTTGTACATATTAGACAGTTCAGACCCAGGAAATCCTGGAGCACCCCTACAATATACACAACTACACCATGCTGCTGATGAAGATCACACTGAACAGGTAGGTGCTCTGTGTTTGTCCGTCTGTGTGTTTGTCAGTCTGTGTGTTGTCTGTCTGTTTGTTTGTGTAGATTAGATAGCTCAGATCCTGGAAATCCTGGGGCACCCCTACAATATACACAACTACACCATGCTGCTGATGAAGACCACACTGACCAGGTAGGTGCTCTATGTTTGTTTGTCTGTGTGTTTGTATAGATTAGATAGCTCAGACCCTGGAAATCCTTGGGCACCCCTACAATATACACAACTACACCATGCTGCTGATGATAATCACACTGACCAGGTAGGTGTTCTGTGTTTGTCTGTCTGTGTGTTTGTCTGTCTGTGTTTGTCTGTCTGTGTTTGTATAGATTAGACAGTTCAGACCCTGGAAATCCTGGGGCAATCCTACAATATACACAGCTACACCATGCTGCTGATGAAGATCACACTGACCAGGTAGGTGTTGTACATGTACATGTATGTCTGTCTGTGTGTTTGTCTGTCTGTTTGTTTGTCTGTCTGTGTTTGTACATATTAGACAGTTCAGACCCTGGAAATCCTGGTGCACCTCTACAATATACACAACTACACCATGCTGCTGATGAAGACCACACTGATCAGGTAGGTGTTGTATGTCTGTCTGTGTGTTTGTCTGTCTGTTTGTTTGTCTGTCTGTGTTTGTACATATTAGACAGCTCAGACCCAGGAAATCCTGGTGCACCTCTACAATATACACAACTACACCATGCTGCTGATGAAGACCACACTGATCAGGTAGGTGTTGTATGTCTGTCGATGTGTTTGTCTGTCTGTTTGTTTGTCTGTCTGTGTCTGTACATATTAGACAGTTCAGACCCAGGAAATCCTGGAGCACCCCTACAATATACACAACTACACCATGCTGCTGATGAAGACCACACTGACCAGGTAGGTGCTCTGTGTTTGTCTGTCTGTGTGTTTGTCTGTCTGTGTGTTTGTACAGATTAGACAGATCAGACCCTGGCAATCCTGGGGCACCCCTACAATATTCACAACTACACCATGCTGCTGATGAAGATCACACTGATCAGGTAGGTGTTCTGTGTTTGTCTGTCTATGTGTTTGTCTGTCTGTGTGTTTGTACAGATTAGACAGCTCAGACCCTGGAAATCGTGGGGCACCCCTACAATATACACAACTACACCATGCTGCTGATGAAGACCACACTGACCAGGTAGGTGCTCTGTGTTTGTCTGTCTGTGTTTGTATAGATTAGACAGTTCAGACCCAGGAAACCCTGGATCACCCCTACAATATACACAACTACACCATGCTGCTGATGAAGACCACACTGACCAGGTAGGTGCTCTGTGTTTGTCTGTCTGTGTTTGTATAGATTAGACAGTTCAGACCCAGGAAATCCTGGATCACCCCTACAATATACACAACTACACCATGCTGCTGATGAAGACCACACTGACCAGGTAGGTGCTCTGTATTTGTCTGTCTGTGTTTGTATAGATTAGACAGTTCAGACCCAGGAAATCCTGGATCACCCCTACAATATACACAACTACACCATGCTGCTGATGAAGACCACACTGACCAGGTAGGTGTTCTGTGTTTGTCTGTCTGTGTTTGTACAGATTAGACAGTTCAGACCCAGGAAACCCTTGATCACCCCTACAATATACACAACTACACCATGCTGCTGATGATGATCACACTGACCAGGTAGGTGCTCTATGTTTGTCTGTGTGTTTGTCTGTCTGTGTGTTTGTCTGTCTGTGTGTTTGTCCATCTGTGTGTTTGTATATCTGTGTTTGTACAGATTAGACAGCTCAGACCCAGGAAATCCTGGGTCTCCCCTACAATATACACAACTACACCATGCTGCTGATGAAGATCACACTGACCAGGTAGGTGTTCTGTGTTTGTCTGTGTGTGTGTTTGTATGTCTGTGTTTGTACAGATTAGACAGCTCAGACCCTGGAAATCCTGGGGCACCTCTACAGTATACACAACTACACCATGCTGCTGATGAAGACCACACTAACCAGGTAAGCTCTATGTTTATCTGTCTGTGTGTTTGTCTGTCTGTGTGTATGTCTGTCTGTGTTTGTATAGATTAGACAGTTCAGACCCTGGAAATCCTGGGGCATCTCTACAATATACACAGCTAAACCATGCTGCTGATAAAGATCACACTGACCGGGTAGGTGTTGTATGTCTGTCTGTGTGTTTGTACAGATAAGACAGCTCAGACCCTGGAAATCCTGGAGCACCCTTACAATATACACAACTACACCTTGCTGCTGATGAAGACCACACTGACCAGGTAGGTGCTCTATGTTTGTCTGTCTGTGTGTTTGTATGTCTGTGTTTGTACAGATTAGACAGCTCAGACCCTGGAAATCCTGGGGCACCTCTACAGTATACACAACTACACCATGCTGCTGATGAAGATCACACTGACCAGGTAGGTGTTCTGTGTATGTCTGTCTGTGTGTTTGTCTGTCTGTGTGTTTGTCTATGTTTGTACAGATCAGAAAGTTCAGACCCTGGAAATCCTACAATATACACAAACTGCTGATGAAAACCACACTGATCAGTCTGTTCTTCTATGTAGTTCTGACTGAAATATATTTGTTTATTTACTTTATATATACTATTTTTTACAATTTTTACATGCAAATCATGATAAAAAGTATATCATGGATTAACATGATTAGCGTTATACTCTGAGACTCCCTGTTCATTTCCACTGTTCTATAACATCAGCTACTGCAGATGATAGCCCCATATTGGGCCTCTTTTGTCTGTCATAATATTAAGTTGACTTTAATTTCTTCACTTCAGATAACAGCGGTAGATAAATGTCCCCTATTGGGCCTCTTTGTGACGTCAGGAGTTGATGGCTACATTAAAGTGAGTTTTTATATTTTTGTTGTAATTAAGGAATGTATCTAAAATTTTAGATACATTCCGTATAATTTAATTTTAAGTTATATAGTACATTTTGTGCATCTTATTCAGTCAGGGGTCCAACTTGTAGAAGAGATAACTTAAACAAGTTATTTAACTTAAATGAGTTATAACTTCTATAAGTTAATAAAAGATTTATAAGAGTTATCCCTCTTTAATCAAAAGATACCATGTAACTTGAACAAGTTATAACTTTTTCCACTTCAATTTTTTATTCAGTGCCTTTTTTGTAACTAGAGTTAGCTTCCTTAGAAATTTTACAATTGTTTGTAACTCAAACAAGTTATTTCTATTTTTCTATTTTCATGGTGTCAAAGAATTATAACAAAGACATGATAAAACAATGAACACTTTTATTCTATTAACATGTTTTAGGCATAAATGCTTTTGCATTGACACTGAACACATAATATTAAGGAATGTTTATTTTAAAATAAGCCATATAAAACATGAGTATTATTTGCAAGTTGGCACTGTCTTGAACAAAAAGAAAACTTAGTCAACATAATTTCTAACAAGTAAATAAACAGTAAGAGGTAGTTCTGATTCACTTCTTAAAACAAATATGACCAAAACAAAAAACAAAACAAATGTTGAAGGTTTCCATCTTCAGTACACGTTGTAAAAGGGAAATTGAGCAATTTTTGTTGTTGATAAAACATGTTAATTATACATTGCAAAAAATGTAGGCAAAAGCCTAAAAAATTATAAAAAAAAAGCAAAACAAACTAAAGCTACCAGATGTTAACAATGTTTTTATATACAAGGAGGAGGGGGAGGAGGTAGGGAAGGGGCAACAAATGGAGGGAGGGGGGAGAAAGGGGGGGGGCTGGAGGAGGGAGAGAAGGGGTGGGGGGAGGTACAGAAAAGGGGTGGGAAGGGGGAAAGAGATACCACCCTCTCCACCCCCATATACAAATATGTACAGTCAGGGGCCCAACTTCAATAGCTTGTAATATGATAAAAGTTTATGTACTTGAATGAGTTATAACTTAAACCAGTTATGTTCAGAAATTTATAACTTAAATTGAGTTATGTTTGATTGAGAAATACACTTATAACTTTAACAAGTTATAACAGTCTTAAACATGTTTAATATCCTTACAAGATGCATCTAGCACTTCACTAGGATGCTTAACAGTATGAGATCATGGAGATAGTTCTGATTCACTTCTTAAAACAAATATGACAAAATAAAAACAATACAAATGTAGAAGGTTTCCATCTTCAGTACACATTGTAAAAGGAAAATTGAGCAATTTTTGTTGTTGATAAAACATGTTAATTATACATTGCAAAAAAAAGTAAAAAAAAAAATGGCAAAAGCCAAAAAAGTATAACAAAAGGCAAAACAAACTAGTAAAGCTACCATATGTTAACATTGTTTGTATATGTATATAGTCAGGGGCCCAACTTCAATAGCTTGTAACATACATGTAAGTTTATGTACTTGAATGAGTTATAACTTAAACCAGTTATGTTCAGAAATTTATAACATAAATTGTGTTATCTTTGCTTTAGAAATACACTTATAACTTTAACAAGTTATAACAGTCTTAAACATGTTTAATTTTCTTACAAGATGCATCTAGCACTTCACTAGAATTCCTACCAGTATGAGATAGTTCTGATTCACTTCTTAAAACAAATATGACAAAAAAAAAACAATACAAATGTTGAAGGTTTCCATCTTCAGTACACATTGTAAAAGGAAAATTGAGCAATTTTTGTTGTTGATAAAACATGTTAATTATACATTGCAAAAAATGTAGGCAAAAGCCTAAAAAGGTAGAACAAAAAGCAAAACAAACTAAAGCTACCAAATGTTAACATTGTTTGTATATACGAGGGGGTGGACAGGGTGAAAGGGAGGCAGGAGGAGGGAGAGGGGGCCAAGGAGGTAGGGAAGGGGCAACAAATGGAGGGAGGGGGAGAAAGGGGGGGGGGGCAGGAGGTGGGATAGAAAAGGGGGGGGGGGAGGAAGGGGGGGGGGGGGGGCAGGAGGTGGGAGAGAAAAGGGGGGGAGGAAGGGGGGGGAGAGAGGAGCCCCCCTGTCCACCCCCCATATACATATATGTACAGTCAGGGGCCCAACTTCATAAAAGTTTATCTACTTGAATGAGTTGATGTTTGATTTAGAAATACACCTGTAACTTTAACAAGTTATAACAGTCTTAAACATGTGTTTAATATCCTTTCAAAAAAAAATACAGGATGCATCTAGCACTTCACTAGGATTCCTACCAGTATGAGATAGTTCTGATTCACTTCTTAAAACAAATATGACCAAAAAAAAACAATACAAATGTTGAAGGTTTCCATCTTCAGTACACGTTGTAAAAGGAAAATTGAGCAATTTTTGTTTTGTTAATTATACATTGCAAAAAATGTAAAAAAAAAAAAAAAATGGCAAAAGCCAAAAAAGTATAACAAAAGGCAAAACAAACTAGTAAAGCAACCATATGTTAACATTGTATATGTATATAGTCAGGGGCCCAACTTCAATAGCTTGTAACATAAATGTATCTACTTGAATGAGTTATAACTTAAACCAGTTATGTTCAGAAATTTATAACTTAAATTGTGTTATGTTTGATTTAGAAATACACTTGTAACTTTAACAAGTTATAACAGTCTTAAACATGTTTAATATCCTTACAAGATGCATCTAGCATTTCACTAGGATTCCTAACAGTATGAGATAGTTCTTTTTTTCAAAGTGACCCGGCAGGCGGGTATTTTTTTTTTTTTTTTTTTTTTTTTTTTTTTTTTTTTTTTTTTTTTTGCTGCCAGATCCAACCACTAGGGGTAACTACAGGAAATAAAAACCTTCTTTGTATGATTAACGAACTAGCTCGATTTGACTGACTTAAAATGCCTGGAAGTTTGTAAAGTTTGTTTTTTTTCGTTTGCGACTTAAAAATGAAAAGAAAAAGGGGGGTCATGCATGTCATTTTTTCGCAAATTTCACTTTTTTACAGGACCCCTCCGTCCTCATCGAAAAATTTCCAATTTTAACGTATTTTCAAATCGATCTGTAGATTGCATAAAAGACAAGATCAAGTTCGAAGTTAAATTTATCACGACTACTGGTCATATTTTATTGATTCTATATGCTATAGATACATTTCCAACATTTTTTACCAATGATGTGACACCTTTTATTCAGTACGGTTAACCAGTCGGAGGGGAATCCCCATGAAATCTCCTTGCAGCAGCGCAGTCACACACTATATGTTTCTAATTGATATGACAATTCTCGCCTCTTACTTCGGGAGAATTCGCCGCCTGCTTTCCCTAAAATATATTCGTTATGTCTCAATTTGTATCGCTGGTCAAGTATGAAATGTCTATTTATTTTATTGAACATATTCAAAAGAAAATTACGTTGTCCTGTATGAACCAAGATACACGATAAATATTTCCGCAACAGGTGCATCAAGTGTTTCGGCGCGGTTTAACATGTGTTTAACGGGTCAGTTTTCGGCAGCGTCAAATCTGCGAGAATAAGATGCACTCAGTTCAGTTTCATGGAGTAGGTGACTGGTCAACGATTACATCTCGACTTTTTTTTTTTCGACTTGTAAACATTGATTGACCACGCGCAACCACGAGTCTATGGGAGAACGGGGTGGGGTGAGGAGGGGGGGGGGGGCGGCAAGATTTCCCATAATAATGTAGGAATGGGAAAGCTACTGAGTTGATTTAAAATTCTATTTGGATAGAGTATTGTAACGTTGAAACAGAAAATGGACACGGCCGTGATTCGATTTCTGGAAAATAATATCGGCCTTTTTAGTAATAAAAAAAATCTGACTCGGCAGCGTTTTTCCTGACCCGGTAGGGGCGAGGGGACACAAACAGTTTTTTTAAATTATGGCCTAAGCATGAATCAATCAAATTATCACCGAGCCGCGTAGCGAGGTGATAATTTGATTGGTTCATGCAACTCATGATTACTGGACAATAAACCACGGCTATAGCTAGTTGTTATTTCTAAAATGTTTCTAGGTTATAAAATTGACCGACAAAAGAGGAGTTTTCAACAATAATTTAAACAAGTTATACCAACAGTTGATTGATGATTTAATTAATTTGTGAGCGAAAAATAAATAAATAAATACAATGTAATATGAGTTCGACAGAGGGCCTACACGTATTTATCGACGTTCAATGGCTTTATTAATAACACTTGTGAAAAAACTGACCTTTTATTAATTTCTTAGCATCTAAATACAACGATCAGCGAATGAATGCTGTACATGTGTGTATCAATGTGTAATGTTTAAATCAACAGTTTATGAAAAGACGAGACGACTTGAACATTGTTGAACATGTTGAAATAAATATTACGCTGAATTTTTTCATGGTACGTCAAAAAGTCAGGATTGTCTGAGTCCCGCCAGGGACAGACTTTTTCGGTTAGCGGGACAATAATTATTGCAAGTATGATAATTATGTATGAACATGATGAAGTTTGACATTTCTAGAGTCTATTCAACATGTTCAAGGATTTGACCCGTCAAAACATACGGTCAGGTCTTGAAATTCCTAGGTGTATGAAATTTGCTGTGTACAATAATTTCATACATTTCCATCTCATGCTGTGACCTTTAACTTTGACCTAGATTCTTCGTCTTGTCATAATTAATTATACATTGTAGTATGTTATGCAGTCAAGATTCAATTACAGCTGTACCCTCTACCGGTTTTAACCATTTGATCTTGAAAATCAATAGGGTTCTTCGTCTTGCCATAAAGAATGTTTGTACATGTTGTATGAAGTTTGGTGAAGATCGAACTGAGAACAGTAAACTGCATCATCTAGATGAATCCCTGTATTTTAACCCCCCACCCCCTCCCTACCTTGAAAAAAATCCCGATTACCTCATACATGTGTTATGAATAGAACCTAGAACCACTTTGAGTTCCGGATAGAAAAAATATCAGTCGAGGGTGGGATTCATTATTTTTCTCGCACATTGAAAATGTTGAAACCTTCAAAGTCCTCTTGTTTATGCATCAGAATGACTGAACGACATGATTAATGTATGTGCACGTGAAATAACGTACGTCAGTTTGTCTGTGACGTCATAAAGGAACAATCGTTTTAAATAAATTTCGAGGGAAACAAATGAACAAAGAATTTTAAAAGTCATTCTCTGTAAGCACCAAAGTATTTATATAGGGGGCCAGAAACGCATGACCTCAGATTTTGGTCAAACAATGTCAAAATAGTAGTTACATGATACTAACATGATTTTGATAAAAAATAATAAAATATTATCGGCGGTTGCCATGGTAACGGCAGTAGCTCTGTATGCCCCCTTTAGAACTAAAATATTATGGAATTTGACATTTTTTGAGAGTGTGTTTCTCTAAACTGGTATATTTTTTCATATTTTTCTTCCGTGCATGACAAGCGTCATGATTCAATGAGTTTGTTCAGCATGAAAAATAATTTTCCTCAATTTCGGTTTTTTGGGGAAATTTGATCAAAATACGCGTAAAAACACATTTTTTGCTAAATATGAAAAACCATGATTTCAGCTTGTTTATGACTATATTTGCAAAATGTTGCCACTTGAATTATAGAAAAATTGATATTGGCACTTAAAGTTTATACCTAGATAAGGAAATAGAAAAAATAAAAAAGGTGGGTATTTCATGATTTCATACAAAAATTTAAAGCTAAAAATAGATAATTTTTGCATATTTAGCAAATAAATTCCTTCTAACTTTATTTGAATATGAGATAAAATGACTGCAAAATAATGTTTACAGTTATTTTTCTTTAAGACAAATTGAGTATTTTTACCAAGCACAAAGAAATGTAGATATTTGCATTTTTATTATGCAAAAGAAAATGCGTTTCCATGGCAACCATACTTAAATATGTAAAACAGAGACTTTAAAAGGAAAATTAACATTGTTTTAATTGATTTAGGCATTTTATTCATTCTTTTCTTTTTTTTTTACTATTCCATGATAAGTAATGTATTAATTCAGATCTTAGAAATCAAACATGTTACCATAGCAACAGTCTTTCATCATAGCAACGGCATAGCAACCACGTCTATTTTATCCGAATTTTATATGAATCAAGTCAAATATCCCTCAATGCATCTTCCACAGTTTTTATACTTATGGATTTCATTTAACTAAAAGTTTCTATCAAGACAAACATTTGAAGTATAATTATTCTTTTTAACCTCATCTTTTAACTCCAATGGATCAGGCAGGATACACGCACCTTGAAATCTTTTGATGGCACTTGCATGGTAATACATGTATCTGAAAAGTGCTCATGTTTCTATAGCTTTATATTAAACACTTTTTGTTAAATAGATATTAGTTTAATGCTAGTCCCCTCTGTCCGCCTTCTCATATTTTGCCAGAACCCTTTCTCCATAGGCAATATCAAAATCTACAATTCTAAATCAAAAAGATACGCAGAATTATTTATTTTAAAGTTCCGTTTCATAGACATGGGCGATTCCAGGATTTTTTTTCAGGATGATCCTAAAGTCTGATTTTTTTTTAAGAGCAACACACACACACACCAGAAAAAAGTCCACGAATAATGATGGTCAGTTCAGTTTCTAATCATAAATAAAACAGATGACTGGCGAGCAAAAATTTTAAACATTGAATTTTCACATCTTAGTAATATGATTATCAGGTCTAATATGTAAACACAACAAATGCCTATTGATAGCGATTGCCGAACCAATAATTTTTTTTTCTCAGAATAGCAATAAAATCCTCTATTCGTGTCTTTTTCAGTTTCATTGCTCTTAGTGTCCTGGTGTAGTGTATATAGGAAAGCGCGAACCCCCCCCCCCCCCCCCCTCCCTCCTCTGGATCCACGTGCATAGATACGGTAGTTCATCTTTGTCTCAACATGATACATGTACATCTCTATTTTAAATATCATTTCGATCCATCTCCATTGGGAAAATGCTTTGAACTAAATGTCGTACGGAAGGACACAATGACGACGGAATTCAACACTGTGATAGAGCATGTACAAAAAAATGCATTCTTTCTTACATGGGAATCTTTAAATTTGAAGAAAAAATGTTTGTCTAAACTTTGTAACCAAGAGGAACCACTAGCAGCAATATTATTTCGAAAAACAATCAAGTGGAGAGAAAAAAATGAAAATTGTCCTAACGGGACGACCCCCCCCCCCCCACACACACACTTTGAAGAATTATATTGGATGAAGGTCAAGCGCCTATTGTGACATTGGCCTTAGACCTTTGTTCAAGGTCATGACATACCCTTTGAAGTTAGATATTGTTGGGCTCGAGTTTTTATGTGACGACTAAATTTCTGGCAATTTGAAGTCGAATTTCAGAAAATATTTGCTGATGCGCTACCGTTCGCCACCTACGGTACATATATTTACATTCCTAAATTTGTACTTCATCTCTATGTCCCCGTAATTGAAGATTCAGAGGCATGTAGGTTTTGTCCTGTCCGTTTGTATGTCTCTTTGTCCGCAAAAACTTTAACCTTGGTCTTAACTTTAACAAAAATGTTTGACCTTGACCTTGGAGTTTTACCATTTTACAACTTTTTACTGACAAACATGCCGACGAGGGCATTCGTGTTTCACAAGCACATGTTTTTTTTAAATCAAAAGCTAAGCATAATACCTGTTTCATGCACAAGAAATACAGCATTCCTTTCCACACTTCAACTTAATATTTCCGATATACCAAGAAAGTGTTGATATTTTACAGAAAAGGAGATTGGATTCGTGGTATGTGTACCCCAAACCCTCCACGTACACTTAAGAAATGACTGTCTTACTTTGGGTGTTCATGGTAGTATAATTCTGGTTGGTTACGTGCAAATTCCGTGAATCGCGAAGCGATTTTCGGAAAATTTGCACGTGTCCAACCAGAATTATACTACCATGAACACCCAAAGTAAGACAGTCATTACTTATATTTCCATTTGTATTAAATATCAGACACCCCATTTAGCATTATTAATGAGCCTATTGCATGTTATAACGTCAAAAGTATCTGAACGTTGGTAAATTCTCCGTACTTTCAAAACTAAAGCGTGACGTCATAGTAGGCAACCAGAATTATAGTTTATAAATCCGTTTGCCTAACGGGCGCTTAACATGGGGATTCCTCTGCAATGGAAATATTTAATGATCGATTCCTTTCCTATCAAGAATTTAAATTAGTTTCAGTAATGTCTTTGTCATACAAAACGGTCATTCAGCATATGATATTCCATCGAGCAGGGTTTCTCCCTCGGAGTCATCCCTACCCCCCGCCCGCCTCAACAGCATTTTTCCCTGTTCCCCATTGGCCCTTAGACCCCCTGCCTTTTTGATATCCAGTGATCCACCACACCCAACCCTTAAAACTCAAATCCTGCATACGTCCCTGAATGCTTTCAGTTTGTCTAGTCAGATTTCGGTTCTGAATAAGGTTGTCAAAATAGGGTGCTCCAAAATGACTGAAAAGTCAAAATTCGGACAGACTGACAGATGGACGCCTCTGTGTCTCAGGTGGGCTAAAAATTGTTATTCAAGTCTCCTATCAAAATATAAGCTACAGGAATGAGTGCGAATTTATGTGTATATGTCTAAGAAAGCGACATTATCATGAACAGATCTAAAAAAATCCGGGGGGGGGGGGGGGAGGGAGCGTGGGTCCATCCCCTCAAGAATGGGATCGCGCCTTTTGTGTATAAACAAATTTACTTATAAAACTAAAGGATGATATAGGCATTTTTGAAAAATTCCAGTGGGGGATCCTCTTCTTTTTCTTTCCTTGGGTACTGTTATTTCACAACTCCACGTGGAAATAATTATCGAAATCTGGAGTCCTGAATGTTTCTAATATCTCAAACTTTATAAAGAATATTTGACCGTGAAAATACTGTACCCTTTTTGGCCGGATTGCGAAGCAAATTATGAAATGGCGATGTCCGTCTGTCTGCATTAACAATTTGACTTAGCTGTTGTGTTTATGTTAGTTATGAAAGAAGTACACGGGATACAATTTTCAAACTTAATACAAAGATTATGCATTGTGAGAGGATCTGAACACAGGTATTGTTTTTTACCTTGACCTAGAAAATGTAATTAAGTGTTAAGGTTACTTGTGAAAGAACTATAATGGGAACAATATAAGAAGTTGGTATTGATGTAAAGCAGAGTGGATGGATCTGAACGCAGGTATGGTTTTTGGCCTTAAGATTTGACCTTGACCTTGAAAAATGTAATTTTGTGTTTAGGTTAGTTGTGAAGGAAGCATAGTGAGGGAACCTGAATGCAGGCACTGTCTTTGATATTGACCTTGAGGTTTAACCTTGACCTTGAAAATGTAATTTAGAGTAAATATCTATTGTACAAATACTATATTGAATTTAACATTCAAACTGTTCATAGAGATGGGAAAAATGAGTTGAGTTTATTTCAGGTACATGCAATGATGTATTGACCTTGACATGGCCATTTGACCATACAATTTTGAATTTGACTTTACCATATGGTAAGGTACCATATAACATAGATCTAAGCAAGTAGACCTGATTTCATGTATTGACCTTGGCCTTAAAATGAGATTTTGAATTAGACTATGCTGTACTTACATTACATGTATATGAAACCATGAGCAAGACTTTACTTTACTACATTTAAAAGTACATTAAAATTTTACATGGAGGTAGAGCATGATGACTGGACTTGATTTCAGGTAGGGTCCTTGTCCTTGACAGTTTTATTATGAACTGGACATACACCATTACTCTATGAAGTATCAGTTTAAAACTTGTAACAAGGTTAGTGGAACTGACTTCTGGTATTGAAGTGAACCTTGAGAATATGATTTTGAATTAGAGTGAATTGTGTCAAAACATAGAATCTCACATTTAAACTTTGAAAGGAGATTTTAGATTCCACTCTGTTGCTTTCAATGGACATTGTGTTTCCAAAAACAATCTGCTGCCAGCAATCTGCCCATTAATACCGTCTTTCGTCGTGTCTTGTTTCACTATAGCCTTGACCTTGTACACATGTATTTGACCATGGCTGAGGTCATGAAACACCTTTTGATGCTGGATAACAATTCAACGTTACTCCATACTTTGGTAATGAAATTGATTATGCTAATCAATAATCATATCCAAACTATATCTCTTAAACTGTGTATCCAATCACTTTCATTATCTTGTTGCTTAGGACCTAAAGATCATATGACCCAAGGAAAGGTCACTCTGTACTTTAGTAATGAAATTGTGTATTCTAATCATATCCATACTGTTCATGTTGTAGTATATTGTTGCTCATTATCCAAAGGTTTCAAATAACCATAACCCAAGGTCATGTGATCAAGGTCAAGATCACTGAATGCTTTTTATAATGGAATTGTCTATTAAAATCATGTCTGGTCTATTTCTCTCAAAATACTATTATGCATACTTCAGTATGTTGTTGCTCAAGACTGAATCAAAGGTTTCACATCACCTTGACCCAAGGTCATGGGACCAAAATCAAAATGACATAGATGTTGATATCAATTTTTTAAACAATTGTTTTACTTATAATATATGTACATAGAATATTTTGATGTATCAAAAAAAAAAATCAATAAATAGTATAATTTAAATCCATTTAGATTTTAAGTCAGTTAATTAAGTAAAGTACATTCAGAGGATAGAAGTTAAGGTACAGACAACATATTATGTATTTTTGTCTTATTGTAGATTTGACATTGGTTCATTGTCATGACACAACCTTTGATCCTATTGAATATGATTCTATTCCATAATGGGATTGCAAGTTAAAGGCTGGGTATGATTTAAGCAGAATCGGATAGAGTTGTAGACATACATGTACTGGACATACAGATAATTCATACATGTATATACACTTCTTAACTTTGTTTGCAATATGCAATATGCAACCCCCCCCCCCCCCCCCCTTAAACCAAAATGGGTCATAAAAATATCTTAATTGATCCTTGATAAAATCATACAAGAGAAATATTAGAGATCAATAATATTTTAATAAATGAATATTGGTGAAATTTTATCAATCTTTAACAAATTCCATGTGCAAATTGATACTGATTATTAAATCTTGCATGATTTATCTTGTAAACATTCTTACTGACTTTATTATTCAGTCATTCTACATGATTGTATACATGAACACATTTATTGCACACTCTTTCAATTTTTATTCCTATGGATTGACCCATGAAGAAAGATCTGCAGTGTTATTGTACAAATAAACAGTCTTCTGGCTTCCTTCCTTCATTTTCTTGCTGCACATTCAATATGTTCACCTGTCCCATTAATTATATGCTGTAAGTGTAAGGTACATTCTACAGATGACCCTGCAAAATAAATTTGTGTTCAAAATTTAGTAAATCAGACATGACTGTTTTGTACATACAATTCATGTAGTATTATATAATTGAAGTTGTTTGAAATGTCAAACTGTTTATGTTGTAACAGCGTTGGCTCGTCACATTACTTAAGCTGCTGGTATTATATACTGTATCTTCAGGTCATGAATAATTCCAGTGTGTAACCCACAGGAAAACTCGTACCAAATGGTACGATCTACCCTAATCTCACTTGAGATTCATGCACGCGTCTATTAGCTATGCTGCTGTTTACTATTATGCTCGCATTGATCAATGTGAGCGCATCAATGCGAGCATAATAGCAAACAGCAGCATAGCTAATAGACGCGTGCATGAATCTCAAACGAGATTAGATCTACCCTGGTGGTTAGTGATGAACCAATTGTCGCCGACAATCGATTGTTGATCGCTGAAACTCTTTCGATTCTGATTATCGATTTCATTTTCTTACAATCGATTGTCGCTGAACGAAAGGTATTTTGTGTAAAGGTATTTATTTTTTTCTTTTCTTATGTAACATAAACCGCTATTTGTTGTCTTGCATGTAAACAGGCAGACACTTTGAAATTGAATGCTTTATATTTTGTTTTCATCAAAGTTTTCTGAATTTAATGCAGAAAAATACTATTTTTCTATCTTTTTTGTTCCATTTTTCATGGACTTTTGTTTTCCGATTAAAATCGATAATTGATCGGTTTACTGTTTCCGATTATTTTCTGACAATAGATTCTTAAAAGTCTTCCGATGTACAGGTACAACACTACTGGTGATTCACACGATTAAATAATTCTAAAGGTTGTAAAATATTAAATGCAAGTGTAAGTCCATGAAAATTTCTATACTTACATCCGCCCCTTACATCCAATAACATGCATCCTACATCCATAGAAAAGGAAAAGCAGGGACAAACACCTAGCTCTGCACTGCTGCTCTGCATTGTTCACCTCTTTTCATAACTTTCAGATGTTTGGGCAAACACCTGGCTGTATCATCTCTGTTTCGGAATATATTTTTGAATATTGTCTTTTTAAATTTTCATTGTTTTTTCGTAAATTTGCAACCCGAAAGGTAGACACAAACAAAATCTTTCCGGGTATCCCTCGGCCCTTACAACTAATGCTCTGATGCTTTATCATTATTTACGCTGGAAAACGACTTGTGGCTGTGCGAGATGACATTAAGGTTCCCGCACCCTAATAGAGTTACTTCCGGTTAAAATCTTTATACTATTCCTACATTTCCGACAAATACCGATGATTTTATCATCGGGAATGTTCGGATGTAATTGCATGAGTCATTGGTTGACAAGTGGCTTCACTTATATGAGCAAAATTAGTGTATAAAGTATTCTTTATGATGAAATAGAAAATCTGTATCTTTGATAATTCTCATTGAAAATGTATTACGGGCTGAATACCTTAATTGTCCTTTCTTTCAACATCAAGATTTATAATTCGTTTCTTTGTCAAAATTTATAATTCGTATTCATCTATAATCGTCTATTCTAAATATCATAACGACTGATAGCGAGTAAATTCGAGCTAAAAATACGCTTTTCCTACTTTCCACACGGAAGAGCGCTTCCAAGGGAGGTTATAAAATCCGCTATTTTGTCGTTTTTTTCTTTCCGTATTTCCATTCATAGAGTTGAATACCCACCTTTTTTATTTTTTGAATATTTGTAGCACTATCAGAGCTTCTTGAAATAATGCCTTTCATTGTTTGTACTACATGGCAAGTTTGTGATTTTTGTTACCAAAAAATACGGCTTTGGGGCGAAAATCCCCTTCAAATTACAGGTTTATACACCCATATATGACATATGACCAATGTGAACCTTCTATTATGCATTGATATATATTTCATAGGCAAAACCTGAAGCAATCATTATGAAAATAAGTATATCCTACGCGAGAAACGATAGGAAATAATGTTCAAAAGCAATCTGCTGACTTTTTTCATAAATTGACAATACAGATGCTGTTTCCATGGATACATGAGAAATATTTGAATTATCCTTTATGTTTTTAATATTGTTTTATCATTTTGATTTATGTTATTTTTGTTTTTTTCTAATTTGAAAACATGCGTTTCCAGCAAATTTTGGTCCTTACAGAGAATGGCTTTTAAATACAGAGGAATACGACTTCATTTCTTCCCTCAACCCCCCTTCCATTCCCCCAACTAATTATTTACTATATTAATAATCTTACTTAAATCTTAATTCCTTCAACCTCCCCCTCCCTCTCTCCCTCTTCCAAACTCAAGAGATTGTCAAAGACAAAAAGAAAGCTCATTTAAAGGGGTCAACCCCCCCCCCTCTTCTCCTGACTGGTTCCGCCTTTGTTTTGTGATTGTTATTTAATATAAAAATAAATTATCAACATGATAAAATAGTATTATCAAAAGCAATATTTTCCTTTGATTCGTAACGATATTATGTTACGAAACCGTTATGTAAACATGGTAAACGATACCACGTGGGTCATTTCGCGCACTCTTAAAAGGGTCAACGGGACCGTCTCAAACTACTACAAGGGAATGATTTGATCCGTTATTTGGGAGGGGGGTTTACATGGTGACATTTTTCAATGAAGGGGTCCGACATGGGAATACTTTTTGATCAGAGAAAAAAAAAGGGATCGGGGATGGGCAGATCTACGTGTACACATGTAGAGCTAGTGACCATATTTCGCCGATGACCATATTTCGTCGTTTCATAGTTAATTGCTTCTCGTTGGTTATCGGATTTGTTTGTCAAACTTATTTTTCTATATCCTATCAAATATGATCGTAGCAGTCATGTTTTGATATATTGTGACATCTCCTGCACTCCAATGTTACGAAA